>OX467708.1:63536520-64136520 GCA_950111635.1 Agelastica alni | reverse complement strand
ACTATCATGTTCTGTTTAGTTTATTAGTATAGTACATTGTTGGAAACTATTTATTGCATTAGATAATATGCCAAAACTAAACTTGGATTAAAGTAACCTTCTCAATAATTCTTTATGTCCAAGTAAAAACATATTTTCTTCCTACTTATTTGTAAATATCCTACAATCTTGATATTTTAAAGGACAACCATTGTAAAGATATTTTTAAATGAACTCGATTGTTTTGGCAGTGAAAATCTTTATGTAATGAGTTAACTTATATATATATATATATATATATATATATATATATATATATATATATATATATATATATATATGTTTTACCTTTTGTTCTTTGCCTTCATGTAAATGTTTGAATTAGTGTTGTTAATGAGTTAATTTATATATGTCTTACTTTTTGTTGCAACTTGGTAAAGACTGTTACTCTTACTTCTGTTCTGGTTATTTTATAAAGCTGTAAATTTTACATTTTTGGTTTGTTCTAGCAAGAAAATTTTACCATAGCTGTTAACTTTGACTATATTTGTTATGATGTTGCTATTGAACTGTGTACCTTAATTATCTATTGAGTTAGTAAAGTATCCAACATATTTTTGCTATAATTTTATTTATTTGGTTCACCATAATCATAGTTGTTTATCTTGTGGCCATGCTAGTGCCTATAAGATCTAGGGGTTTCTGGCTTATACCGTCAAGCCGGTGGCGCAGCTCACTTTTATATTTTTTTTCTTCTACCCTCTACGGCTGAGCTCGGGCATAATTTGCCAGTAGAGAAACCGCTAGCAGAGTACTCGTTAGAGAACGAAAAAAAAAGACGTAGCAATATGTTCGCCGAGGTCGACCTCTACCGACTTCCGTCCATTCACACTCGCCTTATAAATTTGTTTCGTTAATCTTCCTTCATCCATCCTTTCTACGTGTCCAAACCATCTAAGCATTCTCTCATCTATCTTTGTAACCACATCTTCTTTTTCACCACAGCGTTCTCTTACCTCACTATTCTTTACTTTATCCAACCGAGTCACTCCGGCTATACTTCTCACACTACTTATCTCCGCAGCATTAATCCTATTTTCATGCTTCTTCTACCAAACCCAAAATTCACTACCATACATAAGTGAGGAACCAACACACTTCTATGCACAGCCAGACGTGCTTTTTTTGCAACTTTCTGGCTGTGAAGTGCCACATTCATTTGTTTTCCTGCCAACACCCTTCGCTCAATGTCACTGTCATACTTTCCATCTCTCGTAAACTTTGAACCCAAGTACACAAATTCATTTATTTGTTCCACTCTTTCCTCCTCAATCAAAATTTTACAGTTTGCCATGCTTTCTTCTCTTTCAAAAACCATTACTTTCGTTTTGCTTACATTTATTTTTATTCCTTTGATTTTCAGGGCATCATGCATAACATTAACCATCGCCTGCAACTCCTCTTCAGATGACGCTAATATGACTTGATCATCGGCGTAAAGAAGACATTTGACGATCAAATCATTCATTTTCATCCATACGCACTCTTTTAAACAATCGTCTATGTATAAGTTAAACAGCCATGGCGAAGCCACACATCCCTGTCTCACACCTTTTTCAATGTTAAACTAGTCCGTGCAAGCTCCGTTTATCCTGACGCAAGCAGTGGAATCCTCGTAAAGTAATTTCAGTGCTCGTATTAAACTACTGCTCACCCCATACAAAGACAATGTTGACCGCAATTCACTTCTCACTACTCTGTCATAGGCCTTTTCCAAGTCTATAAAAGCACAATAGACCATCTGACTTCTAGCCAAGAATTTTTCGTGTATACCTAGTAATGAAAAGACCTGATCCATACATATTCTTCCTCTTCTAAATCCTGCTTGCACATCCCATATCATTTTCTCAGTTTTATTCGTTACTCTTTTAATTAATATCTTTGCATACAGTTTGCTGACTATGCTGAGTAAACTAATACAGTCCTGCTGCGAACCTTTTTCCCTGTAAAGCGGCACGATAACGTCCTTGCACCAGTCGTCTGGTACGCTACCACTCCTCCAACAAAGGTTAAAAAGGCGGTACAGCAGACTAGCTACCACGTCTGGAAATCATTAGATAACCGTCTATTAAATTCATCTTTATCACTCTCCTTCTTTCTTGCCACAACCTCTTTTGCCACACCTTTTAACCTTTTATACTCATTCTTTGCCTTGTTTACATCCTCAATCGTTGCCTTTTGCGTTCTTTGATTATTGGCTTTTGTAGCCAGCCAATCCAGCCAGGCTTTTTTCTTCTCAACACTGCTTTTTCAACCTCTACGCACATTTTCTGTAACTTGCATCCTTTCATTCTTTTACTTACACCACATAATTTAATTGCAATATCATGGAATGTATACATTATAATAAGTTGAAAGTTGAAATTTGGGTGCCAATAGTTATTGACCGTCTTCCAAATATTGTGTATGATTACCCTAGATATTACTTACTTCAATATTTTCTTTGCTTTTGACAAATGGAATCTATACATTGTATAGTTCTGTAACGTAACAAGAGCAGCGTCACCATGATATACCCAGGCTAGTTCAGTAGAGTCTGGCCAGTGAGTTCTTTTAACAGACTTGCCGGTTTCTAATTTATCATGTGTCAAGCAAGTGAACCGATTTTAACAGGGCGCCAGAATTTTTTTTATAACTGCGATGAAAATTCAAATCTTTAAATAAGCATCTAAAAATGAGAAAGCCTTCCAAATAAAAAAAAATACAGTTTGAAGTTAAAGATTAAACTTAGCCATAGAGCTACATCAGGACCCACAACAGCCTCTGGAAGTTGGTAAAACAACTGTGGCTGGAGGAAAAGCCTTAACCACAGGGAGGGCATAATAGACCTCATCAGGTCGGAGTGCATACTTACAAAAAGCAACCCATTAAAATCTAATCTAATCTACTTCAATATTTTCTATGCCTTTAACAAATGGAATCTGTATATTGCTTGCCACTTGCGTAATTAGTTATATAGCATTTATTATTCATTTTCTTATAAATTAAATCTTCTGCTATTTATTGTATTTTGCATTTTGCTTCGCATAGAAGCTTATTTTATTTAATTTTTACATGAAATTTTTATTGATTTTTAGCCCATGGTGATCCGTGTATGAACACTGAACAATGCACTATGGTTCTTAGTAAAAGATACGAATGCAGAAATAGCAAATGCCTTTGCCCCATTGGTACAATCTTAGACAGTGGGATTTGCATCGAAAGTTCTTCTTTCAGTTTTCGACCTTTTACAATTTTACAATATAGTTTATTTTTTGGCTTTTTCATTTTCAGGCAATATTAAAAATTAATTTGATTCTATAAAAATTATTTTGACATTAAAAGTTTTGTTAAGACTGCAAAACAAATACGCATGTCTAAGTTTGATAAATAACGCAACATTAATTGTAAAAAAATATATAATAATATAATGAAATATAATGAAATTGGTCCGTCTTACACTTTACATAATGAATTAATTTTTTCGAAAACTATGCATCTGATTTAAATGTAAAATGTACGGTTAAAAATGTTATTCATTTATTGATAAATAAAATGAATTAATTTAGAATATTTTGTATTAATAAAATAATAAGAGTAAAAATAAACGTTTTGTTGACTTATTCATTATTTATGATAACCAAAAATCCTGCTTAATAGAAATTAAGCAATAAAATTCTCAAAAAAAACTTTATTTCAATAATTAGTATTACCTTATCGGGCTCTGATTACTCCATTCCTCCTGTACGGCATTTAGTTCTAGCAGTAGGAAGTCTAGGACGAACACGTTTTTTAAGGGTGTCCCATAAATGTCCGATTAGGTTTGTCAGAACTGCACGCTGGCCACTCCATAACCGTGATACCAACTTCTTTGAGGTATTGTTGAACAATTCTAACGGTGTGTGGTCTGGCGTTATCCTGCATAAACAGAAAATTATCGCCGACATAACCAGCGTTAGGTACCACATAATGTGCAAGAATCTCTCCATTATACCTTAAACCCGTGAGACCTCCTCTCCTGTGACCATTATTTGTTCTATTAATAAACACAAGGTCAGTTTTTCCTGTTCTGCCTGTGGATGTCGTTGGGTAGTCCTGGTTTTAACTTTTTTAAATAAGTTTGATTTATAATTCCTTTCTTGATCGAAATGTAGCTTCATAGATACTTCAAATCGCGAGAACATGTTGTCTATCGGGACTTTAACCCTTCAACCGAAATAGTCTATAGCAACCAATATGTATTTGTTGCCGTCATTTGTCATCGGAAATGGCCCCGCTACGTTGATGGCAATTAGTTCAAAAGAATCACCTACATGTACTTTTTTCATTTCGCCTCTGGATCTTGTTTTAGGGCCTTTGCTTGCTTCTACATCTTCTACACCAACTTTCCATGTCGTCGCGACATTGGACCCAATAGAACCTTTGTCTCACTTTATCCAAAGTCCTATGAACTCTCAGATGACCACCTGATTTTTCTCTATGGATCTTCTCTAAGATTTCACTAATCCTTGTCTTGGACACAACTAGTTGGGAAGTTGTTTTCTTGCCATCGACCGACTCCAAAACTTGTTTTAGTAATCCATTCTTTACAATAAGGGAATCTCATTGTGCCCACATGGCTTTGAATGTTGGTGCTCAATCGAAGATGTCCTTCCAGTTAAGCTTATCTGCTTCACTTTCCTTCCAGCGTAGAAAGTCCGCAATATTAATATTAATAATTTTATAATAATAATAATTTTAATAATAATTTTGTCAAAAATTTTTAAGAAAATATTTCTTCGCGTTTCTGCTATCCTGGTACAAATATATTAAAATTTAAGAAAGTATTTTAAAGAAAATACCTCCTTGCGTTTCTGCTATCTTGGTACAAATATATTATTATTTAAAAAAAAAACGTTGTCAAGAACTTTTAAGAAAATATATCTTCGCGTTTCTGCTATCCTGCTACCCTGCTACAAATATATTATTTTAAAAGAGAATTTTGTCAAGAATTTTTAAAAAACTATCTCTTCGCATTTCTGCTTTCTTGCTACAAAAATATTAATATTTAGAAAAAAAAAATTTAAGAATTTTTAAGAAAATATCTTCGCGTTACTGCTATTCTGGTGCAAATATATTAAAATTTTAAAAGAGAGTTTTTTTAAGAATATTGAAGCTAATATCTCTTCGCGTTTCTACTATCCTGCTACAAAAATATTAATAATTTATAAGAGAATTTTGACAAGAATTTTTAAAAAAATATCTCTTCGAGTAAAGAATTGCAAGAATGCTCTTCTGGACAATTATGTCGCATGCTTCAGATACGGCAAACCATCTGATCTTTATGCATATGCAGAAAACGTACAAACAAAAAAAGTAGTTCTTTCACTAGCTTTACAATTTTAGTAAACAATACTGTTTCTTTCTTTTCTTTTAATCTACAGCTAGGCACACCAACGTACAGTAGGTTTTTAAATTAAATGTGTTGTCACAGTAAATCTATATTCTAGAATAATATTTACTTTCCTAATAATTATTATCAGTTTGAGCCATAGCGAAGCGTGGCCGGATTTAGCTTGTTAGGAATAAAAAAATTTGATCAATATGTGGTATTTAAATGTTTTAAATCTAACATTTAATATTGAATTTGTACTTTATTTTTAACAAAAAACCAAAAGGTAGGTTTTAATTTATGTAAAATATAAATTTAAATAATAATGTAAAAGTTTTTTTTGCAAACTTGTTTATTAACTATTAACCATCATTTGTTTAGAACAGAATGCACATTGTAGATGTTTTATTCAAAGTGAACAAACTTAGTGTATGGTACGTAATTGTTAGGTTAAAATAAAAGTAAGTTTTAGTTAAATTATTTAATATACAAACACATATATTTTTATATAAATAATAACATGAAGATTTACACATATTTTTAATACCTATATTGTGTCATTTATAATGTTTAAATAAAATTGTGATAAATTACCTATCATATTTAGACAATGACTATAATGCTGCTAACAATGATAAAATATAATAAGTTTAACACCCTTAGAGTTATTTAAAATAATTTATACATTAATTTACACATATGAACAACGTTTTATTAGTCCTTAAAGTATGTTTATAGAAACAACAAGGAAAAAAGGAAAGTCATTTGCATTGAACTTTTATCTAAGTTTTTGATGAAATGCCTATTTAAAATAAATTTTATTTCTTTGTGATAAAATACCGATTTATGAGTTGGACCAAAAATAAAGTGAGGATAGAGAGAATGTAAATAACGAATTTAAAAAAAATCCCCATCCAATTTTAAAATATAACCTTACTACTGGATTTATACATATTAAATAGATATTATTATAAACACTGTATGTATACGGTACTAAATAACTTTCTTTGTTTTCTGCATCAGATCCTGGGTGCAACATTTAAAAATATTTTTTTTTATAATTTAATCCTTTATAAAGTATAAACAAGAAATGACCAGAAATACATTGGAAAAATTTATTGCACAAAAAATATTTTTTTAACTAAGAATTGCAATTACATATCTTGAAATTAGATTTTATTTTAATTTATAATAAGAACGTACCGATTAGAACACTATTTAAATACATACAGTGTGAACTTAATATCCTTAATATATTCGTAATAATATTTTGTTTTATGAAATTTTTTTGAAATATTTAAAAATATACCTATTTTGGTTTTTCTTAAATAAATATTATTTTCATAGTAATTTGGAAGATATTCCAGAATTTACAACTGTACAATATCGAGTGATACATTAACGTGGAAATTTTATAAAATCTGATGTAAAATAAAATATTTTTATAGGTTATAATAGAAAGGAAGCAGTATTTTTCCTAATAGCATATTTTACCGTTTGGGTACTTTGATTTTCGGATATAAATTGTTGCAGTTTTAAACATATAACTTCGCAAATATTTCATATAAAACTATTCAATAACACGAATAATGTAGGTACATTGAAAGACTTAATAATTAAAGGTTGAAATGTAATACACACAATTTAAAATAGTTAGTTATCTAGATCAATAACACTGATTTTTCCATCAATACCTATGTTTAATGTTATACGTTTTTTTATGTTTTTACTTCGTTTACTAACTGTTTATACAAGGAATTTTCCTAACTGACAGAAGACTCATTTTATAAACTGTAAACTGATTTTCTGTAAAAAATCTAATAAACATTGAACCATATAATAATTACACTATATACAAGGTATGTGGGTTATTATTTTATACAGTATGTCCTAAAATATTATAATAGTGAAAGCAACATGGTCAAAGAAAATTTGATAAAGCAAATATTTGGGTTCAGAAGATGATATGTTTTGCTCAAAAAAATAATAACTTAATTTGTTATGGAAAATCTCAAAAGAACATTATTGAGATCGTAATTTTATTCTGCATATTATTTAAATATAAGAGAATATACCACAAAAGTAGATAAATGGATAATTTTCAAATGTACTTGCACTTAAACATATATAGTTCTTTGGTGTATAACGAATATCGGTTAACTGCTTAACCTTAACAAACTTAAATTCAAATGTAATAATATTTTCTTCAAATATTATCTTAAAACTTAGACACACTGTCTTTTAAAGATTTTTAGAAACATTTCGTTTCCTTTTAAATTTGAGATCATATCCATTAAATACTTTACTTTGACCAAAATGTAGTAGTAGTATTTTTTCGTATCAGCAAGATAGTCAGTCTAAGATCTTTACTTATGCCTATAGTTTTTGACAAACTCTCACCACAATTTTTAATTCCAATTATTACTATTAAAAGCTTTATATTTATTTAAAACTATATGGCAAATACTTAAAAATTAAAGATGTAAAATAGTTGACATTTTACTTTATTTACGAAGCTGTTGATTTGGTACACTCAAAAATTGATGAAAGCCAAATAATTAATCATATTTGGAATGTATTCATTTTTTTTTAATATAAGTACTCGTATATTAACTTAATTGTAATTTTTTAAAATAATTAAAATAAAAAAATTCTTAAGTAATAAATTAAAAAATATAAATATTTTAGGAATAATTTAAAACAATAGGAGAGTTTGTCGCTAAAAATGTTAAAGAAAAAATCTCGATATAGAAATGTTTTACGTTTAAGCAATCTTTTAGGTAATTTTAAAAGCCATCCAAAATTTAATGAATTTTAAATAATTCTTTTTTTTTATTCGTTTTTAATTAAACATTACCCTTAATAGCGTTGCTTGCATTACCTACTTACACCCAATCTACTAAAATTTGTTTTCTAACATAGTTGTGATATGTTTGGCCTATGTTTGGGTGAATCGCATACAACTGCAGATTTTTAAATTAAGGGCTCTAAAACATTTTTATAAATAATAATTTCACTATGTGAGTTCAAAAAGGTGGTACATAACTTTTACTTAGACAAAATGTAAAAAAAAACAAAAATTTTATGTTTTCCCCCTATTCTGTTATATATTTATTAGGTCCGGAGTTATAATTAATTTTATCTTGCAAATTAATACCTGGTAAGTACTCGGAATAACAAAGTTATCGGTCGAAAAAACTCCTAAAAAGAAAAACTCCTAAAGTTAATTGTAAATGTCTGGGACACACTACGGTGCTTAAAGCCGCAACTGGATCCTTTGCTAAGGAAATCAGAAGGCATAAGGCCGTGCTGAAGGCATTGGCCTCTCCGGTCATCACTTTACGAGACGAGATAGATTGCAAGAATTCCCTGGAGGACAAATAAGACGTAAATATTGTCACACTGGTATGGATCTCAGGACATTCGGAGTTAGAAGGGAACAAAGAGGCAGATACACTGGCCAAAACGGAATTTGTCCCAATCGGATCTGAGCCCCACTGTGGGGTTTCAAAAAGCCTTAGAAAGAGCATCACAAAAAGGTGGATGCATTTAAACGCTATGGGTAAATTGAATGGATCTATAGGTCAGAGGCACGCGAAAAAGTTCAAAAAAGAACTCTTACATGCGACCACAGCAGACCTGCTCAACCTTAGCCGTACTAGACTAAGAGTAACAGTGGACATCGACTTCGCAAATACCTTTGTAGGTTAGGAGGGGCATAACACGTCCTTTGCCATTGCGAGGGACTGGCAAGGTGCCGGTTCCTGTGCTTTGGCAAAGAAAAACCTGAGCCAGAGGCCCAACTGCCTCTGGAATTTGTGAAAATAACTGGGGCTGGAATAGGAGCTTTAACCACAGGAACTGCATAAAAAACCTTATTAGATCGGAGTGCATACCTACAAAAAGCCACTATTGGATGAAAACTTTTATCGATTAAAACTCCGGACCTAATAAACTAATCAATAAATTTTTTTAAAAGACGCGTTTTTTTAAGTACTATTAATAAAATAAAAATCCTTTTAAAATTTGCCACGTTTTTTATTTGTTAACTTTTCAACATCTTCGTAGGCTCTTCTACTTCACATTTTTTTAATTTTTTAGAATACATTAGAAAATTTGAGTGCTCCATTATTTGTCTAAAGTATATAAAGGCTTTAGTTTCGGCAAATTTTGAAAATTTGCAATTTTTTTTGGAAAGGTTAAATTGCAAAATTATTGTGCAAAAATTTACAAAACCAATTTAGATAAAATTTGGTGTAATGATACATCATATAAAAATTGCTTGGGTCAAGTATAAAGGTCCTAGGTAACAATTTAAGTTGTTTTATTATTATTTTTGCAATAATAAAAATGAATTTGTCGAATCGCAACCAGCTTCAATAAAAAGGTATGCCCACGTTTTTAAACTCACGCATAGTTAAATTGTCATTACAATGAGATTTACCCGACTCAGGCAGATACCACTTAAACTATATTGGATTATCTTGTAAGGAAAGCTGTTTTAAAACAGATATTGTTTGTATTACAAGTATTAAAATAAATGTTATAAATTTCAAAATAATAAACATTGAAATAACAGATTTAGTTATTGTAAATTGCTGTACAATGTTTTCGGATTATAATTTAGTTGTGTAGCCCAGTAAATGGATTTCACCAGTAGATTTGGTGGTCTTAAAAATTAAAAATTTAAAGCAATAAAAAATTTTTATTAGCATTAAAAACGTTTTTCAAATTATTCACTGCAAACCTTTGAGCGAAATTTGAACTATAAAGACTACAGTAATAAAGTAGTTTAATTATTTATTTTACAAAATGATATACCTACTGTGCTGTTTTGAGAAAAAATCTGAAGAAATTGGGTACACGGGTAGGTATATCAAATATAATTAAGCTTTAAATTAATAAATTTTTGTTTAAAATATTTAGTAGAACCAAGGTATCATTATTTTCAACGGTTTGTTCTTGAGTTTCGGTAAAATGGAAAATGGTGTGACAGAAACTTATTTAGTATTTAGTATAAGGAGATTTAGGTATTATTTCAAAAAATATTTAGAGCTTAACATGTAACACAATTACCTACCTAAAATTTTTATATAAAATTATTAAATTTAATTAAAGATAAAAAAATTAGCCAAGTCACATTATTTACTACGAAGTTAGTAAATGTCTTACATAAATAATTTTTTTTAAGTAATTTACAAAATTTATAATAATTGTTACTTTTCAACAACAAAATATTATATAGTATTAGTCTAACAAGACTGACCCAGAGATATTGAAAAATAAAAATATGTTCGCTATGTTTGATATATATTTGTTTCAATGGTTTTATTTCATAGTTATAAATTATTCGATGAATCGATTATTTGAACTTGAAAAAGTTTAAAAAGCAGATCTTTTAATTTTCTTGGGGACATTAATACTTTACAATACTTACTAATATTAGTAAAAATTTATTAATTTATCAAATAACTAAAAAGATATTTAAGTAACAATTCAAAAGTATTGCACAAAAGTTTTTAACGCACTGCCGGAGGGCTGTTTTTTAAAAGTCATTTGATGGAGTAAAACTATGAGTAAATGTGAACGTAACCGTAGAATAGTTTAGTAAACTCTATTCGGAAATCTATTGGACAAAAACAAATGTTGGTGACAAATTTGAATTTAAATTTTGCGTGGACAAAGAAGTACGCTTGCTTTAAGAAACTCTTGAATTTCAATTACTTATTCATTAAAAAACTTTTATTTCACTTTTTTTTTGCAATCGGAATCCAAACAATCTGCACATTTTATACAAAAAATTTAAAAAGTCATTAATAAATAGTTCTTTAACGAACATTTGTTGTTAATAACACGTTTTAGAAAAAAATTTAAAAATATCATAATCCTACTAGTGGTATTTTATTTAGTATATAAATAAATTTACTTCATTTTTTTTTTCTTTCCATTTTCATGGAAATTTTGTTGAAAATATTTTATAAGTATGTTTATGTTGTACCACCTATTTACTGGTCTATAATTTCTTATACCTGTACATTGTTAAAGTTGATTTTATTATTTTTACAGACTCATGATATTTTTTGTTATGCATGTTTGGTGGATTAAGTAAAAAATTCGAATAAAGTCCAAATCACGGACTTACATTGTGTCACAATCGAATTTTCATTGTGTAATATTGAGTTTAAAATATTAAGATTTAATATATATGATGGATAGGTTTGTATTAAATAATTCAAATTAATATTTAGTTATCCAAGCGTATATCGAGATAATTTCTATTACGTGTAGTTACTTAACATTAAAAATTTCTTGAGTGTTGAGGTGATCAATCTTTGGTCTGGTTTACTGAAAGGATCGTGCACTTTATGTCATTATGGCACTGTTGACCACGACATGCCGGCCAACGCCGAATAGCCGCCATTTACAGCATTAAAAGCAGTAAGTGCGTTGGCCCGGACACGCGGATGTCGTGGGAGACTGAGGGACAGTCGGACCTCCACGGACCGGGAATTCGGGTCATCCATAGTAATAATGACTATTCGAAGCGCCACTTAAACTTCGTGGAAGATCGCTTTCCATTATGAGAGTTGGTCTTCGGAGGGTACTTCCTGGCGTGTGGGTGTGGATGTGGGGGTACCGAACAACCTACAACATAATGATAAATATATTTAAGCGCCTAGTAGTGTCCTCGCAAAAAAGTACCAAAAAGCTAATAAAAAACTTTAAAATTAAGCAAAGAATTGCTTAGAAGTAATTTTGGACGTGGTGCTTGTGTTGAATAAGTGTAGCATTAAGTTAGATATTTAAATACCGTCTAAAACTTTTACTATAGTTATGCTCTAGTTATTTATAAGGTGGTAAGGTGCTGATTGAAGAAGAAAGAGTTAAATAAGTGAATGAGTTTGTATATTTGGGTTTAGAGTTTACGAGAGACGGAAAGTATAACTGTGATATTGAGCGAAAGGTGTTGGCAGGAAAACAAATGAATGAGGTCCTTCATAACTTTATGCCAGAACGCAACAAAAAAGCATGACTGGCTTTCCATAGAGTGCTGGTCCCTACACTTATGTATGGTAGTGAATGTTGGGTTTGGCAAAAGATTCATGAGAGAAAAATCAATGCTGCGGAGATGAGTAGTCTAAGAAGTATAACTGGAGTGACTCTGATAAATAAAGTGAGAAATAGTGTAATAAGGGATAGCTGTGGTGTCAAAAAATATATGGTAACAAAGATAGATAAAGAAATGCCTAGATAGTTTGGACACTTAAATAGATAAAAGAATGCTTGGTTTGGATACGTAGAAAGGATGGATTAAAGAAGATTGACAAAACAGATTTATAAGGCGATTTTGAATGGGCAAGTTAGTAGAGGTCGCGACCTATGCGAACGTATCTCGATCAGATCGAAATTGTTTTGAAGAAAAGCCAGATCAAGAGCAACAGCAACCGACGAGCATGCATGAAAACGCTGATAAAAGTAAAAGAAGCGAAAGACGGGTATATGAGTCAAGTGGAAAAAAGTGTTCTCTATCTACCCTTACGGGTAAAAGGCGTGACTATATGTACCTATCTATGTATGTATGCTGGGCAAGTGGGCAATTAGTGAAATCACTTTTTAAATACCCATAATTTTTATTAAAAAAGTAAAAATACTGCTTCTTAAGCAGTTTGAAAGTGAAATATGCGATTGTTATTTCCATACCTATCGGTATGCAGATCTATCGTTCTGGCGATTTATGACCCAAGTGAAGGCAATAAGTGATTCTCTTAACTGAGCATAATACCTTTTCATCGCGGATTAAAATATACAATATCTTATACAGTTATTTATGTGGACCGAAGGTGATGATAATACAGCATGTAAAAAAATGTGAAAATAAAAAACTTACCTCAGCTATACTACCAATTTGCGGTGAATGAATGGTCACAGAGGGTATTACTGGACATGGTAAAGGTGTTGATAGATCTATATCTGCATCTACTTCACTAATATCATCGGTAAATCCGTTGGGTAAAGTATTATCCGATACATTTGTTGCGTGGAATTTTGCTTCGTTTTTGGCTCTATGACGTTGTAGAAGTAACCTTCCTACTAGGAAACTCAGCAAAAGAACTAATGCCGCTGCTACGCTCACTATTAAGTATAGGAAAAATCTCTCTTGGTTTTCTGAAATAAATTTTTAAAAATACAGTAAATATTAAAATTAAAATAATTTAAGAAGCTCCATTGTCGCGTAGTTTCCGATATAGTCTCAAATTATGGCAAATAAATTATATAATACTAACACTTAACAGGATTGTGACTATTTAATTAAATAATAAGTCGTTTAATTTGTATTTAATTAAAATATGGTTTTTATCAAAGATGTTTAGAAGTTGAACAATGGAGTTTTCGTTAATTTAATATTTGTTTTGAATGCAAAATACATTGAAGTTCTTTCTTATTTTTATTCAATATTTATCTTCATTTAATTTTAAAAACTAAATCTAGTTTAAATAGGTATCACCTACAAATATTGTTTTAACAATATTTACAAAAAATGCTGTATTTTAGATATTTTTTTAGTTTATTTTAGTGATTTTTGTTTAAAAAAAAACACAGTAGGAGTAAATCAAATATAGTGCAAAATAGAGTTAAATTAAAAGAACTAAAATTTTTGTACACTACTACCATTGTTTAAAAAAGAAAAAATTCAGTTTAGTAGTGGTACGGTATACGGTAAAGACAGAGTGACGAATCATTAGACATGAAGATGTAACTTTGGCAACGTTATAGCGGAATATACTTGCACCTAGCGAGAGGGGGTATCGTGTTCCACTTTCTTACATCCCACACTATAGAGGATAGAAATGGTTTCAGCAATATTGCTAACTCTTTTTCCGTTTAGTAATTTTCTCCGATTTTATAATAATTAACAACAGAAATACAACGGAAATGACAAATAAAACCACGTTGTTTTTAAATAAAATTCACCAGTACAATTCAGATTATTCTAACATTTATTTATTTCAGAGAAAAGTAAACGTAATGGTCTATTTTTGTGCATTGTAACTAGTAATCATGTCAGGATCAATTTCAATAATTAATAGCAAATACTTTAACCGGCAACATTGTTAGACTGGACAAATACCGTGGTTTTTAATGTCGTCTAGCCAACACCACCGCGACCGTCCTAAACGATATGTCCCCACTCTGTTGTCTTGACGCAAGGCGATCAGGGGTAAACAGATTTGCAAGGTTGCCGATGTCAGCTATCGCACCAAATAGATTATAAGTGTAATGATTCGTGACTCTGTCTATATAAATTAGATATGTTCCTTATAACGAAAATTCTGAAAGATATTTAATGCCCTGACAAATATTTAAAAAAGCATTCTTCAGAAGTATCAAAATAATTATAAAAATGGTTTTTATTAAATTTTTTTTCTATATTCTAATTTTTACTAATTTAATGATAAAGATTACCCTAAAAAAATGTTATGAAAAAGTGTATTGTAAAATTAAAATATTCCATAACGTCAGGGCGACAGGACAAATTAAATGAAAAATAATCGAGCTTAATAAATACACATGTGGTACTTCATTGTATTTTCAGATATAAAAATGCAATATTCCGTCTACAATAAATGCACATACAACAAATTATGAGCAGTTTTTTTAAAAAAAATCTTTTTTGTAAATAACGTAATAATTAATTTACAAAAGCAACATTATTACATTATATGATACATTTGCAATTCATCGGCTTATAGCGTTATTGGTAGTAAAAGTTATGTGCTAAATAGAAAAAGTTAAAGATTACAACTGAAAATTACATACCTATAAGAAGTATAAAATGAAAAAGCAATTTTTTTGTAGTTTAAACAAACAAAACGACAGCAATAATGTAGAAAGATTATTTATTTGAGCGTAGCGTTTCAATTTTATATCCGTTTTGTTGCTTCTTTAATGCTTCTGTGTTTTAGACAAATTTTGTTCTTTAAAATATATTTTAAATTTTGACGCACTTATTTCTATTCTAGATAAAACTCTCATTACAAAAATAATTATATCAAATTTCTGGTTTAAAAATCAAGCATTTTTAAAAGCTTATTCTATTACCAAAAAGCTGATGGCAATTTTAAACTTTTTACAAACATAATTACTTACGTAATTACCTAAGTAATTTTTGTAGTTACGATTTAATTTTATGATCAAATTTTATTTTTCTCTTACAAATTTTAACTTTCAAAATTATACTCCTGTTACTAATGGTATTTTATTACCACTCCAACGATTTTAAAAATTAACTTTAAAATTTTTTAATGCTGAATTTCTATTCTAGTAAAGTCCACTTTAAATTCTGTGGGTCGTTAATAGCAGGATCCGATAAGAGAAAAGGTGTAACATTCTTGTAAAAAATTTTAAAATCCCCAATTACCCGACAGCATGAAGTACAAGTACAGTACTAAAATCTTTAAGGTAGAAAGTAAAATGCAAATATTGATCATAGAAACTGAGCTATCGATTTTAGAATGTCAAATACTAGTATTGAAATGTCTGCACAAAATATCATTTATTTACCAATGTTGCAGTTTACATGTTAACTTAAGACTAAGTTATTAATAATAAGTATGACATAATTTTACCGACAATATCAATGTGATTATAACGGTAATTACAGTGCCGATTTTACCTCTATAGGTACTTTTGATCAGGAAGGATTTTTGTTGTGGGAGATTGTTTTGTTGAAGTCAGATTAAATTTGTCTCTCTTCATAATTATTTATCATTATTATTTATTTTTTAAGGAAACAGACCCGTTAAAGTTTCTTACTTTTATTCTCAACAAAGCGGATGCTAAGTGCCGATTTAAACCGAATTGGTTTCCACTTAATCACACATTTACTTTTATATATATATATATATATATATATATATATATATATATATATATATATATATATATATATATATATTTTTACATCTATTCACGCTGTCAAAACTTAAAACCTTTTATAGTTTACTGTAATAACACTACAATAACACTTACATATATATATATATATATATATATATATATGTATATATATATATGTATATATATATATGTATATATATATATATATATATATATATATATGTAAGAATTATAGAAAACTGTAGTGTTATTACAGTAAACTATAAAAGGTTTTAAGTTTTGACAGCGTGAATAGATGTAAAAATGTGTAACTGATTGTTTAAAAACCAGCTTACTGTCGCTGTATGATACCCATTTTAATATAGATATATATATATATATATATATATATATATATATATATATATATATATATATATATATATATATATATATATGCGGGTCGACTATACATCAGATAACAACTACTCCCCTGACTATATGTCGCGGCAGTCATTGAATTACATCCAATGTATAATCGTGTATACTACCCCATCACAGGAAGCAAGATATAAAGATGCTTGTTAAGTAAGAGAAAGGGCTATTAAATTTATTTAATCACAGCTATTTTATCACCACCTATGTACCGGTTTCAGGATGTTTGTCCATCGTCAGCAAAGGGCAGGTATGATCTGCAATTAAATAAATTCATAGCTTTCGTTCTGACTATATCTCTTCAGAATTACAACAATTCAACTGTACTCTGTCTGCGATCACCTCAACGTTAAGTAGTATTTTTTAAATTATTGAAATTTTAAAAAAAAAATTATAAAATTCTTCTTTTCAAAGATTCTGCAACTAGTTTAAATTTAAATTATTTAGAGTTTTTTGACATTTAAACATTTTCTTATGTTGTCAATTAACTACTTGTTACTAATTAAATTCAAACTAGTTGCAGGATCTAATAAATATGTTTCGAATGTTTTTACTATAACGTTTCTATTGATTTAAAAATGGCCAGCCTATTTACCAGTATTTAAAATGTATTTTTAATTAGACACTCGAATATATAGATAACAAAAAAGTATGCTATTAATAAAAAAAGAAGAAATGCAAGTAAAATTCGTTTCGAAAGTTTTATTTTTAGGTCAATTCTAACTAACGGTTAAAATTGGAGTATTCCAGTCTCATATGGTTTTCTAGATGTCGCTTATCTTTTGTATTTTTGAATGGTCAATTAAATCTTGTATATTAGCATTGGCTGGTTGTTTGAATTTCAAAATATTTTTCTTTATTTGTTTGTAATTTGGTTATCCTCTCTTCCTTTTTAAGCTGTCACTACCACATCTCATTGTTCTTTTTTTTTCATCTCCGGCTGATTTTAATTTCCGTTTTTAAATTCTGCAAATTTCATTTTGTTATGAAATTTTCAAGCTCAAATGTATGTCAGGTCATATTGTAAAATTGAACATTTCGCAAACCAATTATTTAAAATTTATATTTTACTATAAAACTATTTTTATGACTAAACTATAAAATTGTAAGTGGACTAAATTTATTAAAAGTAAAAGGAGAAAATTTTGTCATCGGTTATATTTATGTATAAAGCAATATTGACATATAAAAGAAAAGTTGGGTTTCTTATTTACTTATTTTTATTGTTCATATTTTTTAAAATTATACCTAAGAATGGATTATTAGCAAGTTAGATGGGAATTTTTTTTTCTATCAATAAGATATTTTAATTTAAAATAACTTGAACTCATGTTTTTGTTTTGGTTGATGATTTTTTTGTTTTAATCTTTAAAAGTTTCTTAAAATGTAATAAAAATTTATATTTAATATTCGTCAATTCGGTATTAATAATTAAAGATTTTCAAAAGTTTATCATATAATTGGTAGGGGGTGGTATATTTAATAAATATTTAGAATAGTTTATAAAAAGTGGCATAATAAAATAAATTTTAGAATTTTTCTGTATTTTAATACAAAGTGTTTATTGTTTATGTTTATTTCTCATAAAATTAAAAGTTTTAAAAATATATATCTACGCACAAAGTTATTCTTTGGTCTTAAAAATAAACCAATTTTTTTATGCCAATATTTTAAACATTTTGCTCTTATTTGTAACGGTATTGAATAAATAGATTTAAATTTATTATCTAAAATATATTTAATGGTATTTCAGCTTAACGTTACTATATTTTAAATATAACAAATAACATTAGAAAGTCCTATTTGAAATTAATAGTATAGTATTGGACTAATGCATAATAAGTTCTTTAAAGCACGAGAAACGAGTTGCAAATGCTTTAAAAATTATAATGCGTTGTGTCACACGATATTTTTAAATATAAATGCATCATAACTTTAAGTTTATTATAATAATTTTGATGCAATAATTATTAAACGTCATTGTTGTACGTACGTACGTACGTACGTATTCAAAATATTGCCGGAAATTGAAAAATTAGCTGCTGAAGCCAAGTTGAATTTAATCATTTATATTAAAAAAAATGTGAAAAACGCTTATTATTCGTGAAGCAGAAGCAAACTCAAAATACCAACGAATCAGTAATGTATGCGTATGTATTGGAAATGTCCATAATTAATAAATGTTCGTCACTTTGGTATATTCATTCAATTAATATTTATTTAAAATAATTTTAAAGTTGTAGTTGTTTTAAAGTAAATTTAAAAATTACGCACAATCATATTAATTTGTTAATACACAATAAAATTTGACGTAGTGTTGTTTATTGAAGCCGTTTACCTAGCAACCTTTTTACGCACAGCGTGCGATAAAGACCTGATTATGCACGCTTTTGCGTCTATTATGGATGGTTTATGATGCACGCATACCAAAAAAAAATATATAAAACTACTTAGATATTATACTTTTACCTGCCGAGAAGGCTTTTGGTTACGAGAGTGGTTATTCAACGAATTCTTATTTAATTTACATAATGGTTTATTGGTGCACAAAGTAATAAAACACATTATATCCCCACATACAAAGTTTTGTTTGACCAATATTTTCGCTTAATAATTAATAAACAGAAAAAATTATAATTTGGTATATTACGTTTTTTATAAAGGATTTTAGATAATTATTAATTATCAACAAGTTTTAAATATTTTAAATTTGAAATAATAAAAAATTAATTACTGGTTTATTGGAGCAGAGTCCAAATATGAGCCAGAAGTCATGCCATGCAAAAATGACAAAATGCACGATTACACATTAGCGCAGAGCTTTTACAAATACGATAAAATAGCGACATATACGAGCTTCTAATCAAAGAAATACACAAAATGCAAAGCAAAAGCTACATTAAATAAAAAAGCAATTAATTTGAAGGTGGGTTCGCATTGTTTGTAAGTTTTCTTTCTATAGCTACATGATTTTTAACAATTTCAAATGATTTGTGTATCAATAGGGCCCAATCTTTGTAAATATTTGTTGCACAGTACAAACCCACCTTAATATAGTACTTACGTGAGACGAATGTGTAGGCGTTAATCCACTCGGAAACGAAGCCTATAACTGTTGTTCTCTCACTTTGGCCCGTTGTACCTCCGACGTACACTGTTATTGTACAATTCGGATCCGGGACCAAGATCTCATCGTCTCTAAACATTTTCATGGTTTTGGATTTCTGCTTGGGTTGGCGGACAACGGGGTAAAATCGGGAACGAGGAACGGTGTGCAAAGTACCTGAGACTGCAATCAAATCAAGCGCCGAGTTAAAGGGGGAAGGAGGGCGTTAAAGGGTTTTGTCCCTTTTTCCATGATGAATGATTAAGAAGAATTTTCAATAACAGTAAACGAAAATGTGTTAATTTGTTGGTAAAATATTTAGTTTATCAAATTTTACAACATAATGCAAATGAAATAAATGTAAAATGCTTTTACGGTTATTTTGCTAATATTAATAAAAAATCTAAAAATATTGTATTATGTCAGAAAATTAAAGATATTTTAGTTTTAATAAAAGCATTAGGTATATTTTAAAAATAAGTATCATTATGATTGGTTAAAAGGTACATAAAAGAAACGTGGAAGTTTACCTAAAATATAATATAAATTTATAATTACTTTATATTATTCAAGATACCTTCAAAAATTTCTTTACATAAAGTAATAACTCTTTTGGCTTTATTTTGATTTATAAGTTGTTAAATATTATTCGTTTCATATATTTTGCAACCCTTTAAACACATTTTTCGATACGCCATTAAATCAAATATCACTTTATGGATCACTACAGTAGCTATTTACGCAAGATTTTTTTTTGGTTAAAGTTATAAAAGATTTTGTTTAGGTAGGGATAAAAAATTAGTTAAAATTTTTACACACGATCTGGGTTTTAGGTTTAGATAGAGATATCACCGTTAATATATCTTATACCTACATATATACAACTTTGCGATAAGCCACAACGTGACCCAGCTAGTTGAAGAATCTACCCGCATACCCGATAACCCCAATCACCAAACCAACATTCTCGATCTCTTCTTCACGACACATCCCGACCAGTACCGAGTCTCTATAACCGCTCCGCTCGGTAAATCTGATCATAAACTCATCTCAGCCACGTCCAAACAAACAACCCCGCCCAAAACCACGCCTGGTACCTCTATTGTCTGGCATTATAGATCAGCCAAATGGAATGACTGAGGGACTTTTACCTATCATTTCCATGGAAAGATGTCTGCTTTCGTTCACAAGACCCATCAACATGTGCAGAATCTGTAACCGAAATCATAAGGCTAGGTATGTACTCATACATTCCTCATGGTACAAGACGGATCTTCAACCCCAAACCCTGGTTCAACCAAGAATGCAACCGTGCGGTGCGTGATAAAAATCAAGCACATCGACTCTGGTGCGAAGTCTCGACAATTGCCAACCGAGAAGCCTTTGTCCTCGCGAGGAACGCCTGCAAAAGAACGATCGATCTTGCCAAAGAATCCTACGACAGGAGAATATGCAACAAGCTTGTCAATGCCCCTCCTGGATCAAAGACCTTCTGGTCTTTGGCCAAAGCCATAAATAAGAATTTCACAACTTCTTCTTTACCACCACTCGAGAGGTCCGACGGCACGACAGCCGTATCTTCCAAAGAAAAAGCGGATCTGCTAGCCGAAATGTTTAGCTCTAACTCAACCCTCGATACCAATGGAAAACAACCCCCAACGATACCTAGAATAAACGCATCAATGCCTGAGGTCACTATCCGCCATCGCACTATCAGGAAAATCCTACGAAATCTTGACTCTAATAAGGCAGTAGGACCAGATGGAATTCCGACAATTGTCCTAAAGACCTGTGCTCAAGAGCTCACCCCAGTTCTCTGTAGACTCTTCAAGTTATCATACAGCAAAGGAGTATTTCCGTCCATGTGGAAAAACGCTAAAGTCCAACCGATTCCGAAAAAAGGAAAGAATACTATTTCTGCAAATTATCGCATTATTGCATTGCTCTCAGTCATATCCAAAGTTATGGAAAAAGCGATTAACACAGAACTTATCAAATATCTAGAGAAATTTGAGATAATCCATGACAGACAATATGGATTTCGACAACTTCGGTCTACTGGAGATTTGCTGGCTTATGTCACTCAGCTCTGGACAAACACAATTGAAAAGTTTGGTGAATCCCGTGCAATAGCCTTGGATATATCTAAAGCCTTTGACCGCGTTTGGCACCAGGCATTGTTAAGTAAATTATCTGTCTACGGTCTCCCAACCAAACTGCGCCAATGGCACTTGAGCTTCATGCAAGATCGCTCCTTACATGTGGCAGTTGACGGTATTTCTTCTGATGCGTTTAAAACTAATGCCGGGGTCCCCCAGGGTTCCATCCTGTCCCCCACCTTATTTCTTTTACACATCAACGACCTCTTGAAAACCACCACGAACCCCATTTACAGTTTCGCAGACGATAGCACACTTGTCTCAACTTTCACATCCTATCGATCACTTTCGGTGAATGATACAAATAGACTTAGGCAGGAACAGGTTGATTCCATCAATAAAGATCTTAAAGCAAACGTCGAGTGGGGAACCAACAATCTTGTTCAGTTTAACGCCCAAAAAACACAAAGTGCCACGTTTTCCAAGAAAGTGAATTCCTCAAATCATCCCATTACAATGTCCGGAAATACCCTTGAACCAAGTCTCTCCATCTCGATTTTGGGAGTCACGGTGTCCAATAATATGTCTTGGCATGACCATGTTGCTAACATCGCAAAGTCGGCAAGCCAGAGGCTAGGTTTGTGGAAAGCCAGAAAGTTTTTTACTCCTGATCAACTGTTGATGACGTACAAGGCTCAAATCCGACCTCTACTGGAGTATTGCTCGCACATTTGGGGTTCAGCACCAAGGCATTCTCTTCGTCTTCTAGATTCCATTCAGAAAAGATCCATTCGCTTGATAAACAGCTCAACTCTCACAGATACCCTTCACCCTCTAGAACATAGAAGAAGAGTTGCAGACCAGTCATTGCTCTACAGATATTTCCATGGCAGATGCTCCAGAGAAATAAAAACTCTTGTACCACCATTGGCCACATTCGGCCGAAGAACTCGGCACGCTGATCAGTCTCACCCATTTACTCTCAAGATTGACACTACTAGGACCAATGTTCATCAAGAATCCTTCTTTTACAGGGCTGCTACGGAATGGAATAAGCTTCCAAAATCAGTTTTTCCAGAGAACTATGACCTACAACTTTTTAAAAAGCGTGTCCACAATCATTTCCTTTCTATAATCCCTTCCCCTTCTAATAGTCGCAGTGCGGGCCGTCCGCGGCCCACACGATAGGTCTACCCTTTTTGCGACTATTTTCATAAAAAAAAAAAAATATAAAGGACACTGCAAGTGGTAAAATGTTAAAACTATTTTAAAAACTTTAATATGTACATACAATGTATTATATTATCAAAATTATAATACATTTTTAGATAAATATGTCACACAATTTTTTAGACTGATCTTATAGATTTAAAACATATCGTCAAATTGGGTAAATAACATTGCTTAATTAAAGTGCATTCATTAACGTGTCAGTCTAAAATCAAGCAAATAATTTATTAAAGATTTTTGCTTTAATAATTGGGTTTATTAAATATTTACTTGGTATCGCACATAAATTTTCATGATTAGTCAAAAACTAGCAGTGATTTGATTCAAGCACATTTTAAATAATGATATATGCAACCTTGCTGACTAAATTTATACAGTTTGTTAAGTTTGAAATTAAACAAGAGGTTCCCTGCAGCTACGGAAATATAAATTTTGTTGCAACAGCGCTTAATACCTATCTCCGGCCGGCCGGTGAGAGGGACCGACTGTTTTACAATTATTTTAGATTTATTCGGTGTGTAATATTGAATAAAAGTGTAACTCGTATATTATTTATGTTTGCTATATTTATTTTTCATTATTTATAATTTACAAGACGTCAACAATGATTCCGCTTTACTGCGCCTGAAAAAGGTTTGATAATAAAATGGAATTATCAAAAAAATAATACACAGCAGTGAGTACATTTATTTGCAGGCAATTTTGCAAATAGACCTATACCTACGAGACAAACCGTATTAAAAATATTATTTCCAGTTTTGAACATTCTTGGTGTTTTAAAACAAATTGTAAAAGATGCCATGAAAAACAAGTATCCCTAGTAAAAAAAAGTCGAAATTGAACTACGTGACAAGAACATTTGTGGTGTTGTTAAAATCGACGCAACAAAGAGCACTCGCATGATTGCCGAAGAATTGGATGCTAGTTATACTACTATTAGTACGGTGTTAAAAAAACGGTTTTAAAAGTTTTTTAAGTAGACCAAAACTTCTACACGAAGTATAAACAATTACTTTATTGATAATATTGATATTGATTCAATTGTATCAATGCATAAATTCTACATTGCTAGTGGGGATGCGCCGTTGCCATATTGGTCAAATCTGATCAAATTGCGAATATCAGTCGTCTAGTTTCAAACTTTACAAACTGTATATTGTTTTTTATGGTTAACAAAAGCAATACACATTTTTTAAATTTATTACTGTCTTTAAGATTATTTACTTACTATTTTTATTTACAATTACCTAAATATGAATATATTTTATTACCGTTTTTAATTTTAACCGAGTCCCTACTACATGATTGAACTCTGTAGAAATTAACGTTTTAATTTGTGTAATCTACGATTCATAATTCAATTTTTAATGACGTCAAATTGACATCGATTACGTCATTTTTGCTATGCAAATGTCGTAATTTGGAAAAATGGGTTTCCTTTTCCTTACTGTACATAATTTAATTTTATGTAATAATCTTTAACTTATGTTGAAATAATAATTGTGGGATACACAATGTATAAATGTAAATCATAAAGTTAAAATCCTTTATTGAATATAAAAAACTATTAAATTACAAAGTTTAATAATAGGATAGTAGTTATGGATAAAATGTGTTTAATAATGTTGTATGATTCAATGATTGTAGTAAATTGTGTCGTAATATAATTTTAAAATAAACGTTTGTTGGACTAACTTGATTATGAATCATGCAATATATTTAAATTTGTTTGTATTTCAAACTGTACCTTGTTAACAAAGTTTTTAAAATATGTATTATATTGCTAAAAATGTTAAGTCATCCTTACAGAATATAACGATACAAAATTCTTGCAGCAAATTTAAAAACAATTTGGAGTGTTCAATATTTTTAATCAGTATAATAAATAATTTGCTGACCGTTGTTTCAATTTTCTATAGGATTGTGACTATAGCTCTCGAATAGCTGACGTGGAATGTAAAGTTGGATATCACAAACTGTGTTTGTTGATATCTATGATTTTACTGGATAGATTGTAGTGTATATATTGGGACAAGCAAATGTTATCAATGGCCATCGTATAATAAATAAAAAAAATGTATTAACGGATAAAAATTTACTCGGTTATTTATTATATATTTTTTTGACAAAATATAAAAGAATATTGCTTGTTCTTTATTTTTTAAATCCATTTGTAACTACGGTTCATGACATTTCATGGACCTTTCTTAGCCAGTCTGGACATTTATACTCCGAGTAACGAGTAACCTTTAATAATAAACTAACACTTGGGTTAATTTGTTAATGAATTCATTTAGACACTTTCTTATAAACTGCTCCTAATTTGCAGCGATTACATCAGAAAAAATTATGTATTTATAACGTCATACAAAAAACGTTTATGTCATAGAAACTTCAACTTAGCTTGAGCCTAATAAATAAGTTTGTTGATTGTTTAATTTTAACAGTGATACTTTTTGTTTTAATTCGGCAAAAATACCATCACAAACATTTCAAGAGTCTTCTGTTAATTAACAAAATGAAATGTTTCCTTTATATTTTTCATCAAATTAGACTGGAAGACTCTCTCCCTCTTTCGCAGTACGATTCTTGGATGCTTTCCTTTGAAAATTTCATTGATCTGAGTACATTTTCTCGTGGTTTTCTGCTAGTTAAAGTAAGTACACCCTTCTCAACCGAATTGAAACATTAAAAGGGTGAATATACATGTACAATTTATTGACAAGAAAATATGTATAGGATCCTAATTACTAAATTACTTCCATTTATGCTTGCAAAAATACATTCTGTAGATGAAAAAAAAAATTGTAGATGTAAAGTATCTAATTTTATACATTGAATTTATTATTTAATAAAACATGATTTTTTTAAAGAATGAATGATAAAAATCATAAATTGCACGTCTTTAACTAAATATTGTTAAAATGTTACAAAAAATCCTCCTTGGTAAAAAAACTGTTTTTTTTCTTTTACAATACTGGCTAAAAAACATTTAAATATGGTTATTATTTGGTTATTTACAACTTTTATACTCGTATAATAAATAATTATAAGTCGGACTATTTTTTCTTGAGGTATTAGGGTGTTGGGTATATTAGATTTGATTAAAATTAATGTAAGATTTTTTACAAGTTTCGTCTGATTGTTGTGAATACAAATCAATTTTTTTATTTTTTTATGTCTATTACTGAGCGTGTCCTTTATTCATGGTTTATAAAAAAAACATTTGCTACATATTCTTATAAAATAATTGTAACGATTTACGTTATAATGTGATTTTTACCGATCACGGTACAGAAAAGAAGATTTAAAACTTAGAGTTTAAATCTTTGGGTAAATACACTTTGTTTTATACGATTTTATTTAAGTGTTTGATTTGGTCGGTTGCTGACAAAAAGATCTTTTAAAAACCTTTTTATCGAAATAGGGCACATCTCGAAGACCGAAGCTCAGGAGATCAAAATAAAGGAATGAATTGACCTCAACTTTTCAATATATTCGGAACTTTATTACATCATTTAACTTTTGTTTTAGTTACGATTTCCAGAAATTTAACTCTCGAGTGCATTAGTTTCTTTCTTTTTACGCTAATTTTGTTATTCATTCAAAAAGCTAAGAGTACTAAAAGAAGAATAACACGTTACATTGTATTAATCTTAAAAAAACTAGGGAACGTGTAAACCGAATAACATTGAGTACCCGTTTTTTGAAAAAAAAAACCAAAAACCTTGGTTAAAATAAATGGTTTATAGAAGATAGCGCTGAAAGCGCTAAAATTTTACCAATTTGATTTTAAACTAGTATTAGAATGGTGAAACTGGAAAAACACAACAAGCTCTGCTTACGTATTAGAACACTAGGCAGTATATGGAAACAAGAAAGGAGATAGGCTAGAGTGAGCTAGTGGATCACAACAGCTGTTAGATCCAGAGCCAACCTGCAGCATTGGAGGATGAGACCTCACTGTCTATGCTACTGCGAAGAACTCTCGGTTTGCTGACAAAAGCACTTTGGGAAACCAGGACTATGTTCTTTTGCGTTTAAAATGATCGAAAAAGTGTTGTGCTGATCGGATTGCGCCTGAGCAAACGTATTTTCTATCTTGCTGTTACTTACGAGTATGTGGATCAGTTCAACACTTTTTGGATTATTTTATTACGCAAAATAATATAGCCCTAAACTGGAACCTGTAATTCTTAGCAACACCCCTAATATTGACATCCTGGAATTTTTCGAAGGTACATGGCTGCTGCAGTGAGGGCTTAATTATTTACGTGGTAATAATTGGCCTTGTATAGTAAGACAACATTTATTTGGACCATCAAAGAGATGAAGATGAAAACAAAATTGCTTTTTGCAAGAGAAAAAAAATGGCAAACTGCGAGATGCTCATTAAAGGAGGAAGAGAAACAAGCAAAAGAGTTTGTATACTTGGGTTCAAAGTTTACGAAACATGAAAAACTGCGATATTGAGCAAAGGGTGTTGGCAGAGAAACAAATAAATGGCACGTCACATAACTTTATGAGCAGCTAGAACGTGTCAAAAAAGACACGACTGGCTGTGAATAGTGTGATAAAAGAATGCTGTGATGTAAAAGAAGATGTAGTAACACAGGTAAATAGAGAAATTCTTAGATGGTAAAGTACCAACAACCTCCGAGCATGTATGAAAGCGCCGATAATTTATTTAAGTATGTAATTATTCCGAAAAAAGGAAAGAAGACTATTCCTGCGAATTATCGCCCTATTGCATTGCTCTCAGTCATATCCAAAGTTATGGAAAAAGCGATTAACACAGAACTCATCAAATATCTGGAGAAATTTGAGATAATTCATGACAGACAATATGGATTTTGACAACTTCGGTCTACTGGAGATTTGCTGGCTTATGTCACTCAGCTCTGGACAAACACTATTAAAAAGTTTGGTGAATCCCGTGCAATAGCCTTGGATATATCTAAAGCCTTTGACCGCGTTTGGCACCAGGCATTGTTAAGTAAATTATCTGCCTACGGTCTCCCAACCAAACTGCGCCAATGGCTCTTTAGCTTCATGCAAGATCGCTCCTTACATGTGGCAGTTGACGGTATTTCTTCTGATTCAAGCCAGAGGCTAGGTTTTCTGTGGAAAGCCAGAAAGTTTTTTACTCCTGATCAACTGTTGACGACGTTCAAGGCTCAAATCCGACCTCTACTGGAGTATTGCTTGCATATTTGGGGTTCAGCACCAAGGCATTCTCTTCGTCTTCTAGATTCCATTCAGAAAAGAGCCATTCGCTTAATAAACAGCTTAACTCTCACAGATACCCTTCACCCTCTAGAACATAGAAGAAGAGTTGCAGACCAGTCATTGCTCTATAGATATTTCCATGGCAGATGCTCCAGAGAAATAAAAACTCTTGTACCACCATTGGCCACATTCGGCCGAATAACTCGGCACGCTGATCAGTCTCACACATTTACTCTCAAGCTTGACACTACAAGGACCAATCTTCATCAAGAATCCTTCTTTTACAGGGCTGCTACGGAATGGAATAAGCTTCCAAAATCAGTTTTTCCGGAGAACTATAACCTGCAACTTTTTAAAAAGCGTGTCCACAATCATTTCCTTTCTATAATTCCTTCCCCTTCTAATATTCGCATTGCGGGCCGTCCGCGGCCCACACGATAGGTTTACCCTTTTTGCGACTATTTTCATAAAAAAAAACCTATTATATTAATATATTTTAATAAAAAATTATCTACAACAACAACAACTATTAATTCTTTTTTGAATCTTAAAATATTGTGTTGCTTTTGAAAACGGATCAGGCTAACATCCGAAGAGCTTGTTGTAAAATGATTTAGCTCTTAACTTTCGGTAAAGTTAAGTCAGGTCAATTCAAAATAAATATTGTCCAACTATACGAGGATAGTTCACGAATTGTTGTCCCTAACATAGAAGCAAACACATGCGAAGAATGAATGAATGAATGAATGAATGAATGAATGAATTTTTTAACATGTCACCTGCAACGTTTATACACTTTGTACATCGGTGTTAAAGTGTTTCAAACCCTTTTGAAAAAAATTTAGAACTTTGAGTCTTCATCCCTTCTGGCTATTTTTTTATCAGTTTTTCTATTCCTGCTAGGTATTAATTTAATCGAATTTCATAATATAGTTTAAACCTTAACATACAATTTTTATATTTTTTTTAGATCAAACTGGGCTGATAATTTATTTAAAGTAAAAAAATAGTTTTCAAAAATAAAAGAAATATAATTTGGAAAAAAGTTGCATATTAACAGTTATTTGTAGTATGTAGCATGTCAGGAATTTAAACAAAAAAAAAAACAAGATATCTAAAATGTTATTTAACAAAAATGGACAATATATTTAAAAAATCAGTATCCCAAATTTAGTGCGCATAAAAAGTTTAGTGAACATTTCTTCAGTGCTGTAAAATCACTCCCAAAATTTCCGAAAAAACACCATCATATGTCAACTTTTATTTATTTTTAAATCGTTTCCGATCACTCAAGATGTCTTTTTTCATTTTTTGAAATGTTTTTGGTTCGGTCCAAGTTCATTCGTAAGGAGGATAATCTCAGTTTTAGTAATTCATTTTGCTTTGTAAAATTAGCTGCAACAACCTTTACTTCGCGTTGCGCATTATATGCCCAAAATACTCCGCTTGTCTATATTTAATCGTATTGAGAATTTTCCTGCTTTTCTTAAGTCTTTCCAGTGGTGACGGATGTACATATGACACTCGGAGCATTCGCTGGTAGCACCACATTTCGAATCAGCACAGATATCACATAGCATCGAAGGATTCTGAGCAAGTGATTCGCATAAAGAAGTAACATTAACTAAGAGGAATAATAAAATCAGTGAAATGTTTCAAGCAATAAAAAACAAAAATTGTTTTTTCTTAGATTATTTTATTTGTTTATTTTTGTAACAAGATTATTACTATTTATTTTTAAAAATGGAATGATGAAAAATTGCGGTTTCATGGACATCTGATGGCCTCTGAAGGCCCTCCCTTTTGTACAACCTGCAATGTCCCAATCACAGTGAAGCATATCCTGATCGAATGCGCACATTTCACCACAAGTCGTAGAAAACATCACATTCATGGAAGCCTAGCAGAAATGCTTACTGACGCATATGAAATAAAAAAGACTGTTCTCTTTCTAAAAGATATTGCTTTATATAATAATATCTGATATTACCTCACAATGTATATATCTCATTCAGTGCATTTTAAGAAACTGACCTGTATATATTCCATATAGCTGTACTGTTCATGTGTCAATGGCCTGTGTTGTCGAGACACGTTAATTTCAATAAAAAAAAAAAATTGCGGTTTGATTGGATTGTTCGTATTTACACGTTAGGTACTTTGTTAATTACCTTTTTTACTAACTGAATGTTAAATATTAATGTTTTTTTCGTGTTTAAACAAAAATAGTAGATTATCGTTTCTCATCGGTTAATGGTGAAGTACCTTTTTCAAATAAATCTTTTAATCAACTATTGTTTATAGTAAGCAATTCTTTTTTTGATTAAGTTAAGAAAAAATTGCTGGTCCAACTTCAAATTCAATATATTTGATACGTTATGGTTTCGAAAATAAGAGTTATATGTCGATAAGAAGATAATATCTATCCAAATTAAAAACGAATCAAGTGTACCAGGGCAAATAGTCGGCTTATTTACTACGTAAAAACAAATTTTAGTGCCATTACTCCATTTTAATTTTGTTATTTAATATAGATTTAGTCAATAAATTAAAAAAATTTAGACACATATTTATGTAACATTAATGATTGCTCAATAATTTACGTAACATCATAATACTTTTTGTATAACTTTAGTTTATATTGCTTTAAAGAATGTGTTTAAAAAATTAATTTATTTTGTAAGACAGTATTTTCCTAGCGTTAAAATCTAAGCAACCACTACCACATCAATAAATCAAGTGTTCTAACTCTAACTACCATCATGCCATGTACAAAATCTATAATCAAAAGCATTCCGAAAAAATTTGCTTACCAAAGTCAAGTCCATTCGATTTATGGGGGGGATTCTTTAAACTAACATCATTAGGGTCTTTGGTAAAATTATCTTTAATAATACCATCTATGTTTGGAGCTGGAGGTGATGCAGCAGATTCTCTGATGTATTCGTTTCCAGCATCGTATGTTTCAAAATCATCTTCAATGTCGGTCGATAGTTCTTCTTCAATTTCGTCAGGTTCAATAGTTCCTTCATATTGATCTTTCAAAACTTTTCTCGGTACTGCCAAATATAAAAAAACCGCTTAATAAACACATTTACATTTGCTATAAAGGTATTAATTTTTATGAAATATAATAAAGATTCTATGCACACTCCTAATTATTGATTATCTATATTTATTTATAATCCATTTATTATCTTACAGATTTCTTAATTTTAATAAAATAAGGTAAAAAGTAATAAGTACATAAAATAAAAACATTAAAGAAAAACAGTTAGAGAGAGAAGTAGATAGAAAATAGATCAAAAGAGAAAGAACGAGATAAGAAATTTACTGCAATAAAAAATACACGTTCAATTTTTTCATCATTTTATTTTTAATTAATAAAACTTATAACCATATTGCTATTTGCTTATGATCAAAATTAGGCTAAGTATGGGGTGATTTAATACATATGGTCAGAGAGTTAGTAATTAATTTAGGCATAGCAAATTGTAACTTAAAATAGACCAAACTAATATTTTCTCTTGTAATTTAAATTTACATTTACCAAATGCATAACTTTAACTGACCCATTATAAAATTTTCGTAGCAGTTATTTGGAGATTTCTTACACCCCAGTCACCCTTTTAATATGTTCGTCAACAAGCCAAAAATATAAAAATTATATAATATTATCTATATTTAAACTTTTAAAAGCTAATAAAAACAATACAACATTTTTTATTTATTTAAAATAAAATACTTACTACAGGTATAAACAACTTTTAAATACATTCGAGATTCTGGTTTACAAGGACTTCCAAAGGTGCTGATATCTGCTAAAATGTCACAATTTCTTTTTCCATGACAGAGTTGCATAACAGTTTCGGTGGCATAGCTGACTTGGCATGCTGAAACAGAAAATAAAATTTTTAGCACTATAAAAGTCATTTCATAAATTTCGCAGGATGGTTTACTGCAACTTTCAAAAGATATTTTATACAACACATATAAAGCATTTTTAAAAACAAATAACTTTAAACATTTATAAGGTTCATTTATATCCTAAACTAATGTATAACACTACAAGATTTTCACTAACTGATGGTTACAAACCACAACATGTGTTTGGCTATACTATAGCTTCATCAGGTGGAGTATTAAACTAACTACTATTGCCAACTAATCAAATATATATATATTTATGTATGTAATATGTATGAAAGTTTATCTGGTCATCATTATTGTAAAATAAATTTAATAACGGGGAATTATTCAACTTTATTTGGTCATTTAACAAAAATGGTAATCTTATGCGCTTATTAATTTCAAAACTTTCTAACAAATTTAACTTTTGTCCTTTTTTTTTCTAAACGTAAAATTTAAAAATCATTAGTGAAGCTATGTTTTTTTGTTAATAAGTGATTGGCAAACGTTGAGTTAGTTTTACTATTTATAAAACTGCTTTTATGTTCTCGTATTCTTTTCTTCAAAGTTTGATCTGTTTGGCCTATATAAACATTTGGACAATCTCTCTCCACACGTTAATTTATATACTCCAGATTTCTTAGTTTGTTTAGTTTTGTCTTTGTTATTTTGGATATGTTTGCCAAAACTGTTGTCGGTTCTATATGCAATGTTGATATTATTTTGTTTTAAGAAAAAAAAATTTGTTCAGATAATCGGCCCGAATAAGTGATAACTTTATAATGTTGATTATTCTCTTTCTGATAGGGATAAACCTCATTTATGGCTGGCTTTCTTATATAGTTTTTGGAAAGGATGTTATTAATAAATTTTGCAGTATAACCATTGTTTACTGCAATTTGTTTGATAATATTCAATTCTTTATTGAAATTCTCGTCTGAAAGAGGAATGTAAATTAATCTCTGTAAAATACTATTTATTATACGCTGCTATTTTGTATTGATATGGATGTGTTGACCGATTGTGTATTGTAATGTTTGTATATGAAGGTTTATGAAACATTTAGAAATCATGTTTGTTATTTATTTTTGTTATGGTCAGATCTAGGAAATTGATAGAATTATCAGTTTCTTTTTCCATTGTAAATTTAATTGATGGGTGAATTAAGTTGATAAAGTCAAACAACATTTGCAATTGTCTATCAGTTCCAACAAAATTAACTAAAATATCATCCACATATCTATACCAATATAAAACATTTTTGATTCCAATGTCTTCATATTGTGGGGTAGGTACTCATTTTCAGATGAGATTTTTTTTTCTTTTTCTAAACCTTTACTTTTTAATACTTACAAACTAGAAATATCTGTTAGTTCACGTATAAACTACGGATATGTACTTATATTTTAACCGGTTTAACTGAATTATTCTATTCATGGTACTTATATCTCATTATAACTATATTACCTTTTTTTCGTAAAACTAAGGGACCTGCCTGTACAATTTTAAATAATTTTAATTTATTAATGGGCCTACGCTGAAATCTATTTCAAATGTTTTTTTAATTATATTTGAAAATTTCTCAATAAATTGAATAATCAATTATTTAGGGTAATAATTTATTATTTTACAGGGAAATAATTGATTAATATGCCTACAAATTGCATATCAACTGTATTATTATAAGCAGACTGTTGCCTGGCATATTGTTATAACTCTTTTACTCGCGTAATTTCATAACATACTTTAGTAGTGTCAACATAAATGTTTTAAATTAAAGAAAATCTGCATGGCAATAAAATCTTACAACGTTCATAATTAAAGATTAAAAAATATTAATGTGTTTTTGGTTATCATTCTTAAGCACCCTTCAACTGAATTTTCAATGTGGTCTTACTTATCGTCTTAAACTTCTAGTATATTTACTTAGCATCTCTTCCCCCTTCTCATATATGTCATTAAATTAACACAAAATTGGATGAGGACTAACTAGACGTATTACACTTGAGAGATCTTAGTGAAATTTTAGTTGTATACGTCGGATTTTGTGGGAACTTTAAGATCTAATGATAACTGACTATAATGTATATAAATAAGAATACATTTGTTTATTTAAAAAATTAGGAAACAAGAAGACATATTACATTGGGTTATAAATAGATTCAGAATATCATTCAGAGACATACTCTGAAAACCGAATTCTGCATAATATAAGTGAATTGAGTAAAGGAAATATTCTCCTTTGTTTGAAAATTTATTACTCGGATCCAAGCTCGATACTAAAGTTAAAATTTTTAAGGCTATTTAGGGAGGTGTAACAAAGCAACTTTCCTGAAAGTTTCAAGCAAATCAAAGTGCCAAGAAAAAAGTAACAGCTATCTGAAACTAGAGATTTTTGAAAAATCGATCTGCTTTGGATGGCCGTATAATAACGAAATCAAAGCAATTAAGGGGCAGTAGGGTAGATATAAACATAATACACCTACAAGAAAAATATCAGCTGTTATTTAACCTCCTACTTTAAAAACTATAGATTTGAGAGAATTTTAATAAAAGGTAAAATGTTGATAATACAGTGGTTCAGTTGGAAGGTACTTATACAAAGAGCTCGAAGCGTAAATTGTGACATATTCGCATGCTTCATAGACTTCGAAAAGGCGTTTGATACAGTGTCTCATGAAAAACTATTAGAAATCTTAGAAACATCAGGTATTGACAGTAAAGACTTAACAATAATTTTAAATCTCTATTTCGACCAACATGTAACTATCACATTAAATAATCAACTTTCAGAAAGCTTTGCTGTACAGAGAGGTGTACGACAAGGATGCATACTGTCTCCTACCCTATTTGACACCTATTCTAACAGTCTCTTGAAAAAGGCATTAAGCAAAATAAAGAATGGTGTAATCATGAACGGAGCGCTCATTAACAACTTCAGCTACAAAGATGATACAATTCTGCTAGCAGATAGTGCTGAGGGCCTTCAGAGGATAATAGACGCTGTAGTCAAGGCCTATAGTAAATATGGTTTTAAATTAAACTGTAAAGAAACCAAAACTATGATTATAAGTAAGAACCCAAACATAACAGCCAATTTTATGGTGAACAACACGCCATTGGTAAAAGTAAACAGATTTTTTTATCTGGCATGCAACATACTCGATACATGGGACCACACATATGAAATAGGAACTCTTATTAAGAAAGCAAGAAATGCCTTTAGCCGACTGCGAAAAGTTCTTTGTAATCTTTTGTTAAGCATCGATGTAAGAATCAGAATCCTTCGATGCTATGTGATATCTGTGCTGATTCGAAATGTGGTGCTACCAGCGAATGCTCCGAGTGTCATATGTACATCCGTCACCACTGGAAAGACTTAAGAAAAGCAGGAAAATTCTCAATACGATTAAATATAGACAAGCGGAGTATTTTGGGCATATAATGCGCAACGCGAAGTAAAGGTTGTTGCAGCTAATTTTACAAAGCAAAATTGACAGCAAGAGAGGACCCGGACGCATTTCCTGGTTGGCAAACCTTAGAAAGTGAACAGGGTTACATCTACAAAACTGTTCAGAGCGGCAGTGAACAATGTACGCTGGGCAAACATGATCGCCAACATCAATAGACGATTAGGCAATAAAAGAAGAAAAAGCAAATATCCATTTTTTTCTTAAAAGTAGAGGGTTTACAGAGAAGAATGCCGTTCGAACAAAATATTTAAATAATATAATAGCTGAGATAAAAATGTTTAAAAGTGACTAAGAAAGTGACTTTTTTTAAATTTCAATAAATTCTCCAGCGGCCGGATTTGGGCGTATCGAGCTCAAATTTTTAGAATCACCTTTTTAATGATGTACCAAAATGACAACCATTCGAAAGCCACTTTCCACTTTTTATCAACAGATTCCACACCCTGTATATTTTAATTAAAAATTTATTTTAAAAACAGTGACATATCATATTTACTATTATTTAATTATTAAAAACAAAAATATAAACATTTTAGTATTTCTACATTACCTAATAACATAAAAAATTCTGAATTGCTACCTCCTCCGCTGTTTTTAAAAATATTATAGAAGTAGGTTAATTTTTGTGAATACAATGAGTGTTGAACATGTTTCAGTACTTTGCAAACGGTATTATAGTAATTCTACGAATGAAATCTTTGCGTTATTTATAATTCATACGTAATAATTTAATCTTTATCTTGTTATTTAACAATGGCATTTACGTTTGGTCTGGACAAAAACATTGATATGTTACTGATTTATGGAGAATACAGGAGAAATGCTCAACGGGTAGCAAATTTCGTCAATCAGATAATTTTTACAATAAATTTAAAAACCATAACATTTTTAAATAGAGAATGAGAAAACCTTTTGTATACCATACTTTTTACATATACCCATAAGAAGAAGCATAGTAGCGTAAGATCAAATGATCTTGCTGGCCATTCTATCGACACTCGCCTCCCTATTCGTTGATTTAAAAATATTAGGTCAACGTACTGCTGGACACAAGAGTTTAGCGACCACAAATTCTACTATGATTTCGCATGCGTATTTCGTGAAACTTTCAACTTGTTTATGAATATTCTTGCGCTGTTGTAAACTCAACGTATAAGAATACATTAGATATGAAGAATTTTTCAGCATAAACATTGTCAGTACTATAAGTACTAAATTGAACACATCACTATCGTGGCCATACATCACTATTCATAATATCAATGGTAAAAAAAACTGTCACGCTATGAAATATAAAAATATATAACTAGTTTAATTTTTTTGACAATAATAAAAATGTTGAATACTTCGTTATTTAAAGTCGACAAAGAGTGTATCGGCTTGACATTCAAGAAAACAGAAGATGATTTGTACGGCATGCCAGATGCGGATTGGGGCGAATGTAAGCTCGATTGAAAATAATTTTCAGGGTACTGTTTTAAATATGCAGGAACAGCTGTAAACTGAATGGCCAAAAGCATTGCCTTATCGACCGCTGAAGTGGAATACATTGCATTGACAGAAGCCGCGAAAGAAGCTATCCATCTGAAAAATCTTTTCAAGGATTTCGAAGCAGACTTCGGACGCATAGTCATTTTAAATGACAGCCAAGCAGCTCTCAAACTTAGCCAAAATTCAGTGGTACCCTCAAAGTCAAAACACATCGATTTAAAGATGCACTTTATTCGAATTGCATCCAAAAAGAATCAATAGAGGTCAAGTATCTACAAACTGACAAAATGGAGGCAGACCTGCTGACCAAAGCCCTAGCTGGCACACAGCTGATATACCTACGCAACAGCCTAGGGCTCTCCTGATGGCATTGACAGCGCCGTGAAGAGGAGTGAAGGTATTGGACACAGCACTATCGCGGCCATACATCACTAATTATATTATCAATGGTAAAAAAAACTTTCACGTTATGACATACAGTCGACTCTCGTTAATTCAAAACTCGAGGGACTCTTGAGTGTTGATCAATTATTATTTATTAATTGCTATTCTTTAACAATGACAAAAGTTTAGAGGTACATACGTGTACATATTCATAATGTGAATTAATTAATCTTTCGAAAGAACTCTGTTATATTGGTTTGCTTTAAAGCACATTGCCGCTACTCAGACTGCTCAATAACTTTTTTTAAGAGAAAAAGTGCCTGAAATGCTTTTTCAACACTTTCGTTTTGTAGACAGAAGCTTTGTAAAGTATCGAATGAGGCTCATGCTTCCTTAACTGACACCTCTGCCAAAGGTTCTGATGTACCGTCTAACACAAACTTTTAATCAAATTCGTGCGGAAGTTTGTGTCAAACTAATCATAAAAAAAACAAAGGCTCGTGTACGATGATACAAGTTGAACTTGTCTCAAAATGTACTTACCTCTGCAAGTTCTGCAATCTTTCAGTCTCTCTGCAACGTTGAATTGTCGAGTGTTTGACGCCGACCAGTTCAAATTACCAAGTGCATAAAAATGTATTGATTTAGTTCGAAATATAAAGAGATTTTCTAGGGAACTCGTGGTAACTTTGAATTATGGAGAGGTTCGAATTATCGCAGGTTTGAATTAACGAGAGTCAACTGTATCTATCTTCATAAACTTACATAAAAAGTGTAGCTTGACATTTTTAAATAAACAATTTTTATAAATGTAAAAATAATGTTAATATAAAACTAAAAAATAAATTAATATAAATCTAACTAAAAGATTAAAGAAAATTATATTTGTAAATTACACAAAAATTAAGCAAATATAATAATAGTGTATGTCTACGGTCCAATATTAATTATTATCATTATTTTTTAAAAGTGGATAGGATCTCTTATTTTTTTAGAAGATGTAGGTTTTTTAGTGTTTTGCAAAACTTTCTTTTTATTTTTGATGGTAAAAAATCTTTGTGGTGTTATGTTTTTCAGCACATTAACTTTTTTCTTTCTCTGTAATATGGGATTTATTAAGGGCTGTTTTATGATAACTAAATTAACAAGTCAAAAAAGTTTTATTGCAATCTTCACAATAGAACAATAACTTATCGCTATTCATTTTTACCACTACAGCCAAAACACGCACTAACCGACAGATTAAGAAACAAAGCTGCAAGATTACCAAAATAATAATAAAAGTTCACTATAAAGATTTCACTTTATTACAAATACCTAACCTTACAAAAATGAACACACATTTTTGTAATCGCAAAAAGGTATAGAAAAATCAAACACGCGTCACATAAAAATAATAAGTAGTATATAATATATAGTGTTTTTTGAAAATAAAAAACTTGTAAACCTTGTTTATCGTAAACACATGTGCACTATTAAAAAGCAAGCTTTTTGGTTGTTGTAAGGCTCGTGCAACCCATGTCAAGTGGGATGAAAGGACGACCCATTATTCCTACATCTTAAAATGAAATACTTGTGCATGTGATATTGCTAAACAGCACAAACATATGGTTCATATTAAGAAAAACATGTGCCTTATTAGAAGTAATCTTTTGTAGAAGAAAAAAGGCAATCGTAAAGAGTTCTCTTTTGAAAGCAGTTGCAAATAGTTTTCTTTTGAAAGCAGTCGCTAAAAACACCCGTTTGAAGTAAGTCTAAAATGTTCACTCCCGAAGATGAACATTTGAAGTCTCGAATAACCCTCCTTTGAAAACAGTCATTTTATATCATTTTTATATCAAGTACATATTAATTCCATTAAAAGTGTCCAGAATAGATTTCTGAGACATGGTGCCTACAGATTAAATGTACAATTTGAAAACTATAATTATGAGACTATTCTAACATTTTTAAACATTTCAACTCTTTACAACCGAAGAATAATAAGTAATCTACTCACATTATTTAATCTACTCAATAATGAAATCTCATGTTCAAAATTATTGGAATTATTGAACTTCAGAATACCATCTAGAACCACTCGTAATACTGATCTATTTAAAGTACCTTTTCATAACACAAACTATGGCCTCAACAATTTATTAATAAAAATAATTAGATTAGGTAATGAACATTGTAATCTTGGATTTAATATCTTTAATGTATTCAAACACAAATTCATAAATGCTCCTAAACGATCTCACTGAAGAGAACAATATGAACTGCCTAAATATATATTTCGTATCATGTGTACGATTTTCTGGTTTCTGATTTTCCGGTTCGACGCTTGGAAGCTGAATGTACAATGTTGAATGCTCGAAAACTAAATGTATAATGTTAAATGCTCGAGAGCCAAATGTATACTGCTGAATGCTCGAAATCCAAATGTATACTGTTGAATGTTTGGGAGCTGAATGTATACTGATGAATGTTTGGAAGCTAAATGTATAATGTTAAATGTTACACGTTAAAGTGTTGTAGGCATCTAAAAGTTTTTTTCCATAAAAATATAAAATCCTATCTGCTAGGGGTACAAAATGGTCTGTTCATACATGTTATTAAGTATAAATTTAACAATATAATAAATTCCAAACATAGCTAGCGTACCAAATGGTCTTGTCCTCCATCTGTTTAAAGTAACAATAATAAAATAAAATCCCAAACATTCTATTTTACTATTTTACTTTAAATTTTAATGTTTTATTTTATTAAATAATAATAATTAGTGAAACTGTTGTAAAACTGGGGTAATCCGTAAATAAATAAACAAGTATTTTGGTAAAGTTTATCACCCTTAAAATCAAGGTCGACGTATTTCACCACTTTTTTAAAAAGTAATTACCTCCGCAGTTATTTAGGGTGGGTACTTTTCGTTGGGACACCCTTTTTGTTCTGCCCCTGACTTTCCAAGTTTCTTACAAAAAAAGTTTTTTCCAGATACTCCAGATAATCGCTTTAGTCCAACTTGTGGTGAAAGGATTCAAAATCTTTTCTCTGAGATTAATAAATTAAATAATTTAATTAAAGTTATTGGATTAAATTTATCAAAAGCATTTTCTCAACAAATTTCGATAGTTTATTACATTAAATGCCAAATAAGAAATTATATAATGGATGTTGAATGGAAATTGGGTTTTTTCTTCTTATAGAAAAGTTCTCATTTTCTCCAAAGATAAACTAACTTTAAAAATTTCAGATAACAGTATGTATTATAAATATTAAATACCCATTTTTACCATCTTTCAAAAACACATAATATATTAGATTGACAGTTATTCAAGATTTTGTCTTGTCGACGTTTTACAGATAATTGGTCTACTACAGATCTTTTTGTTTTCACATATACTTCTATAAACTTTGCACTTAAGAGCTGTCTTTTGTAGTTCCTTTTTGGTCATTTAAAGCTGCAAAGTGCTCTTCCTGTTTGCTATAATTTGCTTTAGACACCCATAAATTCTCATATGAAATGGTTTCTTACATATACACAAAACCTTACTTTCAGTTATACTATTTTCCATCTCTTTCGATACCAGCTTTTAAAATCCGTTAAAACGGTGAAACAGATAGTTTTGGTAATAAAGAATTATTTTTACATTTTAAAATAGGTAAACCAATTTAAAAGCTTAAAGGTTTTTACATTTATTATAATTGTCAATGAAAATGCAAGAGAATTGTATTAGGAGGACAACAGTTATTAAGTTTTCTGCAAAGAAATACAAAATAATATTGCAAGTGATAGCGATAGCTGTTAAAAAGAAAAAGTCTAACAAAAATTCTATTTAATAACAATTAAACAATTTAAAATTAACTGAAAGTTTTGCGTTTTTATTTCACCAACTATACGATAATCAACAGCACATAAAGATACGTCGTAAAACATAAAGTACTAGTGATTTTCATAAAGATAATTTATGCCGTCATAAAGGAAACACACGCAGTACAAACGGTTTTTGAGCAAAAGCCAAACGGAAGCTTTTTCAAATACATTTATTGTTAACATTTTCTACTGAAACAATGCTGGCTTTATACTTGTCCTATATATTAATAAATGGTTCAGCTTGTATTCATTGACAGCGACTAAGTAAGCTTGAAGGGAGTATTTTTAGTTGAAAAAGATGGCTATAAAATACGTTTTAACGAAAATAATACATTTAAGTCAATAATTTTTGTACTTATAAATTTTTACCATAATCAAATTTTTAGAGAATTTTAGCCTGTTTTTATTACATTAATATTTTTTTAATAATAATTTATAGATATTCTCATGACAAATTAGGCTGGCATTTAAAACATTTTATATTTTTAGAGGTAAAAAATATATACCTTTAGATAAGTTTAATTGATTAAAAATAATTTTCTGAGTAATGGCATTTCAGTGTCACCAGTTGAGTATTTTTACTGATTAATATTTTAATAACATATATTATACAGGGTAAAGGGGTAATGTGCCAGTTCACAACAATATTATTTTTTTTAAAAAATAGCTCACTATTTTTTATTTAAAAATGTTATTTTTAAGTAATCTTTATAATAGAACTTCACTGTGTACTTGTATATAGTTTGAATTAATACGTAAACAAGTAAATAAATTTTTTATTGGTTGTGTTTACTGTTAGACATCCTCCTTTTTCAAATGGGGGTATTCGTCACTTCTCGTATTTCTGTCAACACCCACTGAGAGATGTCAGGATAATAAAAAATATTATGTACTTTAAAATATGCTTTTTTTCTGTCGATGATGTTCCTTTTTAAAAAAAAATTACGATTTGTTTGAGACACAGATTTTGCTGTTAATTGTATTGCAAGTTTATCAAAACAATCTTTAAATTTGCTTACATTACGAGATCTTTGGCTAATATTTCGGGTAAGAAAAAGACAAACACGATAAGATTTTTAAAAAATTACTTCCTTGCTTCTAAAAATATACCACTTCATAATTTAAAAATTTTATTATGCAAATAAGTTAATTGTAAAATTATTGCGGAGAAAGCTATATGCTTAATTATTAAATGCTTTTAGTGCATACTTACTGTGGTTGCAAATTTAAATCTGTTATAAAATCGTCAGCGACAAGATTTTTGGTCACAATTACTTAAAATAATGTAAACAAATTTTCCCATTAGGTACTCACCTCTTAAAGCTTTGCTGCATTTCTTATAATACTATTTTATGGCTTCACAAGCCATGTACAAATCAAATTAAGAGATACTTACTTTCCTCGGGCACACCCTGTGGTTGGGGACACTGAATGCTCTCGTATTCTGTTCTTCCGTAATTTGCGCCATACACTGCCACCCTTGAATTCGGATTGCACTTCAGTTGAATTCTTTCATTTTGACAGGCCACCTTACTTCGGAACTCGTCTGAAAAATGTGAGGAATTCTATTTAATTTTGAACAGTTTTTCAATTCGAAAATTGTAAAATATTAAATTTAAAAGATTTATTTTTTACATTCAATAATCATTTTTTTGAGAAATAAAATGTATTTGATATTAAAAGCTCTTATAAAATATTAAGATATAGTCGCAAAACTGCGACATTTTTGCTTATTTAGCAAAACCTACGTCGTATTGAAGCCAAATGCTCCTTTTTAATTAGTTTGTACCCGCCTTGACTGTTAAATTCAATATTTGGTTTCTTCTTTAGCTAGTCATATTAACTACTCGTATATTTAGCATTTAGTTTCAAATCGACATCAAAAAGTTCTTTTTATTGGTAAAGATGAATTACGTGCTGCTAGGAAGTTTAAATTTTTGTTTTGTACTATAATTATAACCATATATTACATCTCTTAAATCACATGAAAAGTACCTACTGTACAAGAATGTGTGAGATAACATTATAAGCAAAAAATCGTGAATAATACGAAAAGAAATTTAACTTTACTAATTTATGAATATCTATATAAACAATTTGCAACGAAGTATGACAAATAAAAAATGTTTAATTGTTAAAAAACTTATATAAACTCATTTTTATAAAAATATTGTTTAAACTAAAATTTGTAAGGTTTTAAATAGATCGTTTGAAGTAAAAACCAAATTATTATTACCATATCGAAAGTACCTAATATCGTTTCTGTTTGTGTAAAAGTGGTGACAATATTATTAAAATATATCGACGACGACAATGGACAACAAAATTAGTGATGATGTGGCAGCTTTTACGATAAAACAAAATAATGAGATTAAAAAACAAATTGAAGATCGTGTCAGGGATTTAGAAGAACTTAGAGGAGAGTTAAGACAAAGAATAGAAGATCTTCAAGATAGATTGAGCAATTTACAAAACGAAAAAATGAAACTAACGCAGTATTATTTTAAAAATTTTAAAAAGTAATATGCAACAAAATTTGTAACAATACAAATTTTTTTTTATCGGTACACTGGCAACATAGGTGTGCTTTTTTTACAATGAAACCTTATTTTTCTGACTTCCGAATGTAGTATTAAACTGTTTGTCAATATTTTAATCGAATTTATTTTGTAAAACAAATTTTTTATTTAAAATTTATTTTGTATTTAATTTGAGCTCAATAATTTTTCTGGTGTTTGGTAGTTAGTAATTATCCAAGTACAATTTAAATAAATTGTTTTAAATTAATAACATTTTACAGTTTTAAACGCACTACTGATTCCAAATTTTCAGTGACTATTTCATTATTTATAAATATAAAACAGTTATATGTTTATACCTCTATACAGGGTGATTCATTAATAATTTCCAATTTTTGAATTGTAGATTTTAGATCTCAAAATATAATGATTCTGCTCAATATGACTTATACAAATATTGCTGGTTTTTTAGATTTTAAAATAATTTTTCATATTTCCACAATTTCTATTTGAAAATTGGCAATTTTTTTTTTTGCATAAATATTGTTCATTCGGAATCTAACTAATAGAAGGCGCCAGTTACACTTGTTTATGTTTAGGCTGAACTATGAGTAAAATAATAAAAAAATATTAAAAGCGTTAAATTCAACAAAAAAGTTTAACTTGTTTGATTCATGTAACTCGATCGGTTATCGAGTTATTTGATTCTGAAAATTCAATTAATTTTAATTTTATAAAAAAATTTATTCTCCAAATGTGTAACAATACCAATTTAAAAAATAAAAATAAAAAACTTTAAAGTATATGTTTAAAATACCCACCATTTACTTCAATACACTTTATGATTCGCTTTCGCAAAGATCTATTGATATCAAATACCTCTTGTCTATTATTTTTAATTACATTCGAGGCTTTTTTTATTCTCTGTCGCAATTCTGGAAGAAAATTAATTTTTTCTTTGTTAACTAATGCCTTCATTTGCGAGCAAACTGAAAAATCCAAAGCATTGAAATCAGGAACACTCGGTGGCCAAGCAAACACATTTCCACGACCAATCCATTGAACTTGTAGAGAATAATGTGGTGGTGCCCCGTCATGCAAAAACCACATGTTTTGTTTTTAGGCGAGAGGTATATTCTCTAGTAATTCGTGTAAATGTTCTGGAAGAAAATCTAAATAAAGAGGTCCATTTAAATTGGTTGGCAGTTCAGAAGGACCTACTAAATAATCGCATATTATACCACACCAAATGTTAACCTTAAACTCGTGCTGAAAATGTGTTTTTCTCTTAGCATGTGGATTTCTAGAATCACACAATTGATTATTTTTCCAATTAAATATTTCTCGTCTGGTAAATGTTGCCACCGAGAGGTCCTGATTTAAATCCTTTGGATTTTTTAATTTGGTCGCAGATGAAGGCATTAGTTTACAAAAAAAAATAATTTTCTTCCAGAATTGCAACGGAAAATAGAAAAAGCCGCGAATGTAATTAAAAATAATAAACAAACAAGGGTTGTTTGATATTAATAGATCTTTGCGAAAGCGGATCATAAAGTGTATTGAAGTAAATGGTGGGCATTTTGAACATTTACTTTTTTTTTTTAATTTGTTATTGTTACACATTTAGAAAATAAATTTTTTTATAAAATTAAAATTCATTGAACTTTTTAGAAGCAAATAACTCGATAACCGATAGAGTTACATGAATCAAACAGGAGTAACTTTTTTTGTAGAATTTAACTCTTTTTATTTATTGTGTATTGTTTTGCTCATAGTTCAGCTGAAAAAAAATTTCCTCTGATTTACTAAACACAACCAAGTGTAATTAGCGCCTTCTATTAGCAATGCTAAAAAAACGTAAAATTGCAAATTTTCAAATAGAAATTGTGAAAACATGAAAAATTATTGTGAAAATCAAAATCCATATTTAAACACCCGGTATCTCGAAAACTAGCAATATTTTTATAAGGCTTGTTGGCAGAATCATCATATTTTGAGGTCTAGAATCTATAATTCAGAGATTGGATATATTTTTGTAACTGTGTCATCCTTGAATTAAATAAATTATTAAAGATTATTGTTAGTGCAAACGACATTTTTGTTTTTATGCAATAAGGAAATATGTTTTGGTTGGTAAGTTTTGTTGAAAACATTTCCACAGACAATCATGTTAAAAATAGTGATTGGAAATCTGATTTTTATTTAGCTCTTTAAAATTTTAACTCGTTAGAATTAAATTTTGAGATAAAATAGTCAACTTAATTGTTCTATTCCTATACTTATTAAAATAAAAGCTACTTAAAATCCAGATTTGAATCTTAGCCAAATTTATCTGTGTTTGGAAACAAATGCAGTTTGTTAGTTACAGTTAGCAAAAGAGCTATATTTTAAAGGTTGAATCGATAAATTTGCTTCCAATTGTCTACAAAAAGAGGGTTCAATTGGGGTTTGTCATAAAGGACATAAGAAATTAATAAATATAATTTAAATCCAACGTTAATTTACTAAAATAGGTTGTTATAGGATGTGTTAAAGCTAAAAAATTAGCCTAAAAAATAATTCTATAATAAAATTAAAGTGTTAACAGTTAAGCATTTAACTAATTCTTTTTATATAATTGTTTTAGGTTATGTAAACTGGTCATATTTATGTACTTGTTTTTATCGAAGAGCACACAAAGTCTTTAACATTCTTAAATTACCGTACTTGGATATTCTTTCATCCAATACATGTGATAATGTCAAGTTTTTATAAGCCTATATATTTTAATCTATAAACATATTTTGTATTCTTGTTTTAGTCTATTTAATTGCCTAAAAGCAATAATGAAATATTAACCCTCTGTTTGTTAATGAATTTTGTGACATTTTTCTGAATGCCTTTTGTTGCTTCTTGAGATTTTGGTATCGTAGATATAAATTATTTTGTCAGGTTACTTCCTACACATGTCTTATAGCGAATGTTGTACCACGAAAAAAAAGGGAACTTTAGAGTGACACTAACAATCCTGAGAAAAACAAGGTTAATTTTTGTGGTTACTTTGTGCACACGTTTTTTATTACATTACATTAATTCCGTGAAATATTCTGGCAATACCGTATTGGGAGCTTATTTATGTTTTATTACAAGGAAAAAAATAATGAAAAAGGATACCTTATTATTCCATAAAGATGTTTGCATAATATACTGTTTTTTATTATTCTTTGTCAAATAATGATTGATCACAAAAAGTTATGTACTAAATATGAATTAAAAGAATTTCTTTTATTTTATTCTCGAGTTTAAAAAGTAATAGCAAATACCGATGAACATCTATTCTACTGAGGTATTTATTACATAAAATAATTATTTTTTCAGATTCCACAATAGTCTGTCTTCTGTTAATGGTATGGTATCTCAAAACCAAAAAATGGAGCACTTTTCTAATAGTACTATTGGATTTTATGGGAAACCCGGTACCGACTTTTTATTTTTGATAATATAAAAAGACGAAACAATGTTATCAGAATAAAAATTATACACCTATATATTCAGGGTAATTCATACCTATTGGGACATATGCTAAAAGCGGGTGATTTGGACCAAAATATTACAATAGGACCAAATATGCCATAATAAAATATTGCTGTGGAAAAAAATACAAGGCGTTAAAGTTTGAAATTATTTTTTTATTTCACTGTTAATTTATCGATTGGTATTAAAATCGACAGAGAGGCGTAACTTTAGACAAGGAATATTATTTTATGTAATATTTTACATTTTGTTATAGGGGGCGCCATGTGAATGATTCCTGATGATGAAATCGACTGGTAATTTTTTTGACGAAACTTTTTACTGATTTTAATTAGAAAATATGGCGCAAACATTTTTACGTAATATTGGTACTCCTGTTAATTTCATACGTTTTCGAGAAAAACGCAATTAAACAATTCAGAGTCTCAGAAGGGGATTCCAAGTTGGTAACAGACAACAAAAAAACGTGTAACCTAAGGCTTCTATATCGACGATAAAACAGAATTAAAAACAATTTAACATAAACAGAGAAAACTCAAATTAAATGTTCTACGTGGCCTCCTCCGATGTGCAAACTTTTTTAAATTGATTGAATACCCTTGTCAATTTATGTGTAATTTCTTGAATGTAAGGAAAGGATACATATAAACAAGTAGAAATTTTGTTTGTAATTGACTGTGTATAAGATGAAATGTTTGTGTAATTATCTGGATTTGGTAAATTTTGATGTTAGGTGATACATTATTAAATAGTAGAAATTTTGTCCATTTTAAAGGGTATGCATTTTCTATAAATAAGTTCAATAAGATGTTTCAAGTTTTTTTTTATTTCGTGTTTGTGGTAAGAATGGAAATTTTATATATAAAATCTAAATACAACACTGGAATAGAAAAAAAATCACTTTAACACAACGACGCGTGCCAGAACAACAAATAAGAGAATAAGATTGGATATTGAACCAATAGGAAATGAACAAAAACAACCAGAAACCATTTTAATTGGATATCACTTGTCCATGTGAACTATTAAAAAGGGAAAATAAGTGCACTGTCAACAAATAAAAAACAACACACGTTTAATTGAGCCAATCAGAAACACGAACATTTATGAGTGATAACAAACTATGTATATACGTTCTAATGTGGTATCAGTATAATAAGTGCGCCAAGAATTCAGTCACTTAGGAATAATAAATTGCAACTGACAATTGAGTTCTTGGGTATTTATGAGTTTGGTGTCTTTGTAAATAAATAAAGATATATTAATAATACTGATATATAATTAAGAAACGAGAAAAATTTTCTCTGTCTTCAACTTATCTAAGTTAAATATTTCATGACAATATGTTATTTACTCCTCTAAACAATCGTATACTTATCTATAATAATTATAATTTATAATTATAATAATCATAATTTTTTTTGACATTTTTCATGTATACTAAATTTTGAAACGTAAAATAATATTAAAATGCTATATGATATTTATTAAAAATGTTAATTTGCAGATTTTTACATTGTATAATTGAATATTTTTGCACTTTTTTAACAGTCGTGACAATTTTTAGTGCAATAAACAATAAAAATATTAAGTTTAATAATGCTTACATGTAAAATATTAAGTTAAATAATACTTACATGGTCTGCATTTATAAGCTACTTCAACATATTTTCTGACTCCCGGGCATGGATCGCCTCCAAAAGTCTTGGGGCTAGTTTGGAACTTGCACTGGCGTTTCTTCTGGCATGCCTCTACGACAGTCTGCAACAGCGAATACTAGGTACTGTCAGTCAGATCAGCTCTCTTTTAACCCTCAAGGATTGAATGATTTTATGAGAATGATATGGCGTGAATTTTAAGCAAAACAATTTTTCAGCTATGTGCTTGGTCTTTCAGTTAGTTCTTATTAGAAATTGTCAAAATGGTACACTTAATTATTTGCGGAGTACTTTTAATCCGTTTTTATTATACTTTACTTTATCATTAGGTGACAATTTTAAGTAAATTTTCTTCTTTAAAAAGTAATTTTTCTGTCAAAAATCGTATGCGTTAGAAGTTCGGTCAAATATGTTTTAAAAAAAAGCTATTTAAAAATACAAAATTTCAAAAATATATATAATTTTTTTACAAATACTAATTACATAGATACGTTTAAAGGACTGGAACATTGTGAAATTTAAATACAAATCTATTCTTTGGACACGTGCACGACGTAAAACAAATGGTGTAATTATGCAAAAAAGTAAGTAAAGCCCATAAACAAGGAAAATAAACGTCCATGATAAATTATAGATAACTCAAGCTTGTCACAAGTCTAGGAGGATGATCATAATATCTCTTTAAGTAACAAAATAAGTTTGTGTGACATGTAAATAATTCAATAGAATTTGAGACAAATTAATCTTTAAAAAATATTTGAGCTATGTGATTATGTAACATAATTTAATAAGGAACTTTTAAAAATAAGTAAACATTTAAAATAAACCAATTGCCTACTATAAATGATTTTTAATTATAAATGGCACTAATAATCATTTTGTATCAATGAAAATTCTAAATGGGCATTATTAAATGGTAGATTTAATTTTGCACCAATTTGTTGGGACGTTTAATCATGTATGTTTAATTTTCTTTTAATTATAATATTATCGGCACTAATCACCTTCTACCTGATGCATTCGTTTTTGATGACTAAAGAATTTAAAAGAAACGTACCAACATTTTTTACCCGAAATAAAATCAGCGTTTCTCAATACGCAAAAGCAAAAAAGTTTGTTAGTCGAACTTCCTTTTTCATGCTTTTCAATCATCAACGTTTGAATGTTGATGTAACTTCATTGCGACATTTCTGCCAAAGTTGTGGTAAATTTTTAAATTTGAGATATTGTGACTGTGTGTTCAAAAGTTATTTAAACAAGTATTGTAATTTAGTTTAAGAACTCTATTTACCAAATTTTATTTATTTTGTTAAATAGCTGACATTATTTATTTATAAAAAAAACCGATAAATAACATATGTTTAGTTCCCGTTTATTTTTCTTCGCCCAGTATGTGGTTGATTTTCGTATGAATTTTCATCTCTAAATGTTCGCGAACCAATGGCAGATGATATCTGATCAAATTAAGAAACGTAACTGCATATGTATGACAGATGAAATTACAATAAATCAACATATAAAGAGAATAAGCCAATAACAACAAGAATTATTTTATCCTATGCAATTAAACAAGTTTATTATTATTTAAACTTCAATGGAATCTTAATAAAAGGAAAATAAACTTAAAAAAAAACAATTTAATACAATTTGCATTCACAAGGAAGTCACTAAAAATAACGCTGTCAGATGGACAAGAAAATAAAGTGAAGTAAAGTTTTTCCGAAGTTATCGGTAAAACCGATTTATCTCTGTATCCAGAGGAGGCAGGGAGTTCATTAGTGAAAGAATAAAAAAGGAAGTCCGGCTAAACCGAAGTGAGTCTAAGATTTTTTATATATACCATTTCAGGTTTGCCATTGACGTTTAATCAGTTATTTTTTGCATCTTTCATTAGTAAATACAGTTCATTATTTTTGCAGATCACCCAACATTTTTAATTATTTGCCATTAGTATTGTTTTTTAATAAATAAAATGTTTTGTAAAAAGCGTTTATTATATTATACTATAAAAATAAAACACACAGAAAATATTTTATTTATCCAAATTTATTTTGTCTCCTTCAAAGTTATCACCACCCACTAGACTTCTCTTATGTCAACGTTTTTCCAGTCTTTGAAACAGTTATTATACTAACTTTCCGGTATAGACTTTAAAGCTGCCAGCTTATTCTTTTATATGGCTTCTATTGACTTAAAACAATGTCCAGAAAGTGGTTGCAAAACAAAATACATTTGATTTTTGATAAAGTACCTACTGACACTTAATGATGGTAGTATGCGATGATGCAATATCGTGATGTAAAAACCATGAATTGTTTCACTATAATTTACCATAATGATAGGCTTTCTAAATTTTAAATGATCAGAATTTTCTAAACTAATGGCAAATGTCATAATATTAATTATGTCAGTTGTTCACACCGATCATACCAACCTATCACCTACTTTATTCATTGCTTTATTTTTTTTTATTTAAAGAAACCGCATCAACCGCGAAGGTTATTAGCGGGTATCGTACAATAAATTTCATATATGTTGTAAAATGTTAATGGATTTTAGGAACTTCAGTAACGAGTAAATATTAATCGGGTTCAAGGCACCACTAAGTTCTCCGGGCAGTCTTGATGTTAACCTTTTCTCTCTATAGTCGGGACACTCCGATTTTAAATCACTCAGTTCTTTATAGCAGGAGACACATCTTTTGGGATTTTCTTTCTTCAGTAGATGCTGATGTGTGTACCTAGTGTGGCCAATCCTGAGACGGGTTAGGATTGTCTGTTGCTTACGAGAGATTGATTCGTAATTCTGGTGGCTAAAGTTAGGATTGATTGCTTTGAGTTTGTTATTCTTAAGAATTTCCCACCTTTCCCTCCATGTATTTACTATGAGTTGACGAATACTGTGATTTAAATCTTCGTGTGGCACACGGCGAATTAATTGACTGAGAGGATTTGAGCTGGTCTCTCTGGCTAGTGTGTCAGCAGTTTCATTACCAATTATCCCTACATGCGAGGGAACCCAAACAATTTCAACACTTTTGCCTATTTTAGATAGTTTTCCTAGTTCTGATTTTATTCTGAGAAGGGCATTACGGAGATAAAGCTGTTGAAGACCTTGCACAGCACTTAGTGAGTCGGTAAAGATGACAACGTCTTGTTCATATTCATGGCAGCGAGCAAGAGCTTTGGCAATGGCGTACAGTTCTCCCGTGTAAACATTTGCTTTTGGTGGTAGTCGATAACTGTAATTAGCCTCGTCTGTAATTACGGCAGCTCCTACACTTTCACTAGTTTTCGATGCATCCGTGTATATGTGGTAGTAGTCCACGTATTTGGAGACCACTTCGGAAAAAGCTCCTCTTATGAGTGCTGCTGGAGTATCACTTTTGGGATAATGAGTAAGATGCATATCACATTTGGGAAGGGCTATTGTCCATGGGGGAGGTATCTTTATATTTAGAGGAAGAATGTTTTGATTATAAATAGGGTTGTTTGGTATTTTGAAAATTCTGGCATAAAAAGGAAGTTAGGAATTATGGTGTTGCTCAAATATTTCTGAAAAACGATTGGAGAATGTGTTTTGATAGCAGGGGTTGTTTTTATTGGCTGATATTTTATGCTACGTATGTTAAGGCCAGATTAAGTCGACGAAGTTCGAGAGGTGGCTCTCCTGCTTCGACTAATAAACTTTCAACCGGGCTGATACAGAATGCTCCCATAGCAATTCTTACGGCTGTATTCTGAATGATATCTAGAGATTTCAAATGGGATGCCGTCGCTGGTAAACAATGGATCCATAATCCAGCTTGGATCCGATTAATGCTCGATAAATCCGTACCAAGGTGGTACTGTCAGCTCCCCATGTGTGATTAGCTAATACTTTCATCAGATTGAGGCCATTTTGACAGGATTTCTTGAGATTTCTGATGTGTGAGTCCCATTTCAGTTTCTTGTCGAAAGTAACACCAAGAAAGTTAACTTCATCTACAAATTCCAATTGCTGGTGATTCAATTCTAAAAAGGGTGTAGCATCTACCGATTTCTTTGAGAAAACAAAACATTTTGTTGTGCAGTCGAGAATTTGAGTCCTGTCCGTTCTGACCAAGACTGAAGGTGGTCGAGTGCGTTCTAATTTTTTTGCCTTATTTTGATGTTAAATAATATCATTAAAAATTCTATCCACGAAAGAATAAAACTTTTATTTTTTTTTCAAAAAGGATCTTAAGAAACAATGCTAGTCTTATTTAAAATCAAAAATTTAATTTTTAGTAAATAAATTATGGGCAATTCATTTAAAAAAATGGACAATAGCAGATTCAGAGTTCTCGTAGGTTGTCTGGTATTACCTTATTGTAGTCACATTGTTTTTTTATTATGAAGCTGCAGTACGTATACCGTATAATTATGCAAAATTTCGGAGTAGAGACCATTGCCGACACAAAAGAAAAGTTCTGTTTTCAACAAAGTTGTAAAGGGAATACTCATCATCGTCGAACCTATAAATCAAGTGGATTATCAAACAAACGTTTGATCTGCGTTATCAATATTTTCAGTGATAAAGTTTTTATCCACAAAATGTTTTTTATTTTTTTTTAATTTTTGTGAAAAAAGTATTTTTAACCATACTTGCAGCAGATATTCATATTTGTTACTACGGAAACAAATTGAATAAAAAATGAGACAAATTTAACATTAAGTGTTCAATATTAAACGACATTAATTTTGATGGTGATTTGGTGTACATTCAAATTATTTACAAGTAGATCCATTTAGTGGTATCGGATCTTCAATAAATGATATTAAATATTATACGTATTCGTATAAAAAAAGTTGTGATATCCAAGTTGCACAAGAAATATTTTGATCATATAAACTAATTTAATTTTTTTTTTAATAACTTTTTAATACAGATGTATAGTGTACTTGATTCCCATTTTTAGTTAACTTACACAAAATACTTTTATAAATTTCATGCATTCTTTGAGGACGCATTGTAAACATCTAACTGTAAGACCATTTTAGGAGTATAAACCTGAACCAAATAAAATATAATGATCGCATATGACATACCTGCTACTTACATGCTTAAAGATTAAAATAGCAAATACCTAATTAAAATAATAATTCTTTCTACATTTATTCTTATTATTTTTGCATACATTTTATTTTTCCTGAATATGGGGTTATTAACCAAGAGGTGAGTGACTGTTTGTATATATTTGTGTTTCATAAAATCTTTTGTGTTGAGAATTCAGCAATTTGCAAACTAGTTCATTTACGATAACCAATTTTTATAGAATATAAAATTTACGTCTAAATAAATTATAAAGCTAAAATAGATTGTGTTCAGTTCCCATTTATTTTTCTTCTGTCCAGTAATTGGTTGATTTTGGCATGACATTTCACCTCTAAAGTTTTAAGAAACCAATGGCAGATCTAGGTACGAGAATTTCCATAAAAATGTAAAATGGCTATGAGTCTGATCAAATTACGGAACGTGGCTGCATGTAAATGACAGAGATGAAATGACAAGAAACATGTGTCAGTTATACGTTTCTAGCGATTGTCACCAAAAGTTATTTTACCCCATTAAGCAAGTACATTTTTATTTTAACTCCAATAGAATCTAAATAAAGTGAAATACAACTTCATAAAAAGATCCATTTTATATAATTTATATTTACAAGGAACTTATCCGGTGGAAGGCTAAAATATCTACTTTCTTTGTATCCCAAAAAAACAGTTGGTTCATTAGTGTAAGAAGAAGGATTAAAAAAAACTCCAGCTAAACTAAGGTGGATCTAAGATTTTTTATATGTACCATTTAAGGTTTGCCATTGACTTTAATCAGTTAATTTTTTGCATCTCTCATTAGTAATTAGTAAATACGGTCCACTAAATTTGCATCCCGTCCAGATTGTGATAAATTAAAGTAATAAAAATAAATATTGATACAAAGTTGACCATATTTTACAATAAATTGTTATTATTTTTTTTTAAATAATAACTAGATAGATTTGTTTTAAAAATTTGCGTATTTTATGTTTGTTAAGTCAGGACATACTGACAACATAGATTATTCATACAAAAATGATAACAAAAAAATATATTACGAATGTTTAAATCAATATATTTTGCAGATAATCCTGTCTAATAATTTAAGTTTTTATCTGTACCATAAAAACAAATTGGCAAAAAATCTATAGCAATGTTGTGCCACAAGAAAAGTATGTTGTAGTTAGGAATAAATATGTTTTCTCCTCAGTCTTTGATAGCCAAAAAACACGTACCTAAATAGACAGAGTCGAACTTTTTTTTAATAATTTAACAATTTCAGAAGTTTAAACCAAACATGCTCAAATAAACTTGTATTTTGTCTTTACCCAGACTTCTTATGGTAATATGTGAAAAGTATGGTATACAAAACTAAACCACCAGGTTTAGCTGACTTAAGAAAAAGAATAACGTTTGTAATAAGGTCGGTCACGCCACAGGTGTTAAATAACGTTAGACGTTTTTTACATTATCAAAAACTAACGGTATTATTTACTTATTAAGTTTTTAATGTGTTATAACGCATTTCGTCGATTAGATGATTTTATTTTTAGATAGACAACAAAGAGACCTTTTAAATGATGTATCACAAGACCCTATTTTAAATTAATAAATTTGGGTGTTAGAACTCAAAGGAGGTTCAATGTAGGGAAAGAAATTTTTTGTTGCAGATTGTCATTTTATAATCTAAATAAGACGTGTTTCGGGATTTTTCATAAATATGCAAAATAACTGAAATAATGAATTTATTATATTTGGGTGTTACACACTCTGTATAGTTAGGTAGATAAACTTTTACCTGCCTATTAAAGTAAAGTAATTTTATTATCTTCGCCACATTGAAACTGAATGGTTGAAGTATAACAAATATTTTGCGTAAAATATTTAGTACCTTGAGATTAATGTTAATATTATTTTTATAAAAAAATTTATAACGGTAAAGTTTAAATATTTTTATTTAAAAAATATCGCATAGATCGTGATAAATACATAAAATAATTATTTTATATTTATAACTGATATTTTTAAAAAATAAAAATATAGTGTCTCGTTGCCTATGTGATTACCAATGTACATTAAGTTTCAATTTTGTCAGTTAATTATTTTGTATTACATGGCAAAAAATTGCATAGAATATATTTCTGTACAAAGTCAACAAAGGCATTGAAGTAATACGATTCTGCAAGTAGACACTATCATTTTAAATCAACAACACATATTTCTTGGTTTTTCACTTAATTAGTATAATAATAATTATTTTTAAACAAATACGAACACCCAAAAAGAGTAGACCAATTGCAATGAAATTTTCTGTACTCAGGATCGAATAAGAAATGATAAAAATAAGGATAAAAAATTTGAACACTTTATAACGCCTTTTTTAATTTTGTTGTATAAAAAAAATATCTCTTAAATTTGCATTTTCTTTTGAAAAAAATTTTGTAGCGAGTTTTGCTTAATGTATTAAGTCATTACGCCTATGCGCCGTTACCGAAATAATTAAATTCATTTAAGTGCATTTGAAAGGTCGCGCATTGTTGGTATGCGGAAAGCCGGTTTTTTAATCATAAAAATTTTTGACCATATAGGACTCAGTGTGTCAACAGAGTGTTACAGTTTTGGTTTAAGTGGTATGAAGAAGAAATCAATCTAAACGATCATAAGCAATGTTAGCACGGAAAGATCGTCATTTGAGGTTTGCGGCTTTACAAGACACGGCCGACTGGAAATGCTTGATTGTTTTACAATAAAGAGTCATCGATCTTCTTCTTCTTCTGGTGCCGTACGCTTTTTATTGTAGCGCGTTGGCGATCACGTGTTCATTGAGTAATGTGAAGCGTGCCCTCTTCGGCTCTTCTAAATATCGTGGCGGCATCCGCGATGTTACACCAGTTTCGAATATTGCGAAGCCATGAATGTTGTTTTCGGCCCGGTCCCCTTTTTCCCTCGATTTTTCCCATAAGTATAGTTTTGAGCAGAATATACCTAGGACCTCTTAAAACATGTCCCAAATAGGATGTTTTTCTTTCTTTTACAATGTTCAGTAGTTGCCGATGTGTTCTTGCTCTTTGTAAGACTTGCTCATTTGATATATGATCTACCCAGGGTAGAGTAACCTTCTCAGGATCCACATTTCAAAGGCCTCGATTCTGTTAAGGGATTTGGCCTTTAGTGACCAGGTTTCTGCTCCGTATAGTAGTATTGGCCATATATAGCACTTGACAACTCGCAGCCGGAGATTCAAGGGTATTTCTTGTCGTAGGAGGTAGGTATTGAACCTGACAAATGTGCTTCGAGCGATAGCCACACGTATTTTGACCTCATCATCATTATCCCACTTATCGTTCAGCGTTGTGCCAAGATACTTAAACTTGTTCACTCTCTCGATCTGCATATTATCGATGTAGAGGTGAGCGTTCTCATGAGGCTGCCGACTCACTATCATTAGTTTGGTTTTACTTATATTGACATCGAGACCAAAATCTTTTCCTATGGTGTTTATAACATTTATGGTTGCTTGTAAATCCTCTATGTTATCTGCTAATATAGCTGTGTCATCGGTATAACGCAAATTGTTAATGGGAATGCCGTTCACCTTGATGCCTCTTGGGTTTCCTTTCAGTGCCAGTTGAAAAATCCTTTCCACGTAGACATTGAACAGCATTGGAGATAGTATGCAACCCTGTCGGACCCCTTTAGCAATAGTTATGTTCTTTGTGTGCTGTGAGTCATGAAGCTTTGCTGTTTGGTTCCAATATAGTTTGTGTATTATTTGTATATCTTTTTCATCAATTCCTGCCTCTCGTAAGATAGGTAGGAGCATATCATGTCGTACGTTGTCAAATGCTTTTTGGTAGTCGATGAAACATACAAATACGTCCTTTCGTTGGTCATAGCATTTCTGTACTAGCAATTGCATGCAGTATAGGGTCATCGATACATTGCAGAATACGCGCTTTTAGGTTTCGTTCGTATGGACCAACATCGTGTTGTTTGACTTGAGTAGTTTAACGGCAGATGAAATTGGGATGGTGAATGGAATTGCGTTGTGTTCTCTGACAAGTTCCAATTTTGTCTTTGGGCAAAAGGGCAGGTAAGATTATCAAGTGAAAAACGTAGAAATTTAGAATTTGGTGATAGTTGGGGTACGATAACATACGGTAGCAGATCACCTCTTGTTTTTATTGACAGGAATTTGAATGCAAATGATTACATACGAAACGTGTAGCTGGTTGCACTGCCACACCTACGAGCGTTAATTCAAACCCTGTTTTAATAAGACAGCGCACGTCCTCATACAGCAAGGGTTACAAGGATCATACAAGAAATAAAGTGACCCTGCTTCTCGATCCACAGACTTTTACAATCAAACATGCGTGGGATATAATCGGCAATCGAGTGAGTAATTTAGCCAAATGACCTAGTTTTTTTCCCCAATTTATTGGCACTGGCAAAGCCAACAGGCCAGAATAACCTAGTTAATCTTCCTCACCACATTCCTCATGATATTAAAATCATTTAATTCCAAGCATGCCTCGAAGAGTTATTAAATGCATTGGAAACCGCGACGGACCCACTATTTTTAAATACCTTTATTATTTTTTAATATTTTAGTTTGAAAATGTAATAACTTTTTAGGTTTTATTTAACACCCAATCTATTTAATGTTATTAAAACTCTTAAATAATTAAAATATTAAAAATAATAAATGTTAATATTAATTATAATAATTTAAATTAAAGACATTAAAAAATGTTATTTAACATGATTAACTCTTACTAGGTGTTCGAATTTTTTTTATAACTACAGGGTGGTCCGTTAATAATGGGACACAAGAGCAAGTACAAATTCTTTGTATAAAAATTTTGCGATATAATACACTTTTCTCCAATTCTTGATATTAAAAAGACACAGGGCGTTAAATGTAAATTTTTTTTCTTAAAATACTTTTATAATTTTAACAGTGCGCGCCAGCGCCAACGACAAGGAGTAGACTGGGCGTCGTAAGCTGTAGAAATTCTCTAAAGTGTAGGCAGCTTCACCACCGGAACCTCTATTGCCTGCTGACTCACTTGCTCTTCGACGACGTCTTTCGCTGCGTAGATGTTTGGATCCTTCGATAACTCAGTAAAGCTGGCTCGATTTGTTTTTTACTACTATAGGCCAAAGGGTTTACTGCCTTTTATCGCCGTGAATTTTGTTATCACAGTAAATAAAACAACACACTTGTCATCGAGAATATATTGTATAACTTTAATACATGGAGCTTACAGTTTAAAGCCTCCTGTATCTTCGGAATAATTTTACTGGTTGTAAGCTTTAAATTTGATGTATTTTATTTGACTATATTAATGTGCATTTTACCTCGTGGTGTTTTAAAGCGGTGATGCCTCGGCTGATGATATGCTAACAAGGGAGCGAAGCGGTGCTCTGCATTGCTTGACGTTCGGAATGCGAAAGAGAACAAGAAGCCGGAAACCGTTTCTTCGCTTCTCCGCTTCTTCTCGCGTTAAATTCAGCGTTTTTGATTGGTCACTGTATGGTCACGTGACCGTATAACTGGTTGCTAAAATTGCGCGCGACGATTTCGGAATGTTTTGGACGTGTTTTTTTTAGTTGATTTTTAAATTGCACGGGACCCTTTGTTTCTAGCCGAATACTAATTTCCACGTGATGAAGGCGTGATCAAGACATGGTAGATCACAAAACTGCACGTGTTTTTTTTTAGATGATTTTTTTGTCGGCGTCAGGGCCGTACTGAGTAGTTTTAAAAATTAAGGAATTTCTCAAAGAGGAATTGTACAGTTGGAAGTACTTATTTCCAACAAACAGCGTTCAAAATATTTCCACAAAAGTTTCCACCCCATTACAGGGGAGCAGTTCGAAATTACCTTGATAATGAATTTCCATAACATTTGATTGGCCGAGGTAGTCAATGTGCTTGGCCATCACGTAGTCCAGACCATAACCCCATAAATTTTTCCTTTTGGGGGTTTCTTAAATCGATAATTGATAACGAAGCAAAGAATTCTCGTGCCGAACGGACAAAAAATGGTAAATGCTCGAGATGTTTTTAGAAATGACATACTTTTTAAAATTGGAAAATCATTCGAGAAACGAATACAAAAATGCAAAAACGGTGGCCACTTCAAACAATTGTTGTAAAAGTATTTCGTAATGTTGAGCTTATTGTGATAATTTTTATTTATCTTAGGTGATCCTCACAAGTTTACTTGTACCAAAAATACATTTATTTTGAACAATCTAAGAACATTTTTATTTGTGCATAATCGTTAATCAATAGAAATCTCTAAAACAATAAATTTTTGCAAGATTAAACAAGTATATATTTTCTACGTAGAAATTATAAAACATTCATTTTTGATGATTTAGTTTTCAAAAAAATGTGGCATAATAAAAGTAGGTACATTTTAAAGTTACTTAGTATAGCATACGTAGCGCCCTCTATGGGCTATACTGAAACTGATTAAAGATTATGATTTCTTATTACAAAACTTTTGTGAAAATATTTTGAACGGTGTTATAAGAGTATTTTAATAAAAAAATTAACATTTAACGCTCTGTATCTTCTTTAATATCAAGAATTGGACTAAGGCAAATTGTGCTGTATCGCAATATTTTATACAAATAATTCGTAGTTGCTCTGTGTCCCATTATTAACGGACCACCCTGTATATTAGTATATACAGTGTTACTGTCGAATATACTCATATTATTGGATCAAGATTTTATAAAGTTTCATGTACCTGTATAAAAGGGGAAAACATATTTGTAATTTCTTTTTGTTTAATTAAATAATTGAGTAGCGCAGATTTTTTAAATTAAGTTAAAAGCTTAATCCTTACTGTGGTCTATTTTAAACCAAAATATAACTTTATTTGTAATGATTTAAATTAATTCATATTAATTAAGGTCACAATATATTTAATAGACTAACATTGAAAAAATTTTTTTTATCAGAAAATAATTCAAGAAATGAACTGAATGCCTACCTAAATGCCAAAACTTGTTTGATTTATGTAAAAAGTAATTTATCCATGTAAATATACACTGCAAAGATTTTTAGAGGTTTCAAAAGGCTTGGAGGTTTAGAAGAAATTGTAGTAAATTTTATTGGCAAGAGTTTAAAAATATTTGCATTCGTTGGAGTAAAAAAATACTTTTGTATGAAAGCATTAAATTCAAATTTAACATCTTTGCCTCAACAGTATTTTAGTAGTTTCTCCAATCGGTTTTTAAAAGTTTGGTTTTGGGAATATTTTTTGGTATAAATTGTTACTTTTGTTACTTTCTTTTACAATTTTACAGGACCACTAACTTCTTGAATTAAGCAGTTACATTTTTGAGCGGGTTTCAAAACAGTAACTAACTTAAAATAGAATCAAAAAGTAAATCTTTATTACAAAACATTTAATATTTTATTTCGGAAGTTATATAAACAGTCTAATATTACCATAATTCAATTTTTAATAAATACTTCAGAATAACATGATTAATATTGTAATCATTGGCGATATGAACTGTTCGTAATTATTTTTATTAGTTACCTGTTGCCTTTTTCATCACGTTTCTTTCTAGTAACAATCTTATCTAAATTTATTTAAACGTCAAGCTTTCATCAATTTCAGTGTTGCGTGACCATAACACTCTTAACGTTTTATGAACTTCTGATTTCGATCAGATTTTATCGAGTCTGCAAACTGTCATTCACCTCTTAAGGAGTTATAGAGATTCTCTAGCACCCTTACTGTGGCAGTCGTTTACGTAAGTACATGTACAAGAACTCGGAATATATCCGAAACCAAAACCCTACCCCAAATAAACATTAAAATCAAATGGTTGAGAAATGCCTGAATGACTTCCTGTAGAGTTAAGTCTAAATAAGCTGTTTGTGGTAGATTTTGAGTTTAGACGATTTTAATTACAAGAAATATATGTAGAAAATGCCATCTGCACTTTTTAAAAAAATATCTACGTGTAGTTACATCTAAAATGCAGTATTTTTATTAATATACATGCAAAATTTTGGATGATTTTAAAAATTAAACTTAAAAATGTTATCCTTTTATATTATTTTTAAAAATTGGTATCCTAGTTTAATTTAATAAATAAAAATAAACAATAAAGGCTAGTTTGCATTGGTTTTTTTTGTTGGTGTTTACATTGGTAGAGTAACTCGGTCTAGTGAGTTGCGTCCAGTAACTGGGGTTAGCACTCGACTCGTCGTCTATTATTTTCTACTTGTGTTCATACGGCAACATTTTAATGTAACAGTACATATCAGTACATATCAGTACTTATAATGTTCACAACGCGAACTGGCTGAGATCCAACCGCACCGACAACGCCGGTCTGGAAGCTGAGAACTTTGCGATAAGTCACAACGTGACCCAGCTAGTAGAAGAATCTACCCTTATACCCGATAAACCCAATTACCAAGATAACATTCTTGATCTTTTCCTCACAACACATCCTGACCAGTACCAAGTCTCTATAACCGCTTCACTCGGGAAATCTGATCATAAACTCATCTTAGCTACGTCCAAATAAACAACCCCGCTCAAAATCGCGTCTGGTACCCCTATTGTTTGGCATTGCAGATCAGCCAAATGGGATGAACTGAGGGACCTTTACCTATCATTTCCATGGAAAGATGTCTGCTTTCGCTTACAAGACCCATTAACATGTGCAGAATCTGTCACCGAAATCATAAAGCTAGGTATGGTACATTCCTCATGGTACAAGACGGATCTCCAACCCCAAACCCTGGTTTAACCAAAAATGCAACCGTGAGGTGCGTGATAAAAATCAAGCATATCGACTCTGGTGCGAATTACGACAAATGCTAACCGAGAAGCCTTTGTCCACGCAAGGAACACCTGCAATAGAACGATTGACCTTACCAAAGAATCCTACGACACGAGAATATACCCCTCCTGGATCAAAGACCTTCTGGTCTTTGGCTAAAACCATACATAAGAATTTTACAACTTCTTCTTTACCACCACTCGCGAGGTTCGACGGCACGACAGCCGTATCTTTCAAGAAAAAAGCGGATCTGCTGGCCGGAATGTTCAGTTCTAATTTAACCCTCGATACCAATGGAAAACAACCCCCAACGATACCTTAAATAAACTCATCAATGAATTAGGTTGCTATCAACCATTGCACTATCAGGACAATCCCACGAAATCTTGACTCTAATAAGGCATTAGGACCAGTTGGAATTCCGACCATTGTCCTGAAGACGCTTAAGAGCTTATCCCAGTTCTCTGTAGACTCTTTAAGCTATCATACTGCAAATGAGTATTTCCGTCCATGTGAAAAAACGCTAAAGTCCAACCCATTCCGAAAAAAGGAAAAAAGACTATTCCTGCGAATTATCACCACATTGCATTGCTCTCAGTCATACCCAAAGTTATGGGAAAAGCGATTAACATATCATCAAATATCTGGAGAGATTTGAGATAATTCATGACAGACAATATGGATTTTGACAACTTCGGCTACTGGAGATTTGCTGGCTTATGTCACTCAACTCTGAACAAACACTATTGAGAAGTTTGGTGAATCTCGTGCAATAGCCTTAGATATATCTAAAGCCTTTGACTGCGTTTGGCACCAGGCATTATTATGCAAATTATCTGCCTACGTTCTCCCAACCAAACTGCGCCAATGGCTTCATGCAAGATCGCTCCTTACATGTGGCAGTTGACGGTATTTCTTCTGATTCGTTTAAAACCAATGCCGGGGTCCCCCAGGGTTTCATCCTGTCCCACACCCTATTTCTTTTACACATCAACGACCTCTTGAAAACCACGACAGCACACTTGTCTTAACTTTTACATTCTATTGATCACTTCCGGTGAATGATACAAATAGAATCAGACAGGAACAGGTTGACTCCATCAACAGGGATCGTGAAGCAACCATTGAGTGGGGAACCAACAATCTTGTTCAGTTCAACGCCCAGAAAACACAAAGCGCCACGTTATCCAAGAAAGTGAATTCCTCAAATCATTCCATCACATTGTCCGGAAATACCCTTAAATCAAGTCTCTCCATCTCGATTTTGGGAGTCGCGGTGTCTAATAATATGTCTTGGCATGACCATGTTGCTAACGTTGCTAAGTCAGCAAGCCAGAGGCTAGGTTTTCTGTGGAAAGCTAGAAAGTTTTATATTCCTGATCAACTGTTGATGACGCACAAGGCTCAAAACCGACCTCTACTGGAGTATTGCTCGCACATTTGGGGTTCAGCACCAAAGCATTCTCTTCGTCTTCTAGATTTTTTTTTTAAAGGGCTGCTACAGAATAAAACAAGCTTCCAAAATCAGTTTTTTTAGAGAACTATGATCTGCAACTTTTTAAAAAGCGGGTCCACAAAATCATCTCCTTTCTATAATCCTCCTCCTTCTAATAGTCGCAGTGAGGGCCGTCCGTGGCCCACACGATAGGTCTAACTTTTTTTGCGACTATTTTTAGTAAAAAAAAAAATATCGCCTTGTTTCTTGACCACTTTTTACTTGAGTTTTTACATTGGTCAAGTTGATATGTTTTTCTTTATTTGCATCTTTACTCTACCGTTTACTCGACTAATGTAAACTAGTCTTAATTATACTCATGAATCGTACTTCTATTATCTAATTAAAAGTGTTATACTTAAAGATATGAAAGAATATTGCAAAAGATTGTTTAAAGCTATAATGCCACATTTAAAAACATATTCAACTATAGGTACTAAAAAAAAGGCAAAAAATTAAACGCATTAACTTATTTCGGTACAACTTTAGGTCAACAACTTAAAAATAGCTTATCGCAGTTGATTAAATGATATAGGTACAGGGTGTTTAAAAAAAGTTGGCTCCGTTGCTAGAACAAGTAAAACATTGCAAAATAAAATGGATTTGTTTAGTAAAAAACATTTCGTTATGGCATCCGTTTCCCAGATACAGGGTGCCGAAAGAAACATTTTTACACACACTTTTTACCTATTTTGTCGAAACTACTAGCAATATAGTAATGAAATTTTGTATTCATATATTTTTGAAGCTGGCACATTGCATGAGTTTGTTTTTAACACGCTATTAGGTTCACCTGTATGTTTGTTTTGCCTCGATTTTGCACTACTTTAAGCGATCAGATTTAATTTAAACTTTGCACACTTCTCAAAGACCGACGACAATGCAATAATTCGATCAAAATATCCGGTTATACTAATTAGTTTCGCCAGGACTCATAAATTTTTTCAGTGATCCTTTGCATAAGAATAAGAGAGATAGAACTGGTGCGTGAAATACGCATGCGCGCAGTTCCAATGTCATATTATAATTCACCCAATCCAATATAATAGTGAGAAACGTTCCGAGGGATGAATGGCAAGAGGGTGAGTAAAACAAATCGAACTTAAAATCGAAAAATAAATTAAAGTTTAAAAAACTAAAAAACACGCTTTTAGAGTTAATTAAACTAAAAAGTTAAAATTAATTCTTAACAAAAGAATAAAATTAATGTCACTGTTCTAAAAAGCGTGGGGTGCTTTGTATGACATTTTTAAACTAACTCTGCGTTTCGGAATGAAAACACCCCACGCGTTTAGAACTTAAACATCATTTAAATTTTACACCAAAAAGGTCTCTTGGTAAAATTTGATACTGTATACGATTTTAAAAATATTTTGATTTAAAAATGATGATGTAATAACTTATGCTGGTGTGAAGTATTATAAAAAACAATTACTTATTTATTGAAAATCAAAAACAATAATATTATTTTATTACTTAAGTTAATATTTAAAAAAAGAACCACAAGAGAAAAATTTAAATAAATACTTAATCAGTAAGTGTTCAAAACTTTCTCAGTTAAAAAATTTTAGGGTTCGTCGCAAATTCAAAATGAAAGAAAAAAGTCTATGCTGCAGAGGTAAAGTCATGCCAAGAGTTGCAAGACAGAATCGAACATCTCTTTAATGACCTCATAGCTGCTCTTTAACCGTTTAGCATTTTAATGAATTCTTTAGAAAAAAGGATACAATTGTGTATTCGTGAAAACGATGGACATATTGAACACTTACTCTATCTTAATATTTCATGTGTTTAGTCGAATTTATTTTTAATTTTCTCCATGTGATTCTTTTTTTTAATTAATAACTTTAGCATTAATATAATGTTATGGTTTTTGGTTTTTAATAAATAGGTAATTGTTTTTTATACTACTCTTTATACCAGCATCAGTTATTACTTCATCATTTTCAAATCAAAATATTCCGAAAACCGTACACAATATCGAGTTTTACCAAGAGTACTTTTTGGTGAAAAATTGAATGATGTTCAAGTTGGATTAGAAAATTAAACTTTAAAAAAGTTATGTTGAAAACTTCTCGGTACGAACCGTTTAACTAGCGCCCTCCATAAGAGTCAGATATAAAAACCAAACTCATGTGATGTGTCAGCTTCTAAAACATACACAAAAATTCATTACAATGTTGCCAGTAGTTTCAAAATAATCGTAAAAAATGTGTGTAAACATTTTTTTAGCAACCTGTGTCTTGAATACGGATGCCGTTACGAACATTTTTTTACTGAACAAACCCAACTTATTTTGCAGTGTTTTACCTATCCTAGGAACGGTGCCACCTTTTTTTTTCACTCTTATATAGGTATCAATTAAGATCAAATTTAGCAATGAGATTTTAATTTTATTACAAAGTTTTACTGCTTTTGCTGGAAAAAACAACTTATTTCAATTTCGTATTTGGCTTTTTATAACTACTAAAGATACAAATGACCTCTTTCGTAATGTGATATTAACTAACTAATTAATGAATATTACACTAGTATAATTTTTTAGTGTCTTAAAGGTGTCTATATTTATGTAAATTAAATTTAATTACTATTGATTTTTTTTAAATTAGGTATATTATAATTTAAACAATGAATGATTTAATTTTTCCTCAATAAATTTGTTTAATAGCTACATAGGGTATAAATGATGAATTAAATATTTAAATGCATAAATAAGCTGTATTTATCTAAGTAGCAAAAAAATAATGAATTGCAGTGCCTAATGTTGACATAAAACGATTAACATTGTTAAACAATATAGATAACTTACTCTTCCCCAGTTTCCTTCAGATCCTTCCCATTTACTCTGTAAATAAGCACACAACCAAAGCTCTTACACACACATATTATATGTATAGAAGTTTATAAAGTTTAAATATATCTACATCGTTTCTACCCAATTATATGTTTATTTCGTTTTCTTTAAACATGAACATTCTGATTTTCAAAAGTGTAGAATTCAATTGGCATGGTGTGGACAAAATTTAAAAAACTTTTGTGAGTTTGGTGCTTATTAATAGACATATGGCATAAGTTAATATTTTTATAGTTTATTAATTTAAACAAATATCGAACTAGCTTAAGAATGGTAAAAATACGTTTGAAAATATTTCTTAAACTACACTTTGCTAAAGTGAGATAATTATGACGGCCGTTTTATAATCTGACGATTACTTATAACCTCGATTTCTTATTAAAATATTATATTATATATACATAAAAAATATTGTAAATTGACATAAAATACATTTTAATATTTACTACTTTAATTTAAAAATAAATATGATTAGGGTAAAATAAAGTTAACATAGGTAATTTGTGAAGCAATAAAAAAAAAGTTACTTTAAACCTAAAATGGTAAATTCGTAAATAGTTTTGAAATTTTTTACTTTTTGACTCCAAAATAACCTTTTAAGTTGCAAAATAAAAGAATATAAAATAATAAACAACTCTTTTTTGTATAATAAACTTTAATTGACTTACTGTGTTTATTATACATGATCCCGATCAGATTTTGGAGTTAACTTTGAGCTTATATAAGTACTACAATTCCATAATATTCGGTTTTGGTTTCACCCTCCCTTTTGAATTTGTGTTTAATCGGGATTATGGGTAGTGTGTGGGAAACAGCACATTTCGGTGCTAAAATACGATTGACGTTTGATTTATTTGCTCTGTCATTTACAAGTCCAAAATCCATCGAAACTGTAGTAAAACACGAATTTTATTTTAGTAAAAACTGTTCTTACTTATTTTGTAAACATAATTTTAAAAATTGTAGTCCTTGCTTTGGATTTAATCTTACACATCTGTTCAGTCTTCGTTCACTAAAATTATTTATGTTTGTTATAGTTATAATTCAATTGTTTTCTATTAAATACTTTATTTCTAAAACTTACTTTGTTTATTAATCAATCAAATATCATATATTCAATTATTCCGAGCATTAATTCAAGTTGAACTACGCACTTCTGTCGCGCCCTTTACTCGAAAAATAGGAAATGATTCGCACGCAAATTCCCTAATAATTACTTATTTAGCTACTGCCTCCACTAATCACCACCGTATCTATAAAATATAGTGTTAACACCCGCCAACTACCGCCGCTTCAGCAATTGGAATATCAAAGGAAATTATTTTGCACTACATTTTAGTAAGTGCACGTTCAACTTACGTTCATTTTTTCTTTCCTTAAAATTTTATAAAATATCACTATACGCAACAACATCAACGACATTCTTGAAAGACTAGGTTCTCGTTTTCCTTATTCTCTTTTAACAAGCAAAATTCCTAAAAAAATTTAATAAAAAGGACAGAAATATTATTTAAATTTTTCCCCAAAATGATTAAAAAGTTTCCAGGCATAAAAAATACATTTTTTCAAAGAATTTTTAATACTATGGGCGTATGGACGCTCTACAAAAAAATTGGCATATTCCAGAAAAAGCAATAAAGAATTTGTTATGATTTAAGAGTAGGGAAATAATAGTGTATCAATAAATAACAAATATTTTCTGAAACATTATTTGTTACCGCGAGGTTAAAAATATTTACAAAAACAGTAAATAAATAAATGCAATTTGTTTCTGCAAATATAGTAGTATGTATATATATATATAAATATATATATATATATATATATATATATATATATATATATATAAAATTATAGAAAACTGTAATGTTATTACAGAAACCTGTAAAAAGTTTTTTTAGTTCAGACAGCGTGAATAGGTGTAAAAATGTATAACTGCTGTATGTTTCCTATTTTTTTTACTATAGGTATATTATACATCAGAAAACAACTACTCCTCTGGCTATATGCCTGCGACAGGCATTGAATTAAATCTGATATATAATCGTGTATACTACCCTATTATAGGAAGCAAGATATACAGATGCTTGTTAAGTAAGAGAGAAGACTATTAAATTTATTTATTTGAAATGACCACCTATGTACCGGTTTCGGGGTGTTGCTCCTTGTCAGCATAGGGCAGATCTACGTCGACTAGATAGATTCACAGCTCTCGCTTTTAACAGGTACACATAAAGAACCACGCGAAAAGTGCTAGTCACGACATCTGTACTTTTTAACAAGCACCACCCGGTAAATAACTTCTGAAAATAGAATTATAGTTATGTGCAAAAATTATAGAAAACTGTAATGTTATTACAGAAACCTGTAATATTACAATCCCCTTTATCTCCCTTTTTGTGTATTGGAACTATACAGTCTTGGGGTATCTCCTCTTCTATCCACATTCTTCTATATAGTCCAAACAAAAATTATATACTTTTGTCTCTCATATTCTTGAGCACTTCCGTGGTTGGCTTGTCGCATCCAGGTGACTTTCTGTATTTTAGTTAATTTATTAATTCTTGTAGAACTTCCAATGTGATGAAATCTTCGTCATTCCCTCCTCTTATTTCGTTTTGTCTATGTTCTTTTTGGATATCCCTGTCAGCTCCTAGCATCTCTTGGAAATATTCTTTCCACCTATTCATTATTTCATCTTCGTCCATCAGTATATTTTCGTCCTTGTTTTTAATTCGAGTTATGTCATTTATTTTATTTTCCCTAAATGATTTCAATGTTTTGTAGAATAACTTTTGGTTTGCTCTGCTGTCTCTTTTTACTTTTTTTTGAATTCTGTTTATTTTCTCTTTGAGTTCTCTCACATAATAATTATATACATTGATGAAAGCGGGAAAAATAAACAGTGCGAAACAGGTCTATTTTTGATGTTAATTTACTATTTTTTTAAAAGAATAATTTACCATACAGTGTAAATAACCTTCTAGTGATGACATTAGCTCCAGATTTTTAAATGAAACACCTCCTTTTTTAATTTGCAGATTTTCCTTTCTGAGCTGATTCCAAAAATGTATCACAAGTTGACTTAAATTGGTACAGGGTGGACAAAAATTCAAAACTTGTCCGAAAGTAATTATTACAACGCCGGTATTTATGTCTAACACTGACAGTTTTAAGATCCATGGCAATTTATTTTGTCTAGTTTGATTACGAAATATTATTCTGTACCTTAATATTCAAACTCAAGAGTAAGAACTTTTACATTTCGTTATTAAAAATGATTTCAGAATTATTACATTCACCAATGGTCGTGGAGAAAGATTTTTCTGATTACATAATGTGAACGTTTGAAGTCCGGTATCTTTATTTTAAAAATTTTACTGCCTAAATTCTCGTTTAAATTGTCCTAGTTTTTACTTATACTTTATAAATACCTAAAATAAAATGTTAATTACATTTTACGATGAAATAAGCAGAGAAGAAGATAAAAAAAATGAAATAGATCTATATCTTTTCAATATTTATATTGATTATAATGTAACATTTTAATTGCGTTTATACAGGGTGATTTATTGGAAAATGCGCATACAGTAAGGGTAGATGGATTAGACCGAGGTGCTTCTAAATAACCTATATTTTAAGGGTCTATCGTTCTTTATAACAAAGATACAGGGTAATTTAATAATTTTCCCCATTTTTTCAATTAATCAAAACTTATGGATAGATTTTTGTAATATTTGGTTTGTATATTATTTGTCCACAGAGGTGTTAATTAAAATAATAAAAAAGTGTTATTCCAGGTCCGGCCTTGAAAAAATTAATAAGTAGGTTTTGAGACAAAACAGCACCCTGTATATCAATATTTTTTTTGCAAATTTGAAAAGAGCAGAAAAAAATAAGTAAGACTAAATTATTTGGTGTTTCCGCATAAAACTTTTTTTACTTATTAACTTGAGTCAAATCTAGATGTTTTGATTAACTTGAGTAAAATGTAGATGGTTCGATAATGATGTGGTACAAAATTTAAAAAAAATAATTTTTTTTACCCAAATGTAACTATTCTAGCTTTAATCCATTAATGTTTTAACTATTTTTTATTTTCCAATTTCTGGATCCCAACCTTATAAAAAAACGAGAGAACAAATTATTATTATCAATGACTAACTTTCAACCATTTTTTTATATTATTAATTCATTTTTAAATAATTAAATTAATTTAATTAATTTATACGCGAATTATTTTTTTTGTGTGCAAAATACTTTGACCAAAATTTATAAATAAACAAAACATTTGTCGAAAATTTGTCCTATCGGGTATCCGATGACACCACACGGCTTGTTGTTACTTGTATCCTAGGAATTTAACAAAATATCCTTTATTTTCATTTTATATAAAAAGATAAACACATTTTTTTTAGTTGATTGGTTGTGAGAGATAGCCGTCAATAAATGAAGTCCTTCGAAAGTTGAGATTTATCACAACAAGGTTTAGTTTATTATCCTTTAATATATTATATTAACTACAGCAGTGTTAAGAGTTTTGTTAATGAAGCATAAGCTTCTTTTTTTAAACGTCAACACAATTAATTAAAATTTTCGATTAAACAGCAAACATAAACGTATCGTAACTCTTTTTTGTCTGAAAATGTAACCAAAAGATTTAAACTTTAATAAAATATAATATACCACAGTCGTCGAAAAATCTTTATAGGCTACTTTTATTTCGGGATTATATCTTAATTAAAATTTCTTTTAAATCACTGCATTTTTTGCGACAGAAATCTACCAAGTGCTTTGCTAAAATACAATCATTTTACGTTTATTTTATTTTCAGGGATTTTTAAAAGTTTAAAAATGGTTTTTGATTATTGTTTCATTATTGTTTTAATTTCCAATTACATATTTTTTTACTTATATAACATTTAGCATACAGTTTGGGTTTTTTGAGACTTGTTTAAATATGTTCAAAACTAGAGGCATACGACAAAGGATCTAGGCACCGAACAACAGTTGTTGATGATTATTTCTTCTTCATATCGATAACGTCATTATTTTAATCAATAAACATAAGGGAATCCAATATAATTTGAATTTATTGTTTAAATTAGTCGTTATTTATTGTCAGATAGGATCGTATTGATTTAACTTTATTAAATTATTATTATTATATTATTATTAAATTATAAAAGCAGCTCGTACTTAATTTACCTATAACATAATATTATTACCATTTAAGCGTTAAAAATAATGAAAAAAACGAAATTGTTCATAAGTAGCAATAAAATTTCGTGTAAAAATTTAATGTGATTAAGATCATTAATTTATAAATCTAATAACACTGTTACATGTACCTAGTCTTATGGAAAACCAGTCAAGTCAACATGTAATTGATATATTTTGTTTTATAATTAATGTACAAATAATGTCAGCTATACAAAAACTAACTATAATAGGCATAGATATTTCACGATTATTTTAAAAAAATTTCACAGCTGTTAGGAAACTTTTAATTAAAAAAAAGATAAACCTTTTTTAATGCACTAAATTTAATTGTCAATTTTTAATTAATTTTATAAATTTTTACTTATTAAATCATAAAGTTTGCTGTTTTTTAATTTTGTGACTAATTACTTTAAAAATTATTCATAAATTGTTAATTATTATACTTTTTTATTTTGTTTTTTCTGATTGGACTAAAATGCAAAAGTTTATATATTAAATTTAAATAAATAAATAAAATAATCGATTTATAGGAATAAAAAATAATTTAAATATACATTTATTCCAGTTGTGAAGTATTCGCTTTACTTTTGGTTTTGACTGTCCCGCCTCAACTTTCTTAAAAGATCTATTAAAAAAATATATTTTAAACTTCTTTCAATAATCCGCATAACGTATTAACCTCCTTAAAATGTAAATATTATAAAAATACCTAAATAATCTTCCTTGTATACAAACTAATTTTAAATTTTTTTTATGTGATCAGATATTTTTTATAATGACATCTAAAATTGCTAGAAAAAAAACAATTTATAAATAATATCGATATGTATAAAAAGTGTTTCTTAAGTTGAAACTGACATGTCCACATTTTTCAGGAGTTTTTAAAGAATAATTTAACGATTAATCATGTTTTTAGTCGGGATTGATACTTTGTATTCATAAAAAGGAACGAGTTTCTGCGAAAATATAAATCAAGTTTGTTGACATATTCGATTTTTAACACTAGAAATCTTTACGGGACTAACCGTTTACCTACATATACACAAACCTATTGGGCTGTGTGGTACTTTACAGACTCCATTAGCGTATAAATACCGTTCACATGCAGGGGGATTTTCCGTTTTATTTTTTTTAGTTTTTTTTATTTTCATCACATGATAGTGAGATTTTATCGTTAGGATCATTTGGTTTTTTAAATTGTGTTTTGTAAAATATGAATTCCTTACGATTTATAATTGGATGGATACATTATATTATATTTAAAAGTTTTATTGATTGTTAAATGATAAAGTTTAAAAATATATTTGCTTCTTTGTATTATTGTTTGTAAATTGTCACTCAGAATTTTACCTATTGTACATAAACTAACATTTATACATCTGTACTTTACTAAAAATATATCACATATTTAAAATGCATCATTATACCCAGTTTATTAAAATTTAAAATTTAAATCAGTGATTTTTGTGATAAATCAAATTAATTAAATTTTGGAAAAATTGTAATATTATATTATGACACTAATGCGTAAGCAGGCCTTTAAAGCATAAGGAATAAATGGCGATTATGCATTTTGTCACGCGAAATGTTTTAGTATAAATGCATTTTAACTTAAGCTTCATTATAATAATTTTGGTGCATGCATTTTATCGATTGAATAGGTTCTTGTCATTTGACAGTTCATTTAATTATTAAACGTCAAATGTTGACGGATATTGATAAATTAGCTGCTGAAGCCAAGTTTAATTTAATTCCTGTAAAATCCAGGTATATTACAAGGAATATTAAAGACAGTTATTATGGATGGAGCAAAAGCAAATTCAAAATAAATATTTATTTAAAATAATTTTTTGTTTTAGTTGTTTTAAGGTCATTTACAAATTTTACACAATTTTAATAATTTGACATAAATCTTGGATATTGAAGCCGCATGCGATAGCATGCGATAAAGACCCGATTATGCACGCTTTTCTGTTTATTATGGATGGTTTTTGCATGCATACTAAAAAATATTATAGTTTTAAAGATTAGTAGATTTAACCATGAATTACACAAGTCAACAAAAAAAATAATAATTTTGGGTCTATTGTTTAATGAATGTCTGACTGTCCACATTAAAAAGTAACTAAAAACTTTATTCTTAATTAACAAAGTTTGCTTTTGTACTTAATACAATGATAAATAAAAATTCATGGTTTTGGAGGACTGTTTAGGGTGACTGGGGAGATTTCGAGTGGCGTAGTAGTTACGTAATTTACAAAGGTGCATACATACATGTTTATACTTTCACACTATCCGTTGCGTTAAGCCGGTAGGCTCAGTTGTTTGTCAGCAGTGATAGTTTATAGTGCCTACTATGGCATCTTGATCACGAAATGATATTCAGGTGGTTTTCGCTCGTGGTTTAAACATAGACCAATGCTTAGAAGAAATTACTCTTGCACTAGGTGATAATTATCCACATCGTACGACTATATTCGGGTGGTACAGAGAATTCCAAAACGGAAATTTTAGTCTGAAGGACGTTACTGCTATGAGGAAAGTGCTTGACAAATACAGGCGAGTGACTAACTGATTGGGGAAACCTTAGGTCTAAATGCAGCAGCAATTTAAACGATCATTAGCACGTGATGAAAGTTTGTCCTCTCTGGGTGCCGCATAGTCTGACTAAAACCAGATGACACTATGCGTAAAATGGTGTCTGGAAACGCTGAAAATGTTGGATAAGGAACAATCTCGGTATGTAAAAAACATAGTGACAGGTGACGAGACTTGGTTGTACTATTATGAAGTGCCCTATAAATCTCAAAATAAAGTTTGGGTCTTTCATGACGAGGATACACCCGTAGCAGTCAGATAATTTAGTTAAGAAGAAAATGATAGCTATATTTTTAAAATCGAGTGGAATTGTGAAGCGTGTCGTGTTGGACACAAAAAGACAGTTACAGTTAAATGATACATTAAACACAGTGCCTTCCTAAAGTCATTAACTCTCTGAAGAACTTCTGACCAAATCCAAGAATATACACCTGGTTCTTTTTATCATGACAACGCTCCTGCTCATCGCGCGAAAGCCTGCACCGAATATTTGACTACTATAGAGCTGAAACTGCTCGAGCACCCTCGTTATAGCCCAGACCGTACACCCTGCGACTTTGCACTGTTTCCCCATGCATAAATGAAGCTAAAATGGATGAAGCTGCAGTAATGAAGGCATTTTGAGAGTTTGGGACAGAGTGCGCAATATTTCCTAGCGAGGCATTGCAGATATGGTTTAAGGATTGGTTTTGAAGGATGCAGAAATGTATTGCCTGTAGCGAAAAAATTAAATAAATAGAGTTGTATTGCAAAACTTTCCTAGCTCGTTTTGGATAGTTAGTTTGCGCACATGCTTTCTAAAGAAAAAACGAATTTTGTGTGTCACGAGGCCTAAAAATATCTTAAAAAAAATTAAAAATGACGTTGACTCTTTTTATTACATTTGCGGCGAATACATCAAAATAAGAGCCAAAAAATTTAGTTTAATATCAAATATAAAGCTGTGTGAATCCTTCAAACCTTATTTAAAACTCCCCATTCGAAGCCAAGATAAAATATAGGCATCTCATTTCTCATGTAATAACTGCAAACTTTAAAGTATGAAGAGTATGTCTAGTCTGTAATAGGATATTTCAGAATGATTGTTTTTCTGGTATGAATGGTAGGAATGCAAGGTTGCTCTTTATCAAGGTGCTGAAGCTCTTTTAAAAAAAAAATCCTAAATTGTCAGAAGCTAAAATTAAAGCTGGTATTTTCATTAGTCCACAAATAAAGAAAATAATGACAAGTGAAGAATTTCCACAATTACTTAACACACATGAAAAACAAGCTTGATGCAGCTTTAAAGCTGTAGTTTATGGCATTTTTAGAAATAAAAAAGCTAAAAATTACAAAGTGCTTATTACCACTATACTTGATAACTTTAAATGTCCAAAATGTCCCTTAAAGTAAATTTAGACCAATTTAAAGAAAACTTGGGGGCATATTAAGAAGAGCAAGAAAAATGTTTTCAGCAGGATGTGATAGACTTTGAGCAACGTTATTAAAAACAATATAACGAAAACTTGATGGGTGATTATATTTGGGGGGCTAATACGAGAAAGACGTACCAAAAGTATTTTTTTTTAAAGCTTGTTTACACTTTCTTTTTGTATTTGAAGATTTACTTTAACTGTTTTGTATATAAAAACAAAGTAAATACATAAATTAAATTTTTTTTTTATAAATAATAAAATTTATAAAAATAAAAAATTTCCTTAAAATTTTAAATTTTATTCTGATAGCTGCAAAAGCAAACTTTATTAGGCAAAACTATTTTTTCTTACATTAGTTTGGCATAAAAAATCAAAATGAGACACACTGAAACACACAGTTAAAATTCGTGTTGACTTGTGTTATTTATTTTTTTTATACTATTAAATAAAACCCTTAATGTTTAAATGTTGTTTTTTAATAGAAGCACAATTAATTATTGGTTCTGTCAAATCAAAAAACCTATCGCGTGAATTTCACCAATTCCAAAAAGATCGACAAGAAACAGCACCGGTTCATTTTCTACACCTCCATGTATGTGTACGTGTGTTGATGTTAAAAATATTTTCATCAGGTTAAGCAGATTTCGTATGGGCTTGATGCTAAAAGTGTTTTCAAGTTTTATCAAAAGCTTTTCCGAAAATTAATTATCCCAGTTAATATAGGAGGACTGATTACCTCTAACAACTTTGCATTTCTTTTTTTGGGATAAAAACATTCATTGTTACTTTCAGCTAACGTATCCTAATTTATAAACATGTGGAATACTAATAAGTGTATATATATATATATATATATATATATATATATATATATATATATATATATATATATATATATATATAAACATAAAATAAGTAAAAAATTTAAATTTTAAAAGACTAAAAATTGGGGTTTTTATGCGTAGAACATTAAAATTATATCGATCCTTTTTAGCACGCAATCTAGTTAATCAAAAATTAAATTTAATTTTTGTATTGTACAAGCACACAAGCACAAGTGGTACACACGATGTTAATGTTTTTTATGATGTTATAAACATTGTTGTCCACTAATTTTTGATGTGACATTTCGGAATACAAGAAACTCGTTAGATAATACGAGCATTGAGAAACTTTTTCGATAATTCTGACTAGTCAGTTGCCGTTTACCATTCAGCACTGCTCTTTGATCTTCCAAAGTAAGGATATATGTCACTTCAGCCAAAAAATATATACAAGATTGTTTAATTTGCATCAATATATCTCTAATTTACGGTGAGTTACATGCCAATCTTGTTAGACTGTCTTATATGCAGCAATTTTTAAAATCGGTAAAAGAGCTACCAAGGAAAAAGCATTTTGTAGCAATAGGCTACGGTTACAGTGCAGGCGACTTCGCATGAAAAAACATGCTCATAAAATCATATGCAGGTGGTTACAGTACAAGCGAATAGTTGGGCTTATCGCCAGTTGCCGCTTATTTTCGCGCGAACGACGCGTATTCTCTGTTTTTTTTACATATATTATTATCATAGCATGCTAAGATACAGTTTTGAACCGTACTTGCTCCCTCATTATGGGACAATCATCCCTTCAATTTTTAAATGAAAAAGACTGCACCATGCGATACCGCGTTTGAATTAATTATCACAAAAACAAAAAAAAGGTGTGTGCACTATGTGCGCATATTAGAAGTGAAACTTCCAACGTTTAAACGGCTAGGATTAAATTTAATTATACTGAATATAAGGAATATTATAAGGATTGGAATGAAGTATTTATAGAACGACATACACTACTGTTTGCATATAAATATTATTCTTTTTAAATATTTTTTGACAAACACGTGGACTGCACAATAGACGTCGCGTTGCTAAGTATTTCTATGCTACGCGTCTCCTTTCCTCTATAACAGAACGCGCATGCGCGTTATGAATCGTTACACATTTTCGTCAGATTAGCTGGTATGACGCGACCTTGAATTTTTACTCCCAGTGCTCGTATAAAAGTTTTACAAAAAAAAGTTTATTTGTTTTTTTTTGTTAATGTAGTTATAAGACCATGCAAAATAAATAGTAAATAATATTTAAATTGAGGATATTATCTTTATCCTTTTAATGTGACGCAAAACGCCTAGCAATACGTCTCGATATAAATTATTTAAGTTGTTAATTATTTTGAAAGACATGTTTGCGTGCTATTTGTGTTATGTAACTACCCAAATTGTTCTGCTGCATTACACTGATGATCATTATTATTAGACATGTAGTAATTAGCGGCAAGGCCAGAGGCTAACGTTTAAAGCATTAAAGCAATTCGGTTACAAATTTCGGCACTTAGAATACCTCATTGCTTGATTAAAGATTCCACGAATAACTAATAACCAAGAAGTAATATAAATGTACTTAGATGTCGCTTAGATTAAATAAAATATAGGTATAATCGCGGTGCAAACATTTCTTACGATAATTTTTTTTTAATTATACATACTTACTGTTGTCCCTAACTAATGATTTACTGCTGGGATAATTTATATGACTATTTTCCGGACTATCCAGTTTTAATTCGTAAAGATTGTTTTACTGAGCTTAGTCGTGCCTCTAAGGTTAATATGAAAACTGTGTGGGATACATAGGTTTGATAATATATCACGCGGTAGTAGAACGTCATTTTACAAAATTTAAAAAATATTCTATATATAAATATAAATGTTAACTTCTGGATCAATTGTTATGTAACAAATTTATAATTTAAGTAGCACATTTTGTATTTTTTAAAACCGAAGATTTTAATTTAATTTTAAAAAGTGTTTAAATAAGGAAAATATTTTAAAACATTTGAATGTCTAATGTTTTTGTTAAATTCTTACAGTAACGTTATAAGTATTTGTACATACATACATACATAAAGTCACGCCTTTTTCCCATAGGGGTAGGCAGAGACTACTTTCTTCCACTTGCTACGGTTCTTACACACATCTTTTGCTTCCTCTACTTTCATCAGTGCTCTCATACATGCTCGTCGTTTGTTGGTACTCTTGACCTGGACTTTCTTCAAAACAATGTTGATCTGATCGAGATATGTTCTCCGAGGTCTACCTCTACCGACTTGTCTATTCACACTCGCCATATAAATTTGTTTCGTCAATCTTCCTTCATCCATCCTTTCTACGTGTCCAAACCATCTAAGCATTCCTTTGCCTATCTTTGTAACCACATCTTCTTTTACACCTCAGCGTTCTCTTATCTCACTATTCTTTACTTTATCCAACCGAGTCACTCCGGCTATACTTCTCAGACTACTCATCTCCGCAGCATTAATTCTATTTTCATGCTTCTTCTGCCAAACCCAACATTCACTACCACACATAAGTGTAGGAACCAACACACCTCTATGCACCGCCAGACGTGCCTTTTTTGACAATTTCTGGCTATTCATAAAGCTATGCAGTGCCCCATTCATTTGTTTTCCTGCCAACACCCTTCGCTCAATGTCATTGTCATACTTTCCATCTCTAGTAAACTTTGAACCCAAGTACACAAATTCATTTACTTGTTTCACTGTTTCTCCCTCAATCGAAACTCGACAGTTTGTTATGCTTTCTTCTCTTTCAAAAACCATTACTTTCGTTTTGCTCACATTTATTTTCCCTTTGATTTTCAGGGCATTATGCATAACATTAACCATCGCCTGCAACTCATCTTCAGATAACGCTAATATGACTTGATCATCGGCGTAAAGAAGGCATTTGACGATCAAATCATACATTTTTAATCCATACGCACTCTCTTTCAGATCTTTTAAACAATTGTCTATGTATAAGTCAAACAGCCATGGCGAAGCCACACATCCCTGTCTCACACCTTTTTCAATGTTAACCCAGTCCGTGCAATCTCCGTTTATCCTGACACAAGCAGTGGAATCCTGGTAAAGTGATTTCAGTGCTCGCCCTATACATAGACAATGCAGACCACAATTCACTCCTCACCACTCTGTCATAGGCCTTTTCCAAGTCTATAAAAGCGCAATAGACCTTTTGACTTCTAGCCAAGAATTTTTCAACTGTTTATGAAAATAAAAATAAGCATTTGTGTGTATATGTTGGAAATTGTTTTGCGGGAAGTAATTTCTTCATCATCTCACTTTCAAGACACGTGGTGTTTTATAGTGGCATTTCAGTAAAGCATCTCCTGACTTCTATCCTTTCGGTTATAACCCATTTATCTTTAAAGCCAAATACTAAACTATTAAATATAAAAAGCTACTTATACGGAATAAAAGGCCAGCATTTTTATATAACAGTTTTATCTACCCTCATGGGTCGGTTATCCGCTCTCCGGCGAACCGAGCTGTAATAATTTGATAGTGGCTTTACGACTTAATTGTCTGAAGGTACACATTTCTAACGAATTTATCTTCTTGTGTTATCCACATTACATGTAATTAACAATAAATAATTGCCACTCTAAGCGTATGAAGTTGCAAGATATAGAACCGACTTTTCATGCATGCCAACTGAACTAACTAACTAACTTAAATAAGGCTTTAAACTTTAATAATTTTATAAAAAACAAACACGACGTATTGTGGTATTATATAAACATACATTTAACAAAATTAGTTTATAACCCATATTATTTTTTTTTCATAATTATCATAACATTTGCATCATCCGAACCTGCTCTATAAACATTTTAAATTAAATTATATAAAAAACATTAAAAAGTGTTATATATTTTTTTTATAGTAAAGTTAAGGAAAAAAAAAGTTATTTTCAGTACTACGTAGAAAATATTTTCCAAAATATTGTTACAACAACTGTTACAAAATCTCTTTATTACATTTTCCGCTTTATTTTCCTGAAAAGCAAAACGTTTAATTAATGTAAAGTTGTCTTTAATAATTTATAATAATTAGGTTTTGTTTTTTATTTTATCACCTCGGTTAAAAAAAACTATTTCTAAAGGAAATTATTAAACTTGTACAAATCTAAACTATTTTAGAATATTTTTGCTTCCCGTCCTACGGCACTGTTCCTACTAACCACATATCGATTTAAAATTAATCTTTTACATTTTTGAACAATGAGAATAGAATTTCATTAAGGATTTTACCTAAGACTTACCCCGAGATAATCTAATTTTAGAGGAAGCATCATCAATCAATGCTTGCTGTTTTTAACTTCTGTTTTCTGAATAAGGCAGCTTGTTTTTATTTAACTTCAATAATTCCTTAATCTATGGTACTATGGATTTGGGGGTACAGAGTTTTCTAAGAATGTATTATCTAAACATGTGTTCTAAAATTTCATTATCATTTATCATTTTTTTGTTAATTACGAAATAATTAAGACGAGTAAAACCAAATGTCTTATAATAACTTTTACATTAGTAAAACAAAAAATTTGCAAAGAATAATACAAAGTACTTGATTGTTTTAAAAGTTTCTTTTAACTTTTTTGTGATTGGAAGAATAAAAGTTAAAACATTATTTTATTACAAATGAACAATTAAAAGCGGTGCCAACGAGTTAAAAAATTTTATATTGAAGTTAAAAGATCTTGGAAAGTCAACCATACTAGATATACTCGTATTTAAAGGAACATGTCATATAGAAGCAGATAAAGAGTAATTTAAAAGGATACTGCAGTAGAAAATTGATCTGAAAAATAAGTTAAAAAAACAGTTTAAAATGAAAAAAAGTTTTTATTTGTTTAAAAAACTGCCCCCTTTGCAGACAAAGAATTTTTTTTTTTGGATATGTATACGGAATGTAGTCATATTCTTATTTATATTTTTAATATCAAATGGTATGTTTCCTAAAAACTTTGCTATCAACCAAACTTTCATCCATTTACTGATCCAAATTTAAAAATTTTACTTAAAATTTTAATATTTTTTAATTAATCTAATAAGTCATCTTTAATTAATAATTAAACTAAAATTGTTTTTTAACTTTCTGGATTTAAGACTAAAGTTCTTTACAATTTTGAAGCTTGTCAACGAGCTAGTTAAAGGAAACATTGATCAAAATAACTGCCTTTTCAGTTGAGGATTATGAGTTACGAGGAGATTAGTACAAGCAGTTTTCAACGTTTAATCCGCTTAACCTTATTAAATTGTTTTTTTTAGTTTATTTTATTTGTAAGTAACAAATAATGGTAATTAGGTCGATGCAAATAGTGTGTTATATTGATCTTTAATTTTTCCAAACTCAAAAAATATTTTGATGAGTTATTAAAGCTATTAAAGCTTATATAAGGGCGGTAGAATTACAGAAAGAGTTTAAATCTAGTTTCACCTGTAACTTTTTTAAAAATTTGCTCCTCTCTAGCTGAATATAGTCACATCAAGAGTTTTAGGAAACTATTTCAAATGCACCCTTTAAATCCACTGTTCCGATTGTCTCACCTTCTCACACTACAATAATACAAACCAATATTTCACCCTTATCTATTCAATCTATGAATCCACCGCAGAAAACGCAATACATTAAGTTACCATTCGACCCTTACCTATGGGACAAAGTCCACATTTAAAAGACTCTGGTTACTCAAAGAGCAGCATCAAAGAAATTCTTCCACCGGGCAAAGATTTAATTGACAAGGCAAACAGTATCTTTACCATCCCTAAAACAAAACGAAAATCTAAAGAGTCCAACTCGTCACCGCCAACAGATGTTTCTAGTAATTTCAATATACATCGACTAGAGCCTGCCAAACACTTTATCATTAACCACTCTTCTCCATTTATACTTAACTACAATGACTTTTAGCTACTTTTAACTAATATCACTAGTTCTTTAGATCCTATCAATATTGTCCAAGAATATACCACAGATATGATAGCCGTAATACACATGTTAACAAAAATCCCCCACATAAAAGATCCAACCCTGAAGAGAAAACTTAACTTCTTGAAACTGAAAATATTTGCTTACTTGGGCAATAACAGTAACAGTGCCAGTAAATATACTGAACATCAAATTATTTTATATGTAACAAAATCCTCCTCCAGCATTTTTACTGCTGAACTCTTCACTATCTACAAATCCCTTGGGTATTTAAACAGATTTAAAACTTCCAAAAGCTTAATACTCTTGGACTCTCTTAGTGCAATCCTAGCATTGCAACATATATATCCCAAAATTTCCATTGAAAAAATTATAAGGTCCGAACTACCTCAAGCTCAAGAACACTCAACATGCATACACATCATATGGATACCTACCCTCCCACATCGGAATTGAAGGCAACGAGGCAGCAGATCAGTGTGCGCGTAACGCAATAACGAGCGAAGTGTCGGAAATAGTGTTTCACAGTGTCGGGAATGATCTTAAGTTGTTCTTTAAAAAGAAAATATTGTGTATGTGGTCTTGGGAGTGGCAACACAGCTGGTCGAAATAAAAACAAATTAAAACTGATATCACACCGGCAATACTCGACAATAAACAGACGAATGAAAATAACTATCGCTCGTTTACAGCTAGGTCATACAAGATTTACACACTTATTTATTTTCTTATCGTGACCCATCAACATGTGAAGAATGCAGTGTTGTCAACAGTGTCAATCGAATACCTAAACTACTAAATGAATTGAAATGCATATCAAAAAGCTATAAAAACCTTTTATAAAATGTATTGTTCTGTCGCTAACCTTTTGGTGGATGCAACTAAATTTAATAAAAAAAAGTAAGTCAATTAGAGTGTTTTTGTAAGCTATTTGTTTTTGAAAGGAAATACGCCTATGAAAATCAAAGTTGGACGCTGTGTACGAGGACTCTGCACCATCATTTACCACCGTGAAATTTTGGACAGCTGAATTTAAACGTGGTCGTACCAACTTGGAAATGAACGTTCGGAGTGTCCAAAAACTGCAACCAGTGACGATAACATCACTAAAGTTCACCAAATTGTGTTAAACGACCGTCGAATTAAAGTGAGAGAGATAGCAGAGACTATGAATATGTACAAAGATCGTGTTTGTCACATATCGGATCAAGAATAAGGCATGAGAAAGCTGTCCGCGCGTTGGGTTACACGTTTGCTTACTTTTGACCAAAAACGTGTTCGTTTCCAACGCTCTGTTGGCACATTTTATGCGCAATAAATTAAAGTTTTGGCGCCGATTAATTATTTTAGATAAAACTTGGAAACACTATAAAACGCCCGAAATAAAAATACAGTCAAAACAGTGGATTGGGAAGGGGGGATTGGCTCTAAAAAAAGGAAAAAATGTTTGTTCGACTGCAAAAGTGACTCTTTTTTGGAATAGTCGTGGAGTTATCATAATCGATTATCTTCAAAATAAAAAACCATTACAGGAGCATACTACGCATCATTACTTGACAAGCTAAAGCATAAATCGCGAAATGACGGCCACATTTGCAGAAAAAAATATGTTATTTCACTAAAACAATGCGCCGTCTCATTACCTAAGCGTCCACGAATTATGGTTTGAACTGCATCGCTGGAGAAGTGTGTAGACTTAAAAGGAGACTATGTAGAAAACTAAAAATAAATTTAAAGAAAAAATTTCTTGTATTTATGTTAGGTCGGAAACTTTTTAGACCACCCTCGTATTGTAACGATTTTGCGATACACCACTGAAATGTTACCTAAGCAGCTGGGCGGTACGGTGACGTCACAACCAATGACGAAGATGTTCCAGTACCTTTCCGACAAATCTAGTATAGAATTTTTGATAGAACAGTCTGAATACGGTTAAAAATGTATTGTCTCTTCTCTTGCTTTAACGTTAATATATAAATTGGCCTCCGTTCGTGAAAGTTAATTAGTCAGTTTTCTGATGTTAATAATTGTGTTCACTAGTTTACATAAATTGTATTGAAAATCTACAAATAAATGTGCATATTAATTTGAACCTCGAGTGTGTTTTAAAGTATAATAATTGAATTAGAACCAAATGTCTTTGAAAATTTTTATTAAGTATTAAGCAAAGAAATAAATATTTAAACTTTTATTTAATGAAAACAAACTATTTTTGGTTTAATTTGACTACAGTTTTTTTTCTTTATTATTTTTAAAAATAAATTAAAATAAGTAATAGTTTTAATTAAATCAATAAATTAATAATGTTCAAAAGAAATAAACAGAAATTTTTTTAATTTTATCATATATGTTACGCATAATAGTCCATTTTGGGCAATGCCCGAAAAAAATACGCAAAACTAGTTTCAAGCAACGAATATTTTCTAAACCCGAAATTTTAATTCTGTACGAATGAGCAATACAAAATAAGTAAAACTAGTTTTGAGCAATTTAAAATGTACAAAATTAGTTCTGTACATTTCTGAACCAGCACTAGTTCTTCTTGTTTTACAGCCTCCCAAAACCGAATAAACAGTAGGGTTATGTTGTTTTTTGTTTTGAATTTATTTCGTTTGTGCTCGTGAAATTGTGGATATTACAATTATTTTATTTACAAAATGTACCTATGTACCCATGTACCTACATAAAATGCAAGCTGAAATCGACATTAAATTAGTTTGGTTATTGGAGGCTTCAGGTACTCAAAACCATAATCTCATGAAAGATTACCTTACTACACTTAATGAGGTTAAGGAGGCAAACTTGTTCAAAGCCGAATCAAACCCCTATATGCTTAACAGTACAGAAGAATAAAGCGCTTTGACATAATAAATATAAGTGGAGTGGAAAAGTTAATTAAAAAACGCAAAGAAGATTCTGATGCCATTTCTACTGATGAAGTATTTCCTATAATTCACCAGGCACATCTTTCTGTAGGTCATAAGTGACATAAAGGTATGTCTTAAGTCTATTCATTTTGAGCTGGAGTTTTTTTAACGTGTGAACTTTGTTTCAGCATTGGAAGGAGAGTTGAAGGAAAAATATGCAAATATTACAACAACAAAAAAACGATTAACGATACTGATGTATCTGCAATAAAAAGTGTATGAACAGAGTATATTCTCGTCAAAAAAAGAATGCCATCTGCAATTCTAAGTGCCATCATTTAAGCTCTTGTTCAAATAAATAATTTTTTAAACTTAACTAGATATTTGCTTATGAATAAAGTTTTTTTTTGTTGTTGTATTTGTCAGTATTTGAATAAAATATATTATTTAAATAACATTTCCAACTTTATTTTATTCGGACGATGCGCACTGATTAAATGAGGAAACAGAACTAGTGCTGGTCATTTAGAAATGTATAGAACTAGTTTTGTACATTTCAAATTGCGCAAAACTAGTTCTACTTCTTTTATATTGCTCAATAAACGTACACAATTAAAATTTCGGGTTTGAGAAATACTAAAAAACTAGTTTTGCGTATTTTTTTCGGGCGTTGCCCGAATTTGACTATTGAGCATAACATATTTATTACATATTAGTTTAAATAAATCATGTGTAATAACTTTCAATATTAATAAATATTTGCAATATTTTAACCATTTAACCATTAATTACAATCACAAAAAAACCACTTAATTAAGTAAAAAATAAAAATTTATAAGTTATGTCTATTTGGTTATAATAAAATTCTGTTAACCATTTATATCTTGTAACGTGCCTATTTTTTTCCCTTCTACAGTTCCATTATAATTGTGTCTTTGATAGTTTTGTATTCCTCAAGTACTCGTAAATAGTGTCGTATACCGTATTTTGTTGTAATTTAAATATATCATTCGTTGTAAATAGTGTTGCATACCTTGTTGTGATAGGATTCGATTGTTAATGGCTGTGGCATTTTTGTTAATCGATGGAGATTGAGTGGGGGTTTTCGTTAATAGATTTTGCTTTGGTTTTTGGCCTCGATTGTTGTGTGTTGTCGGTTATATTATTGTTTGGTTTGCATTTCTGAGTGGATGGGGCTGGCTATCAACACGGACGAGCGCGATTCTGAGTGTGGAACATAGATTTGCGAATATTGTTGGTTGACGTCGGTTCCGTGTCATTTTTCTTGATATCCGGCCTGGGAAGTGGTTATTCGTTTGGTGGCAGTCTTGGGAGTGGTGTGGTGAGAATTTTTGGGACGGTGTGATATTGGCAAGTGTGCAGAACCTCTACGGTTTTTCTTTCATATCTGACTGCATTTGGGCCATCTTAATTGGATTTTAAAGAAAAGCCATACAATTTTTAACTTGACCATTCTATCTTACCTTTGTTGTTGATATTTTGGATTTTGGTGTCGAGTTAAAATAACCGCATGCGGGATTTGATTGAGGGAAGCCATTGTTAATTAGCAGGTGCCGTTCCATAATCAAACCGGCCACAGGAGTAGTGAATTCGTATACCCAAAGGTTACAAGTGATTTATTTTAGAATATTTAAACGACGTGATTTGTTTTTGACACCACGATTAAGTTTTGTTTTAATTTATTAATATGGTACATTGTTGAAAACTATTTATTGCATTGGATAATATGCCAAGGCTGAACTTTGATTAAAGTAATCTTCTCAATAGTTCTTTGTGTCCAAGTAAAAATGTTTTCTTCATACTTATTTGTAAATATCCTACAATATTGATATTTTGAAGGACAGCCATTGTAAAAAGAAATATTTTTAAATGAGCTCGATTGTTTTAACAGTGTAAATCTTTATGTAAATGGTAAAAATATGAGTAAATTAGCAGCCTTATGTGAACGTTTGATTAAGTATTATTAAAAAGTTGACTTGTATACGTTTTTTTTGGTAACTTGGTAAAGTTTGTTACTCTTACTTTTGTTTTGGTTATTTTATGGAATCGTAAACTTTGGATTTTTGATTTATTGTTAGCTGTTGATTTTGACTATATTTGTTATAAGTTTATTATTGAACTGTGTACTTTGATTTATTGTAGGAGTAAAGTATGTAATATATTTTAGCTATAATTTTATTTATTTAGTTCACCATAATCTCAGTTGTTTATCGTGTGGCTCTGCTAATGTCTATAAGACCTAGGGGTTTCCGGCTTGAACCGTCTAAGTCGGTGGCGCGGCTCACTTTTATATTTTTTTTTTCTTCTACCCTCTACGGCTGAGCTCGGGCATAATTTGCCAGTAGAGAGACCGCTGGCAGAGTACTCTATAGAGAACGAAAAAGACGTGGCAATCTATTTGTAAAAATGTCATTTTAATTAAAGAATAATAAAAGTAAAAGAATTGTGATACCTACAAATCGTTTCTTCTTATTCAAGACTTGTTGACACAAGCAAAGAAAGAATTTCACTTTAAAACCCAAATACAGTTTACGTGAGATCGAATGACATATATGTGGAACATTTTCTTGAAGCACATTATTAACCTTTTGTCAAGTTACTAACGTGGGTGCATTACTTCTTAAATCGAACTGTGGCAACATAAACTTGCTACGTGAGATTGAAAGGCATTACTTTTACCTAAGAAAACAATTTTTCTACAACTATATTACGTTATTATGGAAGTAATAATATAGAAATTGTTACTGGGATCCGGGATTAGTACCGTTATATTTTATTTATTAAAATTGATTTAAAAGCTCTTTAATTTTTTAAATACTTCATAAAATTTTTTTTTATATAAATTTAAATTTAACCAATAAATCTCATTGTTAACATATTAATGACATAATATAGAACGTTATAACTAAAATATGTCAATGTCAAGAAAGGAATATTTTAAAAATTAATAAATTGAATATGAACGAAAAGGAATTTATTTGTTATTATTTGTTATTTGTTATTATTGATAAAAATTTAAATAAAAAATCTAAAATTGTGTAATGTCAAGAAAGTTAATATCTTTTCTTTTCACAAAATATAAAAAAGGGATCTTTCATCCCATTATTTTTAATGAGCATCATTATTAGAGATTATCGTAGTGATAAAATATGTACAAATGTGACTAGGAAAGTTTTGCAATATTTGTACAGCTCTATTTATTTAATTTTTTTTAAAAAAATTCCACCACAGGCAATACATCTCTTCATTCTTTGAAATTAATCCTTAAACCACATTTGCCACGTCTCGGGAGTATGGCGCACTCATTATTAAAAAGTCCTCATTACTGAAAAACCGACTCCCTTTCAGCTTCATTTTTACATGGGGAAACAGTGCAAAGTCGCAGGGTGCAAGGTCTAGACTGTAAGGAGAATGCTTAAGCAGTTTTAGTCCTGTAGTGGTCAAAAATTCGGTGCAGGCTGTCACGCAATGAGCTCGAGTGTTGTCATGATAAAGGAACCAGGTGTCCATTTTTGAAAATGGTCGCCATTTTTTAAAAGAGTCGATGACATTATGGCACTGTTCAGTGTATCACTTGGCTGTGTCTATGTGTCCACCACGACACGATCCACAATTCCATTCGATTAAAAAGAAAATTCATTTTCTTCTTTACTGATCGGGATTTTCTTACTGCTACGGGTGTAACCTTGTCATGAAAGACCCAAACTTGGTTTTGAGACTTGGTCATAATAGTACACCCAAGTCTCATCACCTGTCACAATGTTGTTCACATACACCGAGATTGTTTCTTATCAAACATTTTCAGCGTCTCCCGGCACCATTTCACGTCGTGTCATCTGGTCTTCAGTCAGACTATGCGACACCCAGAGAGAACAAACTTTCGTCACGTGCAACTGATTGTTTAAAATCGAACAAATTGCTAGTGAATTAAGGCTTAAGGTTTCCTTAATCTGGTGGTAAGTCACTCGCCTATCTTCGTCAAGCATTTTTCTCACAGCAGTAACGTTTTTCTCCATAACGGACGTTCGTGGCCTTACCGTCTTCTCAGCGATCTCCAGACTAAAATTTCTTCTTTGGAATTATCTGTACCACAAGCGAAGTTATACCGCAAAACCACCCAAATATCATTTTGTGTCCAAGATGCTATAGCACGTACTTTAAAATATCACTGCTGACAAACAACTGAGCCCACCAGCTTGACGCAGCACATAGGTGCAAGTATGAATACGTCTCAACCAGCACCAACACTTAGAATCCTGCGTCACGTAGTTGCGTCATATTGCAAAACTTTTCGAGTACCCTTTGTAAGTTGGGTACACACAATATAGATAAATTAACCTTATAAAATAGGTATCCTTAATTGTCACAGTCCAATAATGTGATCAGTGATGCTATCCTCTGAAAATCAAAACTTATTTTTAAAAGTGTGTGAATCTGTGGGTGCCAAAACATAACATTTACACATTTCTGAACAACACGAGGCAACTTATGTAATCGTTAATTGACTTGAGTTAATAAGATTTTCATTGTTGTTGATTTGGTTGTTACACTGTATACGTGTGAGATTTAATATACTAAACAATGTATTTCTTTAGATATTATCTACTATTGGGGGAAATTCTCTTTGTTTCTTATAATTAATTTATTGTGATCAACTCAGGGCACGATTTTGACAGTTTATTCCTTTTTTTTATTGGATTTTCACTTTGTAGTACACTCATACTACATAGTGTTATTAATATAGGAAAGAATATACATTATTATTTATCAGTAATCTATATTTGCTTATTCTACTTTAGCTTTTAATTTTATTTTTTTCAGGGCCTATCTAACTAAGATTTTTATCGTCTACTCTTTTAAGTGTAAATTGAATTTTGTTATAGTCAAACTGATAGTTTATAGTTTTTATTGTATAATGTTATTTTATTTTCAATTCGTAATTATGCAGAAGTTTTTGCAATGTGGTCATTTAAATGTTTATTCATTGGTAGCTCACTTTAATGAAGTAAAAAACCTAATATTGCTTCTTAATTTAGATTTACTCGCAGTAAGTGAAACATGGCTTAAAAGTAATATATCGAATGATGTTATTAGCATACCTGGTTATTTTTTTGAGAGAGTAGATCGTGGCAAAATATCAGTGGTGGAGGTATAGTTATTTATATAAAAACTAGTATAAATTATTTACGTATTTCTAGTGGTAAAGAAATTAAACAAATGTGGTTGAAGATTTTCTATAATTCTGGATATTGTGCTCTAGGCGTATTTTATAACCCTTATAAAAGATATTGCAATTATTTTTTCGAACATTTCAAATCTGCGATATCATCCATTAAATCTAATATATCTAAGAGAAGTCAAGTTGTAAAAAATCAAGAAAGTGTATCAAGTTTTTATCTGTGGGTACCGGAGTGCCCCAAGGATCAATATTGGGCCCTATACTCTTTTCTGTTGATATATTGAATTTTCCAGATATTTTCTTTTTGTGTTTACAACATTACTACGCTGACGATACGCAGTTATATATGTCTTTTTTCTTGGATGAAGCAAATCAAGCGGTAACTGCTATTAATTATGACTTACATAATCTTTATGCATATTTAATTAATCATTATCTACAACTAAATGGATCTAAGACCAATGCAATTATTTTTGGAAATAAAGTTGATTCACAGGTGTTTAATCAAGAATACCCATCAAATATTATAATTAATGCTAATACTATACAATTTAGCTAAAAAGTAAAAAACTTGGGAGTGTGGTTAGATGAACATTTAAAATTCTCGCTCCATATTGGTAACTGTTTACAAAAAGATTATGCAGCTTTAAAACTTATATATCAATCTCGCCATGTGTTATATAAATCGGTCAAAATCCTACTGTGTAAGTCACTAGTGCTATCTAAAGTGAATTTTTGTGACATTTTATATAATTCTTGTTTAAATTCATTTGATATAAATAGAAAACAAAAATTGCAAAATTCATGCATAAGACTAACTTTTGGCATTCGCAAATTCAGCCATACATTCAGAATTACTAAATGGTTACACATGAAAAATCGTCAAAAATTGTATTCTACCATGTTTTATATTAAGCTACTAAAGGAAAAATCTCCACCATATCATAAAATAAAATACAGAACCGATGTACATTCTCTAAACTTAAGACATAGAAATACTCTTACTATACCACGTCACCATACCGAGTCATTTAAACGATCCTTTACTTATTGTATTGTTAACTGTCTCAATAATTTACCTCACGATTATAGTCACTTATCACTACATAAACTTAAACAAGCTCTCTCTTTGACTTTTATTTTTCTTAAAAATAATTAAATTTTTCGGATTAAAATATATTCTCTTGGTTAATTAATTGCTGAACTATTATTCTTTTTCTATTAATTTAAATTATTTTTTTATTACTTTATTTGCTGCCTTTGACTTCATTTTGGGGTTAGATAAAAGAGCAGAGCAGAGCAGGGCCGCATTTAATTTCTTGGGCACTTGGTGTCAGGAACTGAGTGAAATATGCAATCCAATTTAAGTCAGTTACTACCTTAGTCTCAGATTGTTTCCAACACATTCAAATCATATTCTTCAGTTATCTCAAAAATACAGTTTCCTTCCAAAGAACAAACTATCGTTTTCAGTGCTTTGGACAATACGCGTCTTCAAGATAACTTATTACCGCTTAGTATCCTAGTCCAATCTAAAAATATCATCTTCTCGTCCCAGCTATCGAACAATCGAATATGTATGTACCTTGCGAGCAAACAGGTTGTAGAGGATTTTATGAACAAATATGGATATATAATTATTAACGAAGAAGTTATTAGAGCTAGAAAATTAATAATGCCTTCTAAAAGACTTGTCCTGTCAAATGTATAAGAGCACTGATAAAAGTAGAAGAAGCAAAAGACTTGTGTAAGAACCGTAGCAAGTGGAAAGAAGAGGTCTCTATCTACCTCTAAGGGAAAAAGCGTGATTATATTATGTATGTATGTCATTTAAGACATAATTGTCATCTCAAATATTTTGTATTTTATTTAATTTAAAAATATATCGTCCTCATTGTAAAATCTTTTAGTTGGAAAGCAACAAAACTAATCTACTGTTTTAAAAAATTTTGCAATATATTTTACTAATTTATCAAACCTTAAATGTAAGTGTAAGCTTCGTGTGAGATTTAAATAAAATTAATAAAAAACCACAATGACTTTAAATCCCCACAATAAAACTTTCAACAACTTAGAATATTAACAAAGTAATCATTTTTCAATCACTTAATTGAGTAGTTAAATATATTCTCTGGAAAGAATAATCCCGTCACATACTGAGAAGAAATACTTTACATAGAACATTGTAACTTTAATCGATTTATGCGATTGTTTCGGCTAAATTGCTTTGTGCAATATGTGCTTTGTTTAGTTTGAATTGGAAATCTCGGAAAACATAATCAAAGTGTTATTCCAAAACTTAATAAAAGTACAATTAAAATTTGATAAAGGATTCAATCATATTTATTGACACAAAATATTGCTTGAACATGTGATTAGAAAAAGATTATAAATATTTTTTAAAACTTGGAAAAAAAATTTATTAATAATAAAAAATGATTGTTCTAACATAAATCTAACTTTTTTTAATGTTATTTAGATTAAATCTTGGGACCGAAAACAGTTGTATTGAAAAAAACATAAATGAAAAAGTCTTTAATTAAATTATCTAATAACGAAAATATAAACAGAACTTCCAGAAGAAACATGGCGCAGACATTAAAAATACAACATTCATTTTATTCCAAAATACCCAATTTATAAAGAAAATACAAAATAATTGAAAAAGTATTAAGTGGGTTATTATTGATTTGACGAAATTTGGCAAATTATATTGATGAAAAAGTTTGAAAACTTTTGTATACAGTAGCTGGAATTTATTTGATTTATCAAAATAAAGGATTTAAATATATAAACTGCAGACGAAAAACAGTAAAAATTATTTTATTGCATGAAACAAAATAATTTTTTCAATTCATTTTAAAAAAGATAAAGTTTAAAGATTTATTTGTAGAATTTGGTGTAATAAATATTAAAATCTGGCACATTCTAATGCCTTATTAGCAGATTAAACAAATAATTGATACTAGGACTAGATGTTGTTTACTGAATTTGTGTTTTTTCTGATGTGAGAAATATTTTAAAAATAAAGTATGGTCATGCTAGAAAACCAATAACTTATTTCAAAATTATTGTTTTTTAATGTAGGTATGAAAAAAAATATAGTATTAAAAATTGAAAAAAGAATGTATCATTTTTTTTCACAAACAGCTAAAGCGTAAAATTAAGAACATGCATCACTTAACGTTACTTTGCAGCAAATTTAATATTTTTTATATGGAATCATCCTTATAGTAGCAAGAGACTTGAAAAAGTGGAAAATTAAAACGTAATATATCAAACAAGACAAGATACTAAATGACATTGAATGATGAAAGAAATTTATTTAAAAATACTACGAAGTAAATTAATAAAAGAAGTAGGTGTATTTTTTTAACTATGTAAAAAAATAAATTATAATATATTTCACGAATATAGGGCGGTTTCCGATTATCGTTAGAAACTCTATAACGGGTATTCGACCGCACATTTAAGAAGCACGAAAGTAAATTTCCCTAATATTTTTAAACAAATTTCGTAGGTAACGAATTTTATTTTATAAGGGACTTTTTGTTTGGAAATTAAGGGTTAATATTTTCATTTGTTAGCACGCTTAACTTTGCAACCAAATCTGTTCTTAATGATTTTATTTATTGTACATAATAAGAGAGGTAGGTAAGTAATCCAAACAAATTTCACTAGTTAACTAAGCTATTAAGTTTTAATTTGGCTTATTGATTCATTTTTGTTAGATTTCTAGAAAAGTAATTAGTAATCCTGGGTTATCATTGTAGTGGGTATTACAATAAAATCGTATAGTACCGATTGTGATTTCAAGTAGTGTATTTATACCTAGTAGATCGCAAAAATGCCGCGACGTGTTTTATATGTAGATGCATTAATATTGAATGTACACGCTTATTTTACTGCGAGAAAGGGCAATTTAGGTCCGTTGATACCAGTTTTATTTAAGTATACGTAAGTAAGTGTGTGATGCGATGGGTAAAAATGAACCTCAGTTTTAAAAAGTGTGAAAGATGGAAATAGTGAACAAAAAGTTGAAAAATATAAACCCCGCCGACATCAAAAGACTATTGACTTTCCTGAAGCTTACAAATTTGAAATTCGCGACATTGTGTACAAAATGCGTGAAAAAAAGAACATGTCTTTTTAGATTTAATATTAGAAAAAGTAAAAGAAAAAGATGTATTTAAAATTTTAAGAACGATTCTATGGAGAATTTTAAAACATTAGGGTTTAAGTTTAAAAATGAGAACAATCAAAAGACTTTGTGTGAGAAAGCTGGAGTCGTGCACAAAAGAATTGAATTTTTAAGAAATTATACTCACTGTAAACAAGAATGCTCTGTATTTGTTTATGTGGACGAAACTTGGATTTTGCTAAAGGTGGAACAAACAAAATTTGGCAGGACGATTACATGTCTTTAAAACACACCGACGGTGAAGGAAAAAGATACATTATTGTGCATCCAGGTGAAAAGCATGGTTTTGTTAAAGGGGCGGATAACGTCTAATGTGCCATCAAGAAAAATCACCCTGTATACTTGGTTTAAATTATGTTACCCAAATACCCATGGCATATTTACTGATATTTACTAAAAAAAAATAATAGTTTTCGTGTTGACTTACTTAAATAACGGCAGTGTTCTCATAAAAAATAATTTATTTCAGTGCATATTAGATGATACCTATTTGTTTAAGTAGTAATAATTTTAATTCTACATTTGGTCTATTTATTTTTAATAAATGTAAACACGAAAATATTTTGTTTTAACTTTCGCAACATTTTTCATAAACTATTATTAAAACCTATACCTATTGTTTACAAATACTAAACTAAAACATTAAAATTAATAACCAAGTAAATTAATTTATAGTGAAATAGAGTCACTACCGATTATATATTTACCTATACATAATTTTTTAAATTGGCATGTTTCGTTTGACTATATTTTAAAATTTTAATCATTGTTTTTTAATACAGGATTGATGAAGTTCTTTATGAATGGGTAAGTTATATTTTGTCCTTTATAAATTTTACTTAATTACTTAAAATTTCATTTTTAAATGCTTTGGACTAGTAAACTTTAATGAATTATCAGAGATATTGTTAAGGCAATATTGTTTCATGTTGTGTGTTACTTCAGAATTTATGGTTTTGTTTATTTGAAAAATTTGTTAAACCATAAATTCGAATTAACGAAATAATTTTAATTTATAAATAAAAATTAAAAAGGTTTCTACTTAAGATTGTTACCAGTAAAGAGCAGTATTTCAAGGATGTTGACGTTTATTTTGTTAAGTTAAAAGGTATAATTATCAATATTATTAAATAAAATATCAAAAACCCTTAAATTGTTTTTAAAAATAACTAAAAACATTACATAACAACTGTTTAGAGCTTATGTTTTAAAATCACAAACTTTTTATACTATTTTAAATAATACAAATTATTAAATTTAAGTGACACATTAGTCGATTACATTATAGCATAAATGGAAACATCTTAACCCCTTACTACATGATTTTATTGATGTTTATTTTTTTAATTTAGGTAATGTTATATGGCCTCAGAAACAAAAATTGTGACATGTGACACATATGAAACAAATTAAAGTAACTTTACCAACTAAAAAATTAAATACATTATAAGTTAAGTATTTAAACCATAAAAAATCCTTACACTTTAACCAGTTAATTTACCTTTGTTTTACAGTCTATATACCCATTTGCATGCTCAGTAAACCATTTTTGTAAGCGACCCAAGTTATCAATTCTAATTTCTTGAGCTAGTATTTGCGCAAATGATTATTTATTTTCAATTGTAAATAAGTTTGCAAATTATTGCGTGGCCTTTCCCTTTTCTATTGCAAAACATTAGTCCTTGTTAGAATTTCTGCCTGCCATTTTGAAATTTGCCAGAGGCAAATACATGTCGTCATTTTGAGAGTGTCTTTATAAAATACAAGTATGTATTGACACACCCCATATCTACAACACAGTAGAATATTCTCTTTTACCACTTCTTTGATCTAATCTGGATTTTGTAATAACACAACATTGAATCTAATAGATCGACACCAAATTGCACATGTGCCACATTTGGCACATTATGCAGGAAGGGGTTTAAAAAGACTAGTTCGATTATTTGTTTAAACAAACTATAGTATTATACCTGTAAAACATTCGTTATTTTTTTTAGCTAGTTATATTACATTTCTAAAAATATATTTAATTTTTTTTTATATTATTTGCCATATTTAATTGGTCACAAAACATAAAAAAAAAATCACTTGACTCAGTTACATACATTATTTTAAACAAATTGTTAAGAATTAATAATTATTTTGTTCCAACAAAATATTATACAAAATAAATGAACCAACCTGCAAAACAAATTCAATTCGTATATTATTCGTTATTTTATCACTATTTTAATTTCTCTTTAAATACGCAAACATTTAGTGCTAATGTTTTAAAGTTACAATTATAATAAAGCTAGACTAACTCGAAATTAATTTTTTCACACATTAAATCTAGAGCGTTTGATACTACGTAACGATTATCTCTTAAAAAAATGCGAAGAGTAAATATTTAAAATACAAGAATTTTTTAAATTTATGAGACTGTAATAGTAATCGTAATAAATTATGTGATTGTTAAAAAATAAGTCAAAATAAACTATTTTAACTGTGCAACTAGGGTGGCACGAGTATTTTTAAAAAAATGCTTAACTATGCAATATGTCTACGTACTCTATTTTAAATTGTGTTGTTTTCAAAATTAAATGCAGTTTAAATTTTATTTTAAGATAGAAAAATTATTAGTTAATATTTAATTAAAACATAACTAATTTAAAATGTATTTTCTAAATTTAAAAAGACAAAAAAACGAATAATTAAAACCAGTAGTGACATATTCTTTAGTGCAAATGAAATAACTGGGGTCATTAGACTGCAGACATCTCTATTTAAATTTCGTTGTTTTGTCTTAAATTATTAACTACTTATTATATATACATATATCACAGAAAGATATATAGAAAAACTTAATTACTGACCTGTATTGCATTTGGCCACAAACATGATACGTTGTAATTATAAGAAGATCTCAAGATAGCAGAGGGAGTTGCTCGTGGTTTGCAAAGTGATTTCGACGGTGCTGACTTTCCATATTGAGCGATTTCTATTGATATTTTTGTTCCTGCTGGACATTTAAGGACGACTACTTCATCGTCGCAGCCGGCTCGTTGATAGGTCCTTAATGTTCCTGATAATAAAGCTGATGTTCATAAGATGCACCAATAGAGAAAACCACCACCATGAAAAGAAGAAAAAAAGCATTTTTTATGATAGACCACCACCAAAATTTATCAAATTATAAAAATATTATGAAGCTTTATTTAAAAACATACCTAAGAAATCTTATAAAATTCAAACTATAATGATTAAAAAAAACTGAAAGTAATATTGAATACATAAAAATAGTAGGTCATTCATCCATCATATTAAAAACTAAGTTTATTGCGTTAATTTTTTTTTCGTACAAAAAGGCAATCTCCGTTTATCGTTTTGTCAGAGATTTGTTTAATGTTTAGGGAACAATTTGGAATAGAGAATTAGTTTATTTAAATGTAAATACATTTAAAGCTGTATCAAAATATTTATTTTTAATTTTTTTTTTATTTAAATAATGCCTCAACCGCTAAGGGTTATTGGCAATGTGAATTTAAGATTATAATTATATCTTATACAAAAGGTCGATATCTTTTAGAAATTTTAGTAAATTTGTAAAGTCAGTTTTTGTGGATAAAATGTTTTTTAGTGAACCTGTTATATTATTTTTGTGCCTGTCTAAAGTAAATAGAGGACATTCTACCAAAATATGTTTTACACTGATGGGTAAATCACACGCGTTATTTTTAATTCTACTACGTGTAAATTAAGTAATGTGAAACAAAAAATGTTTAGTTAAATAAATTTTTAGTATACTATCCATAAAAAACGCAAAGGCTTGCATAATCGGGTCATTATAAAGGTTGCTAGGTAACGGCTTTAATGAATAAGATTTATGTAAATATTTATTATTAATTGTCAAATGAATCAAATTTTGTTCAATAAGTAAATTTACCACAAAATAACTAACATGAACGGAAATTATTTTAAATAAATATTATTTGAATAAATACTCCAAAGTGACAAAGATTTATACGACTAAGTTCTGAACATTCCAATATACGTGGGGCACAGAAAAAAGTCCACCCCGATTTGGCAGTAATCTTTAGAAATTAGGGAAATGCTGAAACACGCTGTACCACTAAATTTAAAATAGGAAATATACCATGTGTGGCACATTATTAAAAAGGCATTTAGATCGAGTATTCAGGAATATGATTATCCATGACTTTTTTCGATATTTACACCGTGTTTGCAAAAAAGGCTTAATAAACACCTCTTAAAAATGAAACGCAACGCCTATATTTTGATAATATATCAATTTTTCTGTCACATCAAATGTAAATTAAAACGACTTTTGTAAAAAATTAGTAATTTGATACTAAGACAGTTTGTTTAACATTGATTTTAGTATATCAATTTAGGTATTTTTTAAATACTTTCAAAATGGTATATTTATTTTTAAATTGTAATTTTTAATACGACAATATAAAAAAATTGACACATTTCCAAAACATAGACGTTGCGTTTTATTTTTAAGAAGTGTTGTTACGCTTTAAATTAATTAAGTGTTTTTTTTTGCAAAATATTTTTTGTAAATATCGAAAAAAAATCGTGGATCATATGCCTGATTACTCCATCTAAATGACTTTCTAATAATATGCCACACATGGTACATTTCCTATTTTAAATTAGGGGTTGGAAAAGTTGAGGGGTGGGGGTTGACAAATAACAGATATCTGTATCGTAAAAATGGGTCTCTCTTGGAACAAAAATCGACGTGTTCCGGCATTTTCTAAAATTCTTATGAATATTGCTAAATATCGGGGTGGACTGTTTTCTGTGGCCCACTCTGTATAAGGTGTAATAAAGATACAGAACAGTGAGACTTTGTTCTCGGTCATGTTTTTACAGATGCTGACATCTACTTTCGCAATGAATGTCGCAAGTTTCTTGCTTAACGTACCTAAACGCCAACATTACCGAATCGTCGTTATTTTGAGTTTGCTTCCGCTCCATTTACAATAACAGTTTTTCATATTGTTTGTAATATTACTGCCTAAATTTCACAGGAATTAAACTCAACTTCGCTTTAGCAGCTAAATTTCAATATGTAATTAACAACAATGATAATTATAATTAAATGATGTCACATCTGACATAAACTTATCCACTCGATATTATTGTTATTAACCAGTTATGATGGATTGTGTCATAATATACTATTATTTGGCGATATTAAACATATCTTAGTGTAAAAATATCGTCAATATTTTATCGAATTATTTAAACCCAGTGTGATCGTTATTTCTATATTATTTATAAAATACGTAAAATCTAAATCTTTTTAAATTTTGGTTTAAAATTTGCACTTTCTCATTGCACAAAGTAATAACTTTATGTATACTGTAAACTGTATATGTTTTAACATTATTCTTAAGTAGAGTAACGTTGTAAATCGTTGTTTGAATTTACGATACAGAAATTTGTTCAAATAGTTAAAAATAAATTTAGTATGTTGCGGCTATTTGCAAGTGCCACGAATGATTGTGTTATCGAGTAATTTGTGATACGATAGTTCTAATCCAGATGAATGTGACCGAGAGTTGTTGGTGTGTTGCTCATATCAGTTTTTGGTTGGATTCCGAATCAAAAATAAGTCGGTTGGCAGGTCACGCAATCAAATAAGCAGAAAGGGACAAAAAAGGGATACGTGAAAAATACTTTTACCCAGATTTATCAAAAAGTAGCTAAAATATAAAGTCTTCTGGTTATAAAAATACAAAATTTATTCAGCCAGTATTGTGTTAGACGATGTTCTCTCTTTCAGATATGATTTAAAAAAAAAATAAGGTACCATTTCGTATTAACAATTAAGTAAAAATTATAATTTAATATTTCGTTTAAAAATACTAAATTTACATATTTTTATACTTGGATTATTTAAAAGAATTTTTATCAAATTTATAGCAATTACAAAATCCAAAAAGAATTGTCTTGGTATATTTTACTACAAGAGAATAAAAAATATATTTATTTTTGAATTATGACCCAAGTATTAAAGAGATAATAGCACTCTTAATATTATAATTAATTCTAGAAGTTCTATTTTCGCCCCAATTTAACTCAATGTGATATATTTTTTGGAAAATAATTCCCAAATAACGTTACAATAATAGTATTTGTTGTAAAAAGTTACCTATATTAAACTCCTAAAAAATAACTGTTTCTTTCGTAACAGGAATCCTAAATAAAAAAAGTGTGTAATTATTAAATAATTATATCGTTTTATGTTATTTAAGGTACCTTCGAATTATATAACCTGGACAATAATTTTTTATAAAAATAACAGAAATCCATTCAGTTAAAAGGGTACATTTATTCTTTTAAAACCTCATTTTGTTTATCCAGTGAAAAATTTAATAAAGCCCATTTAAAACGAAGGTATTTTTTTTAAGGGTGCAATTCTTTTAATCTTATTTCGCCTCTTTGATTTACGTTCATTTATTTATCCATCAAACTAATAAAAAGATGTACATTTTTTTTTCTTTAATACACACATTTATGTTAAATTACATGTTAAAATGTAAACTATTGACAGAAATTTAAAAATTACTTCAAATGGCTCTGAAATTGTGAATAAAATTGGAAATTTTGTCAACATTGCAAATAGAGCAGCTGCTACAGCATGAATCTAAAATTTTAAAAGTTTACCTTATTCTAAATACCAATTTAGGCCCAAGAATATTGATGCTTAAAATTTTGAATGAAACTATCACTTACGCGACCAATTTTTTCTGACTTAATTGAAATCATAAAGGTAGTTCGCAGTTTCCGATTTCAGTTTTACTATTTTAGAGAGTTGAGACGAAAAGAGAGAAGTTTTCTTGTCATCCCTCTAGTGATCGTGTTCCACTTGGCTAATATATGCGCTTTCAGAGTTGGCCCGGATACATGTACCCTGTCTCACGGGGGATTTATTATACCCGTTTTACTGGCTTTTTGTTAAAATTCCCACTGTTCGTGTTATGTCTGAATAAAAGCGGCATTTTCCCGATATGAGCTTCGGTTAGAACCATATCGACATTATCAACCGATTTACTTGCACCTTCGTCGGTTTTACTGTTAGACCAAGCAAAAAATCTTTGAAAAAGTAAAAAATTTAGGTCAGTTCATGCATTTAAGATTACTAAAGGAAAATATTTAGAAGTGCTAGACATTTTATGTATGTCGCTATATATTAAACTGAAAAATGAGCTTCCTGTGTAACTTTAAGATTAATTTTTTTTTATTTGAACAACTAGTTGTATGACTTCAGAGTAGGTTGTTGCTGCAATCACGAGTTTGTACAATGGACAACATAATAAAATTGTTCAAAAACTATGGAACATAATGTTTAATAGTAGATACACAATAAAATAATTTAAGGTTATTCCATTCTGAGATAAAAAATTTCAAATTAATTGAGTTTAGCAGTTTAGCAAATTAATTTTGACAAAGTTTATTTGAACCACTTATTTGTTTTTTCAATAAAAATGTTCAACAAAAAACTTGAAAATAACCTAAATGGCTTAACTTAACATTAAATTTACTTTTATTGCAAAATAAAATGTTTTTATAACAGCTTTACATCGTATTTGCATGAAGGGGCGCGCCAACTATGTGGCTAATGTAGGCAAAAGCCACGGGCGGCAAAATCCGAGGGAAGCAATTCGGCTAAGTATGATTATGAAAGTACTAACGAACCAATAAAAGACCCAAAAATGAATAACAAAATAAAAGTATTCTTTTCACATTAGATACGACCTTATCATCTTTTAATGAAAGATTTAAGGGGTTGGAGCAATTTAATAACATTTTTGGATGTATTTATCAAATGTTCAGCATGAATGAAGAAGAATTAAAAAACTGGTGTGAAAATTTATAATATCATTTAAAAGATGAAGCAGGTAAAAAATCAGATATTGATACAAATGACTTATTTGATGAATTTATTTGTTTAAAATGGCACTTACCAGAGCAAAATAAGTTAGATCTTCAGTTAATTCTTCAATACATTTTAGAGAACAATTTAAATTTAACATTTTCAAATACTGCAGTGGCAATACGAATTTTTTTAACGCTACCAGTATCTGTAGCAACCCGAAAAAGGTCCTTTTCAAAATTAAAATTAATAAAAACTTTTTTACGATCAACTATGGCACAAAAGATAGATACTTAGTAATTTGGCAATTATGTCCAAAAAAAGTGACGTCATGGATTGTATTCAAAAGACGAGCTGATTAAAGATTTTGCCAAAAAAGGCAAAAAAAGAGTGCTTTCAATAAGTTATTTTGTTCTCTTTTTCTGTTATGTAACATTTTTATTGTTTTGTCAGTTTTGTTATTGCTTTGCTTTTTTTACATTCTTCGTTAATCCTTATGTCTAAAACTGCAAACATCAAATAATAATGATGATTTAAAATAATAGATTATAAATTATACAGTATATAAATTAACATGTAACACATATTTCATTTTAAAATTAAATAAGTAATAGCCATTATTTTAATTTTGTGTGTACCCCTTTATTTGATGTATCAGTGTCAAAATTAAATATGGGTATTTGCACGTATTTTAATTTTATTTATGTGTACCTACCCATGTATAAATTTTTACTAGAAAAGGGGTAAGTGATTTAAAATTATATTTTGCACATAGGCAGGCGCATGGCTTGACGCGCCCCTGTTTGCATAGATAGAATGAAGTTATCTTTTTTTTTTGTTAAGGTAGCATCCATGCTTCCTGCAAAACCTTAAAAAATAATTGGTGGTTTAAAGAATTCCTGCCATCCTAAATCACTTCGTTGAAGCATGTCCATACATGCTCTATTAGATTAAGTCCGTTGATTGCGCAGACCACAGCAAATACTTTAATACTATTATTATCAAGAAAGCAGGTCACTGTTTAAAAGATTCGAAAAAGCGTATGCTTATGCGTAGGAATTGAATATGAATGATTTGATTGTCAAATGCCTCCTTTACGCCGATGATCAGGTCATATTAGCATCATCTGAAGAGGAGTTGCAGGCGATAGTTAATACTGTGCATGCTGCTTTTAAAACCAAAGGGATAAAAGTAAATGTTAGCAAAACAAAAGTAATGATATTTGAAAGAGAAGAAAGCATGACAAACTGCGAGGTGCTGGATAAAGGAGAAAAATTGGAACACGAGAATGAGTTTGTTTTGGGTTCAAAGTTTACGAGAGACGAAAAGCCATTGAGCGAACGGTGTTGGCAGGGCCACAAATGAATCCGACCATGCATAACTTTACGAACAGCCAGAACGTGTCAAAACAAGCACGACTGTAATGTAAAAAATGCTTAAATGTTTTGGACACGTAGAGACGATGGATGAAAGAAGGTTGACGAAACAAATTTATAAGGCGAGTGTTAATAGCAAGTCTGTAGAGGTCGACCTCGGCAAACAAAGCTCGATCAGATCGACATTGTTTTGAGAAAAGAACAGGTCAACAGTACCAACAACCGACAAGTACATATGACAGCAATGATAAATGTAGAAAAAGCAAAAGATGTGTCTAAGAACCGTAGTGGAATGAGGTGGTCTCTGCCTGGCAATATGTATGTTTACAAAGTATTTTTTAATTTCAACAGCGCCACGCTGGTGGGTTCTGCAACTCTTCTTATTTATGTAGACGTCACAATTTTTCTACCATAAGATAAAGAAGAAAGAGGATTTCGCATCCGGCTAACGTTTTGTATAAATTACAAATTTATTACCTCCAGTCACTTTAAAATCGTTAAAATCAAATTCTCGTTAGTTTCAAACCAAGTGCACAACTACAAATCACTGGCAATATAAATAAATAAAATCTCTGTCGATTTTAAAAGTATAAAACAGTAGGTATCTATAAAAAAAACAGTTGGAATAAAATTTAATTTTTTTAAGTTCTAATTTTGATCTAAATTTTTTAATATATATTTTTTGCTTCTATAGATTCCAACGAACAAATAAAAAATTATTTAACAACATTAACAATAAAATTAATATTATAAATTAAAAGTCAAAAGACTAGAAAATAAGCAATAATATATAAAACTAGTGAAAAAATATTAAAATATGGCAGTTTAATTGAATGAGAATGGTTTATGCATTATTTATTTTCTGGCTAAGAAGCACTGTATAATATTTAAAAAAAAATATTTGACATTAATCAAGGATAAACGTTGAAACGGTGATATGGAAAATTTAAAAATGTAAAAAATATTGCCATGCTAATAATTGTAGACTTAGAGTTTAAAAACAATTGTTAATAAAGATATAGCCTTTAGTGTTAAAAATAAACAATTATTTCGCTAACTAGATTTAATGTTTAAAAAAAAAATTAACAAAAGATTGCAAAAATTTTTTTTATATTTTCTTGTTTTAATACTACGGTAAATATAAATGGAATCATTTCAACTTTGTATTACATACTTCCCTTTTCACCCTTTGTAAGAAACTTCTAAAACAATTTCTTAGATCCAATTTCTTTTGGTAAAAAGTCGTTTTTAATCTCTGTAAATAAAACATTTAATTTTTAGGAGTATCTATGTATACTTATTAACATTCTCCAATAAACAAGACGTCACAAATATAAATTGTATATCTTTATAATCTTGGACGTTTGAAATAAGAGTGCGTGGTGGCTGAATCGTACAGCTATCTGTTTAGAACGTCAGTGTATTCAGGTTCAAATCCCCGAGTTATCAGCTTTTTTTAAAAATATTAAAATTTTGTTCCGCTTTTGGGAACACAGTAACGCGCCCGAAAAGTTCACAGCATGCCATCATAAAAGTTATCACTTAAAACATGACGAATGAATCTGATAAAAACATTTGGGATGTGCAAGCGGGATTTAGTCAATGAGATTAATGGATCTTTTCCTCCAGTCGAAAAATTCTTGGCTAGAAGTTAAAAGGTCTACTGCGCTTTCGTAGACTTGGAAAAGGGGTGAGCGGTAGTTTGATACCAGCACTGAAATCACTTTACGAGGATTCCACTGCTTATGTCAGGATAAACGGAGATTATACAGACTAGTTTAATTAACACCAAAAAAGGTGTGGCTTCGCCATGGCTATTTAGATAATTGTTTAAAAGATTTGAAAAACAGTGCGTATGGATTGAGAATCAATAATTTAATTATCAAATGCCTTCCTTATACCGATGATTAGGTCATATTAGCATTAACTAAGGAGGAATGGCAGGCAATGGTTAATAATATGCATAATGCCCTAAAAATTAAAGCGATATAAGTGAATGGAAGCAAGACGAAAGTATTAAATTTTTAAAGAGAAAAAAGCATGACAAACTGCGAGTTGTTGATTAAAGGAGAAACAGTGGAACAAGTGAATAAGTTCATATACCTGGGTATAAAGTTTACGACAGAGGAAAATTATGTCTATGATATAAAGTGAAGGGTGTCCACAGTAAAACAAATGAATGGGGCGCTGTATAACTTTATGAGCAGTCAGAACGCGTCAAAAAAGACACAGCTGGCTGTGCATAGAAGAGTGGTGGTCCCTACCCTTATGTACGGTAGTGAATGTTGGGTGTGTAAGTACCTTAGCAAGTGAAAAGAAGTGGTCTTTGCCTACCCCGGGAAAAAGGTGTAACTATATGTATGTATTTGTTAATAAAAATATTTTAAGATATTTTTTACAACCAGTTTTTACATTTATCAGTACTTGGCAATTTTTAAATTTGCAATACATTACTTAACAACACAACTAAAGACGTCATTTAACTATTTTTTTTTAAATTTTTGTGATTATTAAGGCAAACATTTAAAAGATTAAAAGCTTAGTGGAATAGAGTAAATATTGATTTTAAAAACAGAATTTCCCTAGAAGAAATCTATAATTATAGCTGTGCTGTCAAACTTAGTTAAAAGCATGAATATCTGCAAAGGAAAGTTGGCTTAAAGTTTTAAGTTTGGGTTAACCACGAGTAATATTGGGTGGGATTACGCTAAAACTTATTTTTTTAGGGGAACGTTAAAAATAAATATTCATATTTATTTATAACTAGCAGGACCCGGCAGACCCGACTTGCCGGTGTATAGCAGTAAGTTATAAAGTGATTAGCGCGAAAATATTTTCCGTATTCAAATATCTATGAATACAAATATTTATAGCGATTGGTTGAACAGTATATAAGTTGATGAGCTGCATCGACATCCAGTGGAGGGTTAAAGTAAAATGGATTGCATAAAAACGTTCACTATGAAAACACACTCAGTTTCGCAGGGATCGGTCAAACGGTGTTGGAGTTTAGCGATCTCTTATGTACCAACATCCATTTTTATACATACATATAATCTTAGATATACAGAAAATTTGCAGCGCATCAAAGAAAGAAATTACATATATGTAAATATATATTGGTTGACCACGTTCTTCCTATTCAAGCTGTAAACTCATCTCTATTATTATAGCTATCCTCTACACTATGCCACCTTTTCAGTTTCTTGTTTAGTCTTCTTCTTTTTTCTTTCCACCTGGTTTGCTACTTGATTTGGTATTGCTACGGTTTGGGGTTTTTTTACATGCTCGCACCAGAAAATAACCAACCAACGAAAAGCGATAAAAGCATGTTTTGAGCGAACGTTTTCTAACGGTGCATGACAGAAAATATAATGTACAAAGAAAGTCCGCCTATTAAAAACTACATCTGCTGTTTTGATCTCCCTCTTTGAAACTGACAACATATACAAAAATCATAACACATAATTACAAGTTTGACTTTGAAATATACAAGTATTGATAGTTTAGCAGTCGTTACATATCGATCAGATTATGAGGCTCATGATGAGTAACGTAATGTGTACGAAAGTCATCAAAAATTAACCCCTCAAAAATCAAATGTACCGTCAAAGCTTTCTTTTCTAGTTGCTCTGTTATTTTTGGTTCAAACCATATTAATTTGTCTTTCATACCATTTATTATTGTATTTTTATAATTTTTCTTATTTTATTTGTTATAATCCTTATTCCCTACCCACCAGGCTGCACTTCAGCAGAAGTCCATATCTATTTCTTACAGCATTCTCTTCATTAAAAAAATCTTTTATAAACTGAATTATTGCTTTTAAATTATCTTTTTTTTGCAAAATATTATTAATATTTAATGCAAAAATTGTTACTGTTATAAAAACATGTAACAGCCGAACTGTCAAACTGAACATCACGCTTTTTTAAATAAGATTTTCATACAAAAATACTATCAAAATTTCCGACTTTACAAGCTACTTTCAAATGATGATTTTTTATACATGCAATTAATTATTTATATAAATAACAAGATTAAGTTAAGAATTGTAATAAAAAAGTTGAATGGAGAACATTATTAAATAGATAATTTAATGTATACATATTTTAAAATAGTATTTTTTTGTATAGATTTATTACAGATTTTAATTTTAATCTGAATATAATAATGAGTTCAAGTTCATTGGCATTTTCGAATTTTCGATTTTAGTCTTTATTCTTAGCTTCGCGATCCAGTCTATTGTCGTGAGAGATTAATATATTATCCTACTTGCGGTTTCTCAGCTAAAAAAAGAGGAGAAAAGAGCAGCACCTCCACAAATACCCACCATTAAAAAGACTTATTTTCAACGTAAAAATAACTGCTCCCTGAGACGAGTTATGGTTAAAAAAGTGTTGATTGGAAAGACATACGGTAACTGTGAAGTGAAAATGTTACCAATGACAGTTTTAAGTGAATGTCTGTCGGGAAAAACATATTTTTGCCATAATTTCTTAGGCGCGTACTTAACAATGTCTCACGAGATAAAAATAATGTTATGTTTTAATAAACAAAAAGTAAAATAGATTAATATTATTTTTTTATTTTTTTCCAGAAAAAAATCGACACTTTTTAAATTTACTGTTTTTTAACTTGCAACATATTTGATTTAAAATGATATAATATTATAAATAACTGTTTCTAACTTTATTAAACACAATGATAGAGATTTTATAACATTAAGATTTTATTTATTTTATTTTATTCTTATTTAAATAAGATACATGTTGATTTATAGTATATACACAATAAAAAGTAATGGTTTGGTGAAAATAGCTAGTAAATTTCATTTTAAAAGGTTATCCTGTATGTTATCCCTTCTAAGTATGCTGATTATTTGGTTATCCTTATCCTCTGAAAGTGATAAAAAGGTGGTGTTACGAGACCGGACTGTCGGTTAATCCGCTTAAGACTGGGCTCGTCATATTCACCTGCCCCGTACTTGAAGGGATAGGGTTAACTCCGACTAACTCAGTGAAATTTCTAGGCATTACACTGAGCTGAGAGGAGGAGCACTTTGAAAAACGCTGCAGAAGCGTAAGCATATGATTCTGGATATGCAGAAGAACATTTGGCCAGACCTATGGCTTAAGACCCAAAATGGTTTTATGGATAAACACGGCGACACTTCGACCAAGGCTACTACTATATGCTTCGATAGTCTGGTTGCCCAGGATACAGAAGTCATCAGCCAAGACAATGCTTAAGCACATTAGAGCTCTGATACTACGAGTAGGAGGCGCACTAATCCAGTATTGTCGATGAGAGCGCAACTCGGTATAAGCCCGCTTCATCTTGAGGTGATCGCTGGGGCTGCAATGACAGCGCACCACCCTAAATGTAAACAAAAATGAGGAATTAGCTTCTGTGGACACACAAAATTCCTGCAAGGTGTCCTGTCTGATCCCGTGCTTAGCATGTTTGGGAGAGACTATTTAAGATATGCTTTTGAAACGAGAAGAATGGACCGGAACCCAAAAGTTGGTGCTACTTAGTAGCTTTAAGATGAGCACCGAGACTGGGGCAAGAATCTATAGTCGTCAGAATGGGATCAAGGAATTGATTTCTCTGGGCGAATGTGTTATAGTTTTTTAAGCTGAAACTCTGGCAATTATGCAATATGCACAGATGGCACTTTCCATATGGGGTCATCAGGAGCATCAAAATATGCTCGGAGAGCCAGGCGGCAATTAAAGCGCTATTGGCTCTGACTATTAATTCACAATTGACGCTGGGTTGCAGACAAAACTTAAAGGCATTGGCAAAAGGCAACAAGGTCATAGTACCCTTAGGTATCACATACACAATCTGGAACTGGCTAACGCCCTAATTGTGGATTGTGTGGAGAGGAGGAATCTAGCCTTCATCTTCTTGTCCAATACCAGACGTGCACCAGACTAAGGCTGACTGTACTTGGCTCAGCTTTACTTGATCACTAGCAACTAAGGCACTTACCGATCGGCGACCTGCTCCCATCCTAATCACTAATTGCTATCACGGGAAGACACAGTGGACATTGTCTGAGTGCCGTTGGCGAGACTCGGATGGAACTATAATACATATTTTTAAACCCCCACAAATAAGTAAAAGAAATGAAGTTCTTCACATTTATCTCACACTTTTATTTAAACCTAAACATATTTTTACTGTTGCTTATAGACTAAATCTATCTAATAATGTAAATCTAATAATTTGGTGCAAGCAGCTAATTTACATATTTACTACTACTAAATTTTTACGGGTACGTCCGATCTTAGTGCCAAATTATGTACAATTATAAATTAAAGTTTTATTGTTTTTAATCAAATGTTAACAGTTTTGTAACAAAACAAAATAGAAAATCAATAAAAAACATTTAAAACAGTGATGAAAAGTAATGTGTAAGAAAATGTCGTTAAAAACCTTAATTTTATTTGAGGCACAAACCATCTGATTAAGTTTTAGACTATTTGATTCATGTAAAAGTAACGATAGAAAATTTTTTTAAACTGTTTAACATTTTATATATTTTATTCAAAAAAAATCTTTAATAGCCATTATTTAATGACCGATTTAGTTCGGGTTTATTCAGTAATATGGCTTATTTTTTTTAATTTTGCTATCAGGAACAAATAAATACGATTCCCTACATCTGTAAGTCCAACGTAAACTAATTTTGTTTGTAAATATTGTTAGTTGACATTTTAACTCACAAGTCACGTATAACAAAATGTTTCAAATAAATTATCACATACGTAAATTAATTCTAAGCCTGTGTTTGACGTAGTAGAATTTTAACAAACTCTTTAAAGTTTACGAGATCACCATCAACTTTCTCTTTTTCGGTCCCGTTCTATATATTATTTAATCTTTTATGAATATATTTCTGTACCAACAAAAAATTACTTAATTTTTTTTAATCAAGAATGTTTGTTACAATAGAATTGGTTAGTAGGGACAGCAATCGGCTATCGTTTACAAAAATGTTTGTTTTATTAACAGCAAGTAATAAAATATATTTTAATTAAAAAAATTAAATAACGTTTTTGTTAATTATTTGGAAGTGGGGTTCACCACTTTAGTGTTCATGTATTGCCATCCTTACGCAGGGGGCATGCTTAACTTCTATGTATCGTTCCAATTTTTGTATAAAAAACTCACCTCAAGAAAAACATAGTAATAATTATTATCATACTTTAATTTTAATTCAAAAAAACAATTAGTCATTTTTTTATGATAAATAAAAGAAATAAAAATTAAAAAAATTCAAATTTTGTGATATTAAATTAAGATGATTTGAAAAATTTATTAATTTCGTTTCATAAAAATATACATTCATTCGTTGGTTATGTAATTATCTGATCATGTGAGATCATTAAGATATGATTTGTTTATCGTTGACTACGCATTTAGTTATTCGTATAAAAAATTAAGTTTACTTTAGAACGCCGCTGATATTTTAGTCCTGTTGGTAAGTTGTCACACGACTGTGTAAAAATAAAAATTGAATAAACGTGACATTATCGTAAAACTCAAAGTTTGGCTAAGTGAGTTATTTTCAACCACTGATTTAAAATACTTCGTGGCACTCATTAAATAAATCAACAACTCATAAAAGTTAAGAAATTGAATTTTTGAGTCAGGTTTTTTTTTGAGAAGACGAACACTTCAAAGGCGCATTTTATACAGATTGTTATAAGAAAAATCATCATTCTTTAATGATTAAAAAGTATAATACATACTAAAATGCAAGTGTTCATGCTAAATATTAAAAACTTTTCATTGAGTATCACCAAAAAAAATGAAATGTTGTAAATAGCTTACTTACATTTTTTTAAACCTTTTGGATCCTTTGCGTTTATTAGTAGATACCTATTTAAAGAATTTTTATATCATTTTCAATTTCGTCACAAAAAAAAGATTAAAATAAGAGATTTAAGGATTACAATTTTTTTTAACAGTGATACATTTAACGTATTTTTATTAATTAACAAAAAAATGCACTTAACTCTTAAAAACATCTCAATAAATATTTACCAAATAAGTCCACTCTCTCAATTGTTTGGGTTTGAAGGTTCTTCAGGACAACACTGATCAAAAGAATGCGCAAGTAAAAAGACATTGTTTACAGGGAAAGTTTGTAACGTCATACAGCATCTTTAGTCACGATATGATCTTCTTAACGGTGACATCACACATTATTTTTCACTAACATTTTTAAGTCTTAAAAATCCTGCTTCACTTTTAATAGTTTATTAAATTTGTCAGAATATATAATTGTTAATTAAAACATTTTTATTCTGATTATATCATTTTTAAGGCCTTGTCCTAAAAGACATTAGCCCGCGGGTAAAGTTTTGTGATTATGAACAAATCTACAAAAAAAATTTGCAATAACACATCGCTTAGAATAATTATTTTTAAACCATATTTAAATAGGTAATAAAATTAATGTGACAAACTAGATATTTCTATTTTAAGAAACGGTTTTGTTTTTGTTGCGAATTGTTCTTGTAACTTCTGTTTTAGCTTACGAAGCAGCCACAATAATTAACTTTGGACCATAAGCTTTCCAATTAACGCAAATGCGTTTAAAATGGTTATATAAACTGCTATATAACAGTGAAATAGACTAAAACAGATTTGTGTTAGTTTAGTAATTGACCCTGAAGAAGGGAAAGTAACAAAAAGAATTAGTCGGCGATGGTTAAATTAAATATATTATAATTATTATATCTAATTAATACAAAAACACAAACGAAAACATTTCAAACACTTTCAGAAAATTTGTTATTTCTTGATTTTATCATCAACTCGAAAAAAATTTATAAATCGTAGATATGGTATGATGAACAAAAAAAAGGTTCGCAGCAGGACTGCAAAAACTACCTAGGCATTAGCTTACTCAGCATCGTCGGCATACTGTATGCAAAGATATTGATTAAAAGAGTGACGAACAAAAGTAATGAAAAGATAAGGGATGTGCAAGCAGGATTTAGGAGAGGAAGGAGATGCATGGATTAGGTCTTTTCATTATCAAGCATAGTAGAAAAATTTTTGGCCAAGGTCAAAAGGTCTACTACGTTTTCGTAGACTTGAAAAAGGTCTATGACAAAGTGGTTAGGAATGAATTGTAGTCGACATTGTCTATGTATGGGGTGAGCGGTAGTTTAATACGAGCGCTGAAATCACTTTAAGATGACTCCAGTGCTTGTGTCAGGATAAACGGAGCTTACACAGACTGGTTTAACAAAAGGTGTAAGACAAGAATGTGTGGCTTTGACATGGCTATTTATGTTGTTTAAAAGATTTGAAGTGGAGTGCGCATGCAGGTCATATTAGCATCATCTAAGGAGAAGCTGCAAGCGATGGTAAATATTAAAACCAAATGCATAAAAGTAAACATAAGCAAGACAAAAGTTATGGTTTTTAAAAGAGAAGAAAGTATGACAAACTACAAGGTGCTGATTAAAGGAGATAGAGTGGAACAAGTAAATGAGTGTATACTCGGGTTCAAAGTTTAATTTATAAAAATTTTGCTTTTTAATTTAGATTAATTAGTTAAAGTTTTAAAAGTCACATTTTAAAATAAAATTTAATTTGCTTTTCTTAATTGAAAGTATCCGATTAGATTTTATGTTCCTTATTTTAAGTTAATCGAGTAAATTCTCATTTAAACTCTATTAGGTCATTGCAAAATCAGCAGCTATTATAAAGAGGGTAGATTTCTTTTAGGATTCTCATTTGGCTCGATTAATTTAAAAGCGTGGTACAATAATTAACCCCTAACAATAAATGTGGTGGAAAAAGTAGATATATAGATAAACTCTTTTAAAAGTCATAGAAGTTATCTAAGTAAAATATTTATTATTAATCCAATTATGTTGTTAAATCTGTATTTCTTCTTTTTTTACAAAATTGTTTATTAATACAAAAGTCTCTGTACAATTCTTTATCACATGTGGATAAAATATCATTGTTTATGTGCAATACAAAATATTTCGCAAGAAAAATGTAAGCCGTAAAATAATATAATAAAATAAAAATTTGCTACAAATACCAGTTTGACCAACATAATAAAATAAAATTGCTTTTTATTATTTAAGAATGGATAACCCAAGAACTGCTCTGATTATGCATTTAAATTTAAAATAATCAGCATATTATTAATGTCAAGTGTTAAGTTATCGGATATTACAAAAATCTTAAATGTTAATCTTAAATCTTAAATTATATGTATGGAAGTGAATGTTGGGTTTGGAAGAAAAAGCATGAAACAAAGATCAATGCTGCAGAGATGAGTAGTCTGAGAAGTATAGCTGGAGTGACTATAATAGATAAAAAGAGGAATAGTGTGATAAGGGAACGCTGTGGCGTGAAAAAAAATGTAGTAACAAAGATAGATAAAGGATGCATAAATGGTTTGGACACGTAGAAGGATGGATGAAGGAAGATTGACGAAATAAATTTATAAGGCGAGTGTGAATTAACGTCATTTCCATTAAAGTAAAAAACATTAAAATATTTTGTAGCTAAAAGCATTTTTTCATGTTATAAATATTTCTTTTAAAATTAATAAAGAAAAATATAAAAATATGTGAATAAATAAAAACAATTTCTAAAATTTAATGTCACATTTGTAACGACATTTACGATATTAGGTACTTAAAACGAAATAAAATCGACTTTTGAAAGATATGAAAAATAAGGAGAAATTAAGGATTAAGTAGGGACTCAAATGTGTTAAAAGTCAAATGATTTTAACATAAAACGATTATCTACATAAATTAAAATATTAAAATTAAAAATATTTACTATCACTTCACAGTTGATAATTATTTTGCTTGAGTAAAGTTTTTATGTTACTTACATATAATTATATTCAGTAACATTTGTTACATCGGTTTGAAAGTGACTTCAAAAGTCTTCTCATAAATTAGGCTATGAATTTAAAAGCAGACGAGTACAAATTATATATGGGTATATATTCCTAAAAGATCTTCTAGATGTTCATAAATTCAAATTTTAATAAACTAGTTGACTAACTTTTATTTCCAGAACAAGATTTATTACTATCATTTTAAAACTGTGACTAAAAATTGGAAATAGTGTAGAAATAACAAAAAGAAAAAGCTAATAATAAATTTTAATAATGCAATTTCTGTTTTAACAACTTTTTAGGTATTTTTAACCAAACATTTTTTAATTGTTAAATTAATTTTATTAACAATTTTTTGTTGTTCTCTATGAACTTACAGATGTATTAGGTAAATTAAAGGCAATTTTACTTGAAGAGCTTTGGGTTGGTTAAACAATGTAAATTAAAAAACGGCAAACAAAAATATTTATCCAATTTTTGTACGTTCATTTTTGTCTTTTCAGATTTTTTTATTTTATTCACTCAGACTTAAAAAACCCTTGACAATTTCACTTTCATTTTTTTGTCACAAGAGATATGAATGAAATATTTATAGATATTAATTTTAAAATAAATCTAATGGTAAAAGTAGTTATTTTTAAAATTGCACTTTACGTTTTTATTTATTTTTACAAAACTTTTCAGATTTTCTATGGTGTTTTGTAAAAAACTTTATAATAACACAAAAATTAAAACTTTTATTTATAAATGAACAAAAGAGATTCAATAAAACTACAAAAATATTATTAAAGTCTAAAGGTAAACTTATGAAATTACTTATTTTTAATTATTTTTAATAATATTGTAGCTAATTTCAAGTTGGTTTAAATAGATATGGATTTTGCAAATTACAAAGAACGGGAAAACAATAATTAGACTTCAAGGTGTGCAAATAAATGTTAGGTTGGAATTCATATTGTACGATTTTCACACAAACAATTCATGGCACGAATTTAATAGAATTATATTGCTACGAAATCAAACTAAATCTCTAGTCTAGCGTGCCATTAAATTTTCGCCTTTACTAGTATATTATCCAAATTGTTTAATACGTGAATAACAACAAAACAGCAAGCAAATAAGATATAATTTTATTTTAAAATGTAATATTAAATATTTTATTTTAATTAAAAGCCTTTTTTATTAAACATAAAATCATATTAAAGAGTGATTAAAATGTTTTTGGCAGTGAAAATAAAATTTTAAATGGTTAAAAAAAAATGTTTCTTTTTAAAATTATTAGCAAAGCATTCTGGTATTATCATCAATTTATTTGAATTTACACTAGACGTTATCCAAACTTATATTTGATAAATTTTAACAAAAATAATGTCTCTTTAGGCACTGATAAAATTAAATTAATACTATATTCCAGAAATTTTATAATTTATAATAAAGATTTAATAAATTCACTGATTTAATTTTGCTCTAAATGTACGAGTATTGTAAATATTATAAAAAATACCATATATTATTACCATAAAAAAATAATATTTCTTTATAATTATTAAATACTTGTTCACATTATACTTACAATTAAAATATTATCTTTATGTATTATATTTCTTTAAATACCTATCTAAAATATTTGTAGTAGGTACCTAATTAAATTTTAAAACTGATTTTTTTTATTAAATTGATGATGGTATGCAGAGTATTTTCGGTTGAGTTACAAAATTCCGTGCTTATTAATTAAATTTAAAAACCACGTTTGTTTTATTTTGTTTTTTTTACAATATTATAAAAAACAATTGCTGATCTGTGAGGTTAGTTAAATGGTAAAGAGGAACGATATTTTCTTGATTTTCACAAAAAATTTACATTATTGCATCTGGTACAATAAGTATTACTTATTGTTTTACGTTTTTATTTTTGTTGGGTTAAAAAGTAAAAAAAAACAAATTTTCGTATTACCAAGTGAGTATCATGCATAGATGCATAATAAAGGAATAAATAGTAGGCAACCGCTCGATAAAAATAATAAAGCTCAGAAATAATTTAAATTTTAATAGATTAATTTTGTTTGGGATGTTTACTTATTTAAATAATAATAAATATTTATGCATCCAAAATAAAAAATCTTAAAACGTATTAGAAACAATTTATTTCAATTTTAAATTCAATTTTAAAAATCTTTCATTAAGGTACTACTAGCCTAAAAAATCCTTTACTTTTTTGTTTACTTAAGGCAAAATAATGTGCTCTCATTTTTCGCACGCCAATATCACAAATATACAAAAGACGAGAACTTTTATCCCGCTTCCTTCGTTTGCATAATTTTGTACATTTTTTTTTATTTTGGAAGCTAAAGCAAAACGCAACATATGAAATTTTAAGCTAGATTTTTTTATTCCCAGGAACCCCTGCAATTACAGATTTGCTAATATTTAAATAAGCACGAGCACGCAAAAAAAGTATTTTTTTATGTTTTGGATAATTGGATAAAAAACTTTCTTTGAAACCTATAATTATTTATTAATTTGGCAAACAGGATATATTTTACAAGAAATGTGAAATTTTTATTTTTTATGGTACCTTTATTTAACTCGAATTAATTTTAAAATATTTACGTCATCAATTATTTAGGAGAAAATTCTGCGAACAAGAAAACTTAACAAGATAATAAAAAATAATTATAATTTTAAATACAGCGTGTCCAATTGGAGTCAAAAAAATGAGAAAACTCTTTCAATCCATGTAAAACAAAGATGTATAAGAGTAGGTATAGTGCAACAGAAGTAGCTTATTCGGCTGAATATACTTCACATTCGTAAACTTCTTCTTCCGATTGTACTTGAGACTTACGATTACTGAATATTCCGTCGTCGCCGATCGGATCGTTATTCGAATGTTTTTGTTGTGCGCATATTTGTGTATTCTTCGCCCGCCAAGCTACTTCTGTTGCACACCATAATCTCTTAAGTAACCACAGTTACAAAATTAGTAGCATATTTTTTTAAGACTGCAACGAAATTATACAAAGATTCACCCACAACAGTATAGTTTTGATATTTGACAATAAAATAAAAAGTTAACAGGTACGTATTCCTAATAATAACGTAAAAACACTTACATTAATTTTACTAAATGCACCAAAATAAAATACCTAAAATATTCTTTCCAAATAAATTTTTTAAAAGAAATAACGATAAAACGTTTGTTAAGCCTTGTACAGACTCGGTTACAATCGGTGGCAACATTGTCGGCCGACTGTATCTTTTTTGTGGCTCTTGAGTCGGCCGATTTGGAGCAGCCACAACAACAATATCGGGCGGCAGTTAATCAAAGGAATCGGCAAGTTGCTTGTTTTAGGTTTTAAGCTGAAAATATCAGCTGGTCTGTGCACGTTTAGAGAACTCGATACATCGATTTAACTTTCAAACGGGATATTTTACTCGATGTTTGGGGTTAGTTTGTAAATCAGAGAGTTAAATAATTACTTTCAACTCGACAAAAAATATTGAATAATTTAGACAACTTAAAAAACGTTGAATCTAATAAAATTAGGGAAACCACTTTCATCTTTTAATTTTAGGTCCTTTATTAATTTTTGCCATAATTCACTACATCTCGTTAAACCTGTTTTTGCAACCGTCGCCTATTTTGCTTTTTTTTTTATTTTTTTATAAGCCGCACACACACCAGCAGCAATTAAAACGTCATGCATTTTTTTTTGCCCAGCTTTAGATGTGGACCAAATATATTTGTGTTCATTTATCGGCCGACCATTGGTAAAAAAAGGTACAGTCGACAATCAATGTTGTCACCGATTGTATTTAAGTCTGTAGAAGGCTTTAGCAAAAAGTTAAATAGGAAGCGGGTTTAGTTTATTTGTTGCAATATTGTTGACATAAGTCCCAGATAAGCTAAATGTTACTCGGGTAATATCTGTACAACAATAAGACATTTTTAAAAAAAAATGAAGTCCTATAATCCCAATTATCACCATTTATATTGCCAAAGAAAATAGTTAAAATAGTTAACGTGTAAACTATTAATAATATTAGTAAAGAAAAATCTTGTTTCACAAAAACAGCATAAAACTGCAGACCAAACACACATAACTTTTAATTAAATGTAATCTAACTACAACTTTTTTTAATGATACAAGCCTACCATACAAGCTTTATACTCACGATTTTCCTACTATTATACTTGTACGCAAGTTTTAACTAGATTTATTAAAAATATTAGATTATTGATTTAAAAATATACATTTTTAAAATAAAGTAAAAATGGATGAATTAAATTAACCAAAACATTAAAAAAATAAAAATATTCCTACTTATACCTACTTTCTTTAAACAATGATATTTTACTGTAACATGTATTTATCATGACATCATATATCATGACATGAAATTGTATCATGAGTAAAAAACACGCAGGCTTTAGTGAGACTTTTGAGGTAAAAGTGGGTGTTTACCAGGATTCAGCCTTAAGCCCTTTTTTTTAATTTAGTAATGGATGTTATCACCAAAGATTTGAAGAAACTACTGTGGTGCCTGTCATATACAGATGACATTTTCCTTGCGGAATCGGCAAATAAGCTGCAGAAAAATTTGGACTTCTGGATAACAGCTTTAAAACAAAATGGCTTACGAATCAGCAGAAGTAAGACATGTTGTATCAATAACGAATAGTCGAAGAAAATGCAGCTGATGTGTCTAAAAAATACGTGTCATATGAACCAAAGTTACATACGAACTTGAGGTGGCTAAATGAACCCACATGCACATCATCGAAACAGATTTGGCCTAAACTAGATCTACGTCGAACTAATGATGTCTTAATTCTATCCAGGGAGTCCATTGGAAATGCAATCGCGGCCATAACAGGACACTGGATAGGTGGATCCCATGCACGGCGCATGGAAATCGCAGAGCTACGACACGTCTTCTGTAGAAGCTATCACGATAAAGAAGAGAAGGAAACAATGGTACATCTTCTCTGCCATTGCTCTGCCCTAGACAGAAAACGGCTTTCTATACTAGGGCAAACGAACTTTGATGACTTATCTGATCTCAGTTCAGTTAGCATTAAAGACCTCACACTTTTTATTAAAAGTTCCAACTGGTTCTCACTGTAGAGAAGAAAAGCACCGCTGTCCATCACGGTATCACAACAGGCCAAAAGGCATAAGTGGGTTCCCTCCGAACCACCGTTCTAACCTAACCTACATACGAACGAAATGAAAATGTCAAGATGGGCAGCAGGCGTAACGACGTTGGATAATATTTTTAACAACTATTTAAGACGCAGTTTTAAAGTAGCATCAATAGCTGCAAAATTAAAAGAATCGTGACTGAGATGGTATGGTCATATTATGAAAAGACCAGAAGGACATGTTTTCAAGAAGGCACTTCGAGTTCCAACACGTTCAAACAGTAGAGGACGCCCTCAAGTTACATGATGGTCAAATATATCCCGAGAATTGCAAAGAAATCAACTGGCGAATGAGTACAAGGAGAGCCGACCGCTTATAAATGGTAAAAGTCAAAGAAAAAGAAGAAAAGGAAGTAGACGATTATATTTAACTCTAAAAATAAAAAATAAACAATTTTAGATGTATGGTATCCAGTTGCAGAAAGCATCCAGCAAATCGATCATCGGTAGGTATTATTATTTTTGCTAATGGCTTATGGTGTGTATCACATGTACAAGTCATAAATAAAGCAGCCGAATAAAAATGTGTCTTTTTAAGTTTGTAATCTGACAGTGGTGTGGTTAGATACTATAAACTTGGTGTTTCGTGTAGGTAACTACCCTATAATTAAAAATATTTTCGGTTACCTACTTTGGGTTACACCAAAAATAGTTATAAACTAAAATTTTTATTAAAATGGATTATTATATTTGGTATTTAATTCAATTCTGTATAAATTACTGTCGCTGGTGAGATAAATTAAAATTATATAAATTTTATTTTACACAAAACGTGTGTATTTCTAAATTGTGAAAACTGGCTTTATTATTAACTTATAACTTAAAAACTTTAGATATTAAAAGAGTACAAAAAAAATTTAACTAAACATTTTATACAGGGTGTGTAAAGTTACAAGTAATATACATATTTTTATTTTTAAAAGAATGATAGTTCTAAGTTTTTATTAAATGTTTTCATTAAATAGAATGAATAGATGTAAATACCTACAATTTGTTGTTGTTTGGGATTTCAGATTTCTAATAAAAATTTCATTTTTTACCAATTTAATTTTATTGTTTTTTAAACCTAAAAAGTGAATTAATTTAAAAAACAAGTTTTTTTATTATTAGGAGAAATAAAAATAATTGGAAAAGTTTTGTTCTTAACAATTTATAAATGTGATGATAAATTATACAAACGCAATATAAATTGACTTACTTCCCGAAATACAACCCTACTTTAGATAGAATTAAGCTGATTTACCAAAGTGCTAATTAGTAGTGTACGTGTCAAATACTTAATCAAATAATGTATAGGCAAACTAGTATAGACCGGTCTGACGTAATTTACGAAATAGCTCAATTTTATGTTGAGAAGAAGACGTTAAACTGATGACATTTTATTTATTGGTAGGTATATTTGACTGTCATTTTTCGATTAAATAAAAAAAATGTTTAAATTATTCTACGGAAAAATTTGTTTGCCACAATATTAAAAATGATTTTTAAATGTTTGCAAAAAAATGTTTGTACGAGAAAGACATTCAAAAATTCAGATCCCGACGAAATGTGTATTGATGATTTTAATTTTTTTTTTTTCAATTTAAATTTAAAATTTACCATTATTTCATTAAAGTAACTAGTTAACATATTGATAAAAAATTATCAGACGGATTGTAAATTGTAGGTTTTGAGATTATTTATTTATGTATTTAGAATACGAATTTTAAACTGAATAGACTACAAAATTTTCGTTCCGTTAATAAATTAACAATTTGGGTGTACTAAGTTTTTGTGCCCAGTTATTATCCTAAATTTAATAACCTACGATATTGTTTGCACACTGCATGAGAAACTGGACAAGTAGGGCTGTAGCCGCTTAGAATAAAAAAGGTGTTTTGTTCTCCAAATAAATTTAATTTTGATATTTTATTGCGTATTGGTAAAAAAATTGCATTGTGTTTTATTTTTTCTGCGTTTGCAATAAAAATTTCAGTAGCTATTAAAAATCATGTTACCAGTTTTAAAAATTAAAAAGTATCATTTAAAAACGAAAATAATTAACGATATAGTGGTTTAAAGTTTAAAGCGTACTGTATTTAATATAAATATGTCGTAATAATTTGTAATATAAGTAAATTTTACTCAAAATGGCAATATGTAATTGTTTTTTTTGGAGTTTATCTTTGCCAGTGCACTTGTAAACTATTATTGATAATAATAAAGTTTACCCGGTTATTAAATTTTCATTGCATAAATTTTACTTTAATTTCGTATTGCCCGAAAACATAATATTAACTGTCTTTTAATATAAGGTATTTCATTAAATTCGGGTGTCTCTGTTTCTATTTAATATCAAACCGTCTTAAAACAAATTTTCTTTTAAATTAAGACAACCTAAAATAAACGCTAAACAATATCTATCGCAACTAAATTTAATAAAATTATCAAATTGTTTTCATTGTATTTTAAAAATCATGAAATATGTGTCAAGTTTTGTTACGAATTTTATAATTATTTACATTTTTAAATTTTATTTTAATTTTTAAAACTAGTGACGGGAATGTAAATATTTAATTTTGTTACTAAGCTGTGCATAGAGGTGTGTTGGTTTCTACACTTATGTATGGTAGTGAATGTTGGGTTTGGCAGAAAAAGCATGAAAATAGGATTAATGCTGCGGAGAAGTAAAGACGGAGTGACTCGGTTGGTTAAAGTAAAGAATAGTGAGATAAGAGAACGCTGGGGTGTAAAAGAAGATGTGGTTACAAAAATAGATAAAGGAATGCTTAGGATAGTTTGGACACGTAGAAAGGATGGATAAAGGAAGATTAACGAAACAAATTTAAAAGGCGAGTGTGAATGGACAAGTCGGTAGAGGTCGACCTCGGAGAACATGTCTCGCTCAGATCAACATTGTTTTGAAGAAAGGCCAGGTCAAGAGTACCAACAATCGACAAGCATGTATGAGAGCACTGATGAAAGTAGGAGAAGCGAAAGATGTGTGTAAGAACCGTAGCAAGTAAAATGAAGTGGTCTCTGCGTACCCCTTCGGGAAAAAGGTGTGACTATATGTATGTATGTATACTACACTAAATAAAAAAGCCCCGAAAAAAATATAATCAAAATTATAAATCAATATTGAAGAAAAGAAACTAAATTATGAAATAATGTACCAACAGGGTAATAAAATGTGTCACATTGTTACTAATTATGCCGTCAAGCTATCAAATTATTTTTAACTTTCAGCGAGTTACAAATTTTGATTTCATTTTATAATATTAATTATCTTAAATATATTTTTGAAATAGGTAATAAGTTTTTTTCAATGAAACGTTTGATGATAAAATCAAAATTAATTTTAATACGTATTTAGCTTATCCACAAAATAATATAATACTACTACACGTGCATTTATGACATTAGCGCCAAGTATATAGAAACGGCACGAAGAAGCATCATCGGCACAGTTACCGGTATGAGAAAATCACAGGATCACAGCACATGAACTTCGGAACACAAGCCACGAGCCCGAACGGGAGGGCACTACGCGGCTAGTGACAGCTTAACGTCTGCACTGTCTGCAGCCTCGTGTTTTCTCAACCGATTAACAGATCAGCCCATTTTGTCTACTTCACCAGGCCGGCGTCTTTGGAAAGCTTCTTCTCAAGAGATGTTGGTGTTATTACTGAGGGTATTTAGGAACGGGGTTGTTCATCAAATATTTGTTATTACGCTATTGGGCAAACCGGAACCGCTTGCGCCATAAATTTTTTGTTCTTTATTTTTAGTTAAGTGGGTAAATGCTCCTTCATAAGGAAACGTTTAAAAAGAGTTTATATTTTCAAAAATCTGTCAAGGTCTGCAAAAACCACAAACTTTTTATTATTATGAAAATATTTGTGGGTCAATAAATATTTCTTCTTTCATAAAGTTAGACATTACTTGCTTTGCATTACATTTTAAGTGTTGCATAATTTTTTACCTATTAATTTATTTTAAAATAGTTTTTCCTTTCAGGTGATGTTTTCTGTATATCCTTAGCTCTTTAAAAATAAGTAAATGCTTACAAATAGTGCTGAAAAAAAATCAATTCAAGATTAATTAAGCACGCTGCACCTGTACTAAAATCTTGCATATAAAAAGAGTCATTGTTTAAAATAACAGATAAAAAACTTTAAAAAGAAGAGTTAGAAAAATTATTTATTTTGTTTAATCGACCTTGTCATTTTTATTACTCGACCCACGAGTTTTGTAAGCTTTATTACTAAAAGTAAAGCCAAATACGACTGCACATTCGAAAATACTTCCATTTATTTTTAATTTTATTTTATAAAACATACCTTTTAACTTGGATTTAAATAAACAAACGGAATGTGGAATGCAGAATTACAAGTCGCTCGACATATTAGGATTTATATTTAATTTTAGGAGGAGGCGGTGTTTTAAATATTGGGTAAAAGTAATACAAAATTTACGTGAAGTTTCCTCAAAAAGAAAATAAATCTTGCTACAATTTTTCCTGTTTCAAGTTGCTAATGGTAAAATAAAAAAATAATTTCTGACGTTAAATTTACGTCGATAAATTTTAGTTATTATTTTCCCATTACATACATCTGATTTCTGAGCTCTGATAGCTTATCATTTGTAACTGTTTTTCCCATCTCATGTGCTCTGTTCCTGCGCTACATCTGGAGTGGGCTAGTTCGGTTCATTGTGTAAAATTTTGTTCAAGGCGGAGAAAATTTTATACTTTAATACTTCCTGTTACAAAAAAAAAGAGTTAAGAGAAGTTGGGAAGTAAGAAAATCATTACCATCAAATGCTGGACGATTATTAGTAGATTGGATCTTATCATTGTTAACGGTTTAACGTATCGATTTTTTTAATAAGATTTAAAAAGTTCTTTCGCCAGTGTGCCGATCAACAAACGATCGTCTAAATAAACAAACACCAATGAAATAAGATTATTTCAGCAAGGCTTTATGTTTTGATAAACATAATTGAAGTAACTGAATTTATTTCAAACAATTGATAACCGCATGCGGACATTTATTGCTTTTAAAAAAAATACAAATTCGCAAACGCTACTTTAAATAAATATAGTTGTGGACGAATTGCTTTGTACATCATAAATATACTTTTTAATTATTTTGCACTAGTTTCTGTAAATTGGAAACCCTACAGAAAACCCACCCATACTGACCCTATCAATCCATGGCCGTCTTTAACTGCTACATGAACAGACTTGGATAGTCCTTTAAGCCCAGTAAAATATAACAAAGAAGTTAGTATATTTAAACAGATTGCTGTCAACAACTGTTAGCAACCTTTAACTATCAATTTATTAATTTACAAATATAAATACCGCAGGGACAAAAGACTAGCCTTTAATTCTAGTCCACTTAATATTTTACCTCCAGTTAAATTTTACTTTGCCTCTTTTCGACTACAACATGTGTAATATTTCCAAATTCATACAAAAATCCTTTCCTGGCATAAAAAAAATATTGACAATTTGAGCAATTATTTGGTTAATTCTAAAGATTTAACAAGGAATATAGAAGTGGTGGGTATTAGCTTGAGTTTTCCGATTGCTCTCCTCCTACATTGCTCGAACTTGCATACCGCTAAACGAACACTCGAAGAAACATAAAAAAATCAGCCTTTGGACACCATTTAAAATTTAACAACCATAACAGAAATTAAAAACATTGACACAAAGAATCATTTGAGATTAGATCTGTTCGAAGAACTAGAAATTTTCCAACAACGATTATTGCTTAAAGTGAACTTAAATTGAGATTTTATTTTCCTTCATTAAAAGAATAACAAACAAAATTAAATCCATATTCGTTGCTCATTTTCGCCTTCTTTTTCCTTTTATTAAAATTAAATTCACTAAACTGTCAACTTCTTAATTTTAGAAGGAAATAAACCAGAATAACCTCATGCAAACAACAAGTGTCTATTAGTCAGTTTTCAGAACTAATCCACACCGATATTGCAGTCCCTACCTTGCCTTGGTATCTGTGCTTCTTCTCTTCTCGTATTTTGTCCTTTATTTTATTTATAGATTAATATTGCATCACTCTTTATTTTAACTTTTAAACATGTAAACCAAATAAATTACCCTGTCCCAAATGACAGGTGCTTACTAAGGTAGAGCTCATAAAAGAGCCCCCAACAAACGTTTTACCAAAAACGAATGATTGGGCTCTTTCCAAAACTAAGTAGTTGGTAATAAATATACGTACATATAGTCACGCCTTTTTTCGTAGGAGTAGGCAGATACCACTTTTTTCCACTTGCTACGATTCTTACACACGTCTTTCGCTCTTCTACTTTCATCAGCGCTTTCATACATGCTCGTCGGTTTTTGATACTCTTGACTTGGCCTTTCTACAAAACAATTTCGACCTGGTCGAGATACGTTCACCTAGATCGACCTTTACCGACTTTATACCGACTTTACCCATTTATACCCACTTTATAAATCTGTTTCGTCAATCTTCTTTGATCCATCCTCTCTCGTGTACGAACCATCAAAACATTTCTTTATCTATTTTTGTTACTATATCACACTATTCCCCACTTTATCCATCAGAGTCACTTCAGCTATACTTCTCAGACTACTCATCTCCGCAGCATTGATCTTACTCTCATGCTACTTTTGCCAAATCCAATATTCACTACCATACATAGGTGTATATAGGGAACAGCACTCCTCTGTTCCACTCTTTCTCATTCAATCAGCACCTTGCAGTTTGCTATGCTTTTTTTTTCTATCAAAACCATTACTATCGTCTTGCTTACATTCACTTTCATCGCTTTGATTTTTAGGGCATCATGCATATTTTATTATTCATACAGCCGTTTATCCTTAAGATCTTAACTAAATGGAAAGCGTTTGCAGATAAAGTTTTTTCCTTTTCTTTTTACCTTCAACGCCTACATTTGTTTGGTACTTATATGTTTTTGGACTTAAGCTTTATGCAGTATTTATTCTATATTAGGAGTGTTGGTATATATTTTATACAATATGGTGTCTTGTGATATTAAATTATTGTTAAAAAACAATCAGCTTCATATTTGTGGATAAAAAGTTAAAATTCTGCAGACGAGCCGTCTCTGATTGCATAAATATTCAAGTCATCAAACTGGTCCATCTACCACCAAGTTGACGTAAAGACGAGAAGTGAAGTAAATTTTGGGAATGTCTCTCTTCCCCTGTATTCGCAGAGTACCTTACGGTAGCCCTAACAGGTCAGGGGCATTTCTGAAATGTCGCTTCTTCACATTTACCTTGTTATTTTAAAATACCAAGATTGAAAGTAAGAGCAAAATGAGCAAAACATTTTTGAATGGTTATAGATACCATAACATTTATTATGAGAAAGAAATGCAATCAAACAAATGATTCTCATATTATTTTAGATACCACCACAAAAATATTAATGAATATGGTGGTGTATACTTTAGTAGTTGTATAAAAATCTTATGTTGCTGAATATAGTTTCCAAAATAAATATATTTGTATTGGTACATGAAAAAGTAAAAAGTCTGTGTTTTAGTGTGTAAAAATGTAAAATAAAAAAAATAAACATTTAGATTAAAAACTTAATTAATTGGTAAGTTTTACTAATAAAGTACGTTAAATACAGGGTGGCTCATAAGTCAGTTGTAAAAAATACAAATTTATTATCTTTTTTTAAGATTTATTAAGAGTTAGGATATTTTGCTTATCAATTATTTAAATTTTGTAATTAGTTTACAAATAAAAAATGAAAAAACCCTGCTTTTTATATTATGAAGGAAAATTAATAAATTAATAAAATAGCATAAACTAAATCTTTAATAAGTTAAATGTTGGAAGTCTGCTTAATCTTAAAAAAAATTTATGCACTAAAATGTTAAATTAAACGGCCTGAAAGTAGTAAATAATAAAGAAAAGCCAATAATAGCATCTGCGTTTCAAAAGATAAGCGAACTGTTCACTTAATGTTTTCCGAGTATTCTGACTATGACATTTCTTGACACCTTTTCAAATTTTACCATTATTAGCTGACTTAATTATTTCACGGCTAAGTGAATTATTTATCAAGTAGCGTGGATCTTCTAAAAGACCTTTATCTCTCCTAGAATCTTAACCCTTTCAGAAGTTCGCGAAAGGATTTAGTTTTTATCCTTAAAGTCGCTTTGGTTATTGTTCGAAATACTACATACAGAAAAAACAAATGAAACTGTTTTACTGTTGGTATGTTACCAGATTAGTTATATACGATAATTATTGGTAATTTATAGAATTGCAGATTATTTGTCATAAAAATATCACCATGTGTTTTTTACTTCTAATATTTCCGTACATATTCTTTGCCTTATATAAGCCTATAAGTCTCTTACCAATACTTTCCAAAGTATTTGAAAAAATATACATAAAAAAATACATGTAAGGACATCTTACAAGCCTTGACAAGGTATGACATACAGGTATTCACTATAAAAGGAAACTTAATCTTTTGTATCAACATTATCTTCTAATACAATCGTACCTCAATAATAGACATTTTATTGCTAAAACAGAATAATGAATAAACCAGTCTTCACCCTATCAAGGCAGGAATCCCTCAAAGGAAGTGTCATAGGTTCAGTACTGTACTTGATTTACACTGCAGATCTCTCCTTTACCAAAGAAACTCTTGTGGCAACTTATGCAGATGACACGACAATCTTGGCATCTCACACTAAACCCAAAACAGCGGCAAACAACTTGCAGACTAGCCTCGATAAAATATAAAACTTGTTAAAAAATGAAGGATTAATGAAAATGGAACCCAATCTGCACATATAACCTTTTCTACTAGAAGAGAAACATGTCCTCTAGTTAAAGTCAACAATTGCAAACTTTCTCAAAACAGAAAACGTAAAATCTGTATATACCCCTTGTTAAAAAACTCACCTGGAAAAAACACATCTTCACAAAGCGAAAACAGCTAGGTATTAAACTTAGCAAAATATACTAGATTATAGGGCGCAAATCCCAGTTATAATTGAAAAAATAAGATCTTGCTGTACAAAGCTATTCTTAAATCCGTGTGGACTTATGAAATCCAACCTTGGGTCACTGCCAGCAACAGCAATGTAAAAATTGTACAAAGATTTCTCAAAGATTATCCGTTGCATCGAGAATGAACTCTATCACGTGAATATGTGAGAAGTTGTAACCCTCTTCTTGTTAAGGAATAAGTCGTTTTATTTTATTTAAAATAAAATAGATAATGCTGGAAAATAACAACTGCTTCTCAGGGTTGTAAATTTTTGATTTCTAAATTGAATTAATTTTGAGAAATGAAGAAATCAGTTCACGGACCTATCCATTCTTTTTTTTTCTAAAAAAAACTAACTCAATGAACACTAATTAAAACAAACCACGTTAGGGCACAAAGTGATATTCCTTAAATCACTAAAAGGAATACAAGTAAATCAAACCTTAAAAAAATTCAACTATTTAATTTAATACTTTTAAAACGAGTAACGTATTTCGTCGTATTTTGACCGGCTTTATTACTGCTATCACTTTTTTTTTCTTAGAAACAATTAAAAACTAGAATTATAAAAAAGTTTATAACAATAAAAATATTGTTTGCATACTCTGAAAAAAAAAATTAAATAAACTAGGAAATAAATAAAAAGTAATATAAACTATAGCATAAGTTTGAATTTATACTTGGTGAAGGAAAAAAAACTTCAGCTGGTTGTTTCCCAAATAAAAAAAATTATTCCACTTCAATTGTCGGGAAAAAAATTCCAAAAGGTTGTAACTCAAAATTGTCAAAGTATCCGGAAAAATCTTGCAAGTCGGAAAGCATACATACATACATAGAGTCACGCCTTTTTCCCATAGGGGTAGGCAGAAACCACTTCCTTCCACTTGCTACGGTTCGTACACACATCTTTTGCTTCCTCTACTTTCATCAGTGCTCTCATACATGCTCTTCGGTTGTGGGTACTCTTGACCTGGCCTTTCTTCAAAACAATGTTGATCTGATCGAGATATGTTCGCCGAGGTCGACCTCTACCGACTTGTCCATTCACACTCGCCTTTTAAATTTGTTTCGTCAATCTTCCTTCATCCATCTTTCTACGTGTCCAAACCATCTAAGCATTCCTTTATCTATCTTTGTGACCACATCTTCTTTTACACCACAGCGTTTTCTTATCTCACTATTCTTAACTTTATCCAACCGAGTCACTCCGGCTATACTTCTCAGACTACTCATCTCCGCAGCATTAATCCTATTTTCATGCTTCTTCTGCCAAACCCAACATTCACTACCATACATAAGTGTAGGAACCAACACACCTCTATGCACCGCCAGACGTGCCTTTTTTGACACTTTCTGGCTATTCATAAAGCTATGCAGTGCCCCATTCATTTGTTTTCCTGCCAACACCCTTCGCTCAATGTCACTGTCATATCTCTAGTAAATTTTGAACCCAAGTACACAAATTCATTAACTTGTTCCACTCTTTCTCCCTCAATCAAAACCCCACAGTTTGTCATGCTTTCTTCTCTTTCAAAAACCATTACTTTCGTCGGAAAGCGTAACGTCTTAATACGCCCAACGTCGAAAAAATTATAAAACGAAAAATCCAAACCCAGAAAATCTGAATGGCTGACTGTACGAAGTCTAAATGGCGAAAATGATCCAAAAAGTAAGTCTAAAATAGTCCAAAAAGTTAGTGAGAAGTAGATGAAAAGTAGGTGAAACAGCGGTGAAAAGTAGGCGAAACATCGGTGAAAAGTCGATCAATAAAATAATTTTTTGTAGATAAATGAGTAAAAATCAGCATTACTTTCTCAAAAAAAAACATACAGTACACAATTTAAACACAATTAAATAAGATTACTTTTCTCTGGGAAAGTAATGCAACAATAGAATTAAAATAAACTTACCAATTATACTACAAATCTAACACATAGATCTACGTGCTTTTTAATAATAAATTGTAAATCGTTATCGCTTACTATTTGATAAGGACATGATTAGAGACGGCTTTGAAATTAGAATAAATTCGTTAATATACCATTATTTACTATCATAGTTGTTGAGGAAAAATTTCCGTTACAAAGTGATTACTTAGTTCAGTTATAGTTATTGTCAAATATAGTGCATCCCAATTCAGGCGAATCAAAAAGTCTTAAAAGGTTCACTCCATCCGAACTGACAGACATATTTAGATAGGTGTTTTAGTGTTCTAGTTATTAAATAGAAATTATTTTAGGTGTCACGAGTTACTCACCGTCAGAACAGTAGCTTAATGTCTAAGGATAGATTGCTAAAAGGTGGAAAAAACTATTTCTTGATAAATTTATTTTCATTTAATATTTTCTACCTTTTACAATTATTACATTAGCTGAATTTTACTTTTGCTTTAATTTAACAACCAAAAAGTGACAATTTTTTATAACATTTATTATCGCAGTAAACGGTGTTATAATTTCCTTTATATTTCTTCTTTGGAAATAAAAATTGTCATTTCCATATGCTGCTTAAAATTCCATTTAAACACACTTCCGTAACATTTACATTTTTAAAAGTCAAGTAAAAAGTTATATTACGCGAAAGTTTTGGCATAACATATCATGTAATATATAAGTATTTACTATATCTGTAAATATCATCGACAAAAGCAGCAAACATAATATCATTAAATTTTATGATTGCAACACCATTAACAACTGTGTATCACAAAAGTAGTCTACTTCTAATTTTATCCCCTCTTTAATAAAACATAATATAATAAATGGTCACTGTTGGAAATTAGTACTTCCAACTGTACAATTCCTCTATGAGAGATTCCTTGATTTTTAACACTACTCAGTACGGCCCTGACGCCGACAAAAATCATCTAAAAACACGTGCATTCATTATCCCTCCAGAACATTCCGAAAGTGGCGCGCGCAATTGTAGAAATCAATTATACGATCACGTGAAAAAGACGGTTAACACAAAGCCACGTTTGACCGGGCTTCTGGTCTCTCAGCCTTTTTCGCATTTTGACCATCAAGTAATGCACAACGCCGGTCGAAGCATACAATTCTCGCCGCTAAGAGCACATTTTTCCAACACCACTACATAATTAAACATATTTATTAAATTTGTACCGATAATTTATTTTTGTTGCATTCCCTTTTAACATAATTAAATATGTGGCTATTTCTAACCAAAAAACTCATCAAGAGCTACATCAACGATTTCTGTTCACAATAAAGCAAAAAATAAAAATAAAACCTCTCAACAAAAGCATAATAATAAACAAAAAATTTTCGGCTTTAAATCTTGGAGGAATTTACTAATGTACCTCTTAACACAATGCGCCCGTTAAGTCGATGCCTCGGAGACTAATCCGATACCGTCATAAATTGGTGTAATGAGCTATAGATGAAGTAATCAGGCATATGATCCATGTCTTTTTTTATATTTACACCGTGCAAAAAAAGTCTTGATTAATTTAAAGTGATACTGGTAGGTAAATTCTTTTACAAATCTCTGGTGCAATTCACCGATAGTGTGTGGTTTCGTCTGATACACCTTTAATTTAAGGTAGTTCACAGGAAAAAATCTAATGAGGTAAGATCCAGTGATCCAGTGATCTGAATAAAACGCAACGCCTATGTTTTGATTATGTGTTAATTTTTCTGCCACATCAAAAGTAAATGAAAACGAATTTTGTAAAAAATTATTAATTTGATAATTAGACAGATTGTTTACATTGATGTTGGTAAATCAGTTTAAGTATTATTTGAATACTTTTAAAATGGTACAATTGCAGAACGAGTTGAGATTATAAAAAAAAACTTCTGCCGACAGTCTCAATTTTTTTTTATTTTAACAACGCTGGAAAAGTTTTTTTAAAAAAATTTTACTACTCACTTATAAAGATTTTAATTGCTATAAAACGATACTTCAAACAACTACATAAGCTCTTGCTTTATTGCTATTTCTCTATAACGTTTAATAATCACCTATTTTATTACTGTCTCTTTCTATTTCTCTTACATTGTCTCGTACCAGCTAAGAACCTATACCCGTCTAAATAAAACGAATCTATTTATCATAGTCAGTAACTCGGATACATAACTTAAAACTGATCCAATTTAAATGTACTCGTAGTGAACATGGGGTGTTTAAAATGAATTAAAATTAAATAGGCAGATTATTACATTTGCATTGTTGTATACACTAAAAATAAAACTTTTTAAGTCAGAATAAAATGTGGTAAAAAAAATGCAATGCATTTTGTCGTGCAATATATTCGTTGATTTTGTAATTTACGTTTGTAAGATATGATTGTATAAAACCATTCACAATAAAATGACATGAAAAAAATTACAAACTGCTATAAATGATCAGTTTAAATTAGAAAATAAATAAAAAACAAAGAAAATCATAAATGTATTAGAAATAATAAATTTATCAAAAACATTATTTGCACAGGAAATTGCTATTGTGTCAATATTTATGTTTTCTGAAAATATCAGTATTGCAAGTTGTATTTTTATAAGAGAATCAATCATCTGACTTATGAATTTTTTGTTGTTAATTTTTGTATATTAAAAGATTATTGTATCGATAACAATATTAAAATGTTACAATCCACAACATAATATTTCGTCACGTGAGAAACAAGAGAATTTCTGTAAAAGTTAATCACATTTACCATTAAAAATCTTTTTGAGCGATTTTTTTACCAATCGCCATCGCAAATTGTTTCGCTGCTATTTATTTTGTTTGCTATTATTTTGCTTGAATTGGTGTAACGGCCAATAGTAATGCTTTTTATTAAGTTACTTTTTGTTTATAATTGTTTCATTTTATTGTGACGTTTATTGCACCGACCATATCTGTAAACGGCATTCCACACGTTACTTATATTTTTCTGTTTGGTATAAAATAGAGTTTGGCACAAGTGATTCTGCAGCTTGCCAGACTGTGTGAAAGAATCATTTCCGTTTTGTTTCGGTTTTTATTAAATGTACAACAGCGGAGACAAATGTCTGCGGTGTTGCATATAAGGAAAAATATGACATATACTTCTTATGATTTCTGCAGATATTTATAATATGTGGTAATAAGGCGCGTAAACTATAGCACGTAGTTTCTTGTTTTGGTAGGCAGATATCACTTCTTTTCACTTGCCAAGATTCTTGCACACATTTCTGATTTTTCTACTTTCATTAGCGCTTACATATTTAATCGTTGGTCGCTGGTGTTTTTGACCTGGTCTTTATTCAAAACAATTTTGATCCGATTGAGAGACGTTCGTCTAGGTCGACTTGCCCATTTGCACTCACCTTATATATTTTGTTAATCTATTTCATCCTTTCTTTTAACGTGTCAAACCATCTAAGCATTTTTTATCTCTCTTTGTTACTACATCTTATTTCACTCCACAGCCTTCCCTTATCACACTATTCCTCACTTTATCTATCAGAGTTACTTTAGCTATACTTCTCAGATTACTCATCTTCGCAGCATTGATCTTATTTTCATGCTTCTTTCTGTCAAACCCAACATTCACTACCATACATAAGTGTAGGGACCACTATGCACAGCCAGTCTTGCCGTTTTTGACACGTTCTGGCTGTTTACAAAGTTATGCAGCGTTCCATTTATTTGTTTCTGTGCTAACGCCCTTTGCTTAATACCACAGTCATACTTTGTGTCTCTCGTAAACTTTAAACCTAAGTATACAAACTCGTTCTCTTGTTTCACTTTTTTCAGCACCTCGCAGTTTGTCATGCTTTTTCCTCTTTTAAAAACCATTACTTTCGTCTTGCTTACGTTTAAACCTGCATATATAGCGAACTGCACTAGAAGAACCCTTAGAACCCTTTAAACAAAAACAAAAGAATACTCAGGGGAGTTGGGACACCTTACTATTATAAAACTAACACCCTATCTGAAGGAGGGACAATATGGACGTAAAAATTATCTTTAATAAAAACCTCGAAACAAGAGTGCCAAAGGAGAAAAAGGGGCTCTAGCTTGGTACACGGACGGCTCGGTGAAATACGGCGGATCTGGTCTGGGAGTCCATGGACCCTCTACAAAGATCTCTAGATCACTAGGAAGAGGCTACTCAGTCTTTTAAACCGAAATAATGGCAATTACAGAGTACGCCCGAAATATTATTGATCGGAATTATGAGGAAGCAAGAATTTATACAGCAAGTGATAGTAAGGCTGCAATCATGGCTGTGGCCAACGTCACAAAACAATTCAAGCCAGTCTAGGAATGCTACGGTTGCCTGGAGCAACTGGCAAGAGGCAATAAATCTGCCTTATTTAGTTACCAGGGCATTCAGTCAGTAATGAAAATGTCAATGGACTGGCAAAAAAGGTTCAAAGGAACTATTAATAGGCCCAGAACCATTTTGAGGGTATACAAAACAATATATTAGATCAGAAACTAAAAGATGAAAGAAAAAACTGAAATCAGCACACTGGTATGACTTAGAACAGGCCAAACAGGCCAAATGCCTGCTGGACTGGCCATACTCTGGGCACAACAATATTTCACTCCTTAATAGAGACCCAAACTGCTAGTTAAAATTACACAGGTCGCCACCCAGTCAATGATCATATAATGGGCAAGGTGGTTAATGATTTCTGCAGATTCTGCGGCGAAGACAAAGAATATGTACACCATCTTTTAATAGAAAGTGAGGCAGTATTACAAAAAAGGGTAGGATCGTTCGGTAAGACAACTCCTACCTACAAAGAAATTTTATCTGAACCAAGCTATATTATTAATGTTTTTTTAATTATTTTTAGATTATAAGCAATGGTAAAAATTAAAATATTTTATATTCCAGGACTCAGTTTGCAACTGTGTAAGAAGCTGGTTATTATAGCAAAGCTAATTTTTAATAAATTATAGTGAATTTGCAGCTCTATGTCCATATTTGAGGTATCTTTCTCTATCCTAGCATGTTAGGTAATAAACCATTTCTGCATCGTCCCTCGGATTGTGCCCTTTGACATCCAGATGCCAAGTTCAAGCCAATATGTATTGTACCTGACCCTTTTCTTCTAAGTTTGTCAGCTTTTTCCTAGCTAAGAATTCAGAGTATCTCTACATTCGACGACTGTTAATTACTGTTAGAGATACAAATGACATTTTTTCCATTTTTTTACATTTAATTTAATGGTTGTTGAGTTTTTATTAATTGTTCTAAGTAAGTAATTATAATTTTTTCGTATGCTACATTACTTATTTATTTGTTTACTGTTTATTTTATTTTAATTATAAACGGTAAGTTGAATTAGAACTTAAAATAATTCTAAGACATTTTTAATTTATAAGTACAGATAAAATTTTGTACCCTACACGTGTTTAATACTGTGGGTACCAGAATAATAATGAATATGGTACCCAAATATTACTTATCATATGGCTTTTACTAAAAATATTTAAAATAAATAAATTTTTGATTCTAATTTAACAACAAAAAAAAATGGTTTTTCTTTACACGCTGGTGTCTTTGTTTATTACTTTATTCCATTTTTAAAGGATAAATGCACCGAAACTCACGCTTCGTTCAATTACATAATTTATCAACCTTATTTTATATTCATATTAAGGAACAATGAATTTTTGGTGTCACTTAAAAAGAATTCTTTTAAAAATTTTACATTTCCTTGAACCTTGCAAAAATTTTGTAAAATAGAACCATTAATTCTTCTTGGTAATAACTGAAATGCATTGTCGGGTTTTGTATCTGTACGGTTAAAGTTGAATATTATAGTGCCACGTAAATTGTGTTTGAGATAAAATCCATGGCTTTTAAATAAAATTCAATTAATTAATACTTTGATCAATAAAAATAATACCGTGTATATAATAACATGTATTTATTGAAATAGACTCATTGTGTTAAATTAACTAAACCTTTAAAGTACGTAACATATATTATTAATAATATGTACTAACTTAAAATCCACAGCTGTATGGGGTCGGCTTCAGAATAGCCCCAGAGTAAATCCTGCCTGTCGTAAGAGGCGACTAAAAGAATAACCGTAGGTGGAAGATGGTCTCATCGCCCGGTGAAATACCACCATATCGACTTTGTGTGCTGTGAAATGGATCATTCCATGTTTCAGTGTTCGGTCCATACTTTCTGGTCTCCCTCTTTCCTTTTCCCCAATTCCTCCTTTATTTTCAGGTGCATCCTAATAGTAATAATGATGAAGTCTCCTAGAGTAAAACACTCCGGAAGCAAAATACCTCTCCATTCGGATTTCCGGGCGAGAGGTACTCGAGGGGACTCAACATTAAAGATTAATTTTTGCAACATCCGTGGACTCAACAAGAACATCAATGACGTCCACCATCACCTACAGACGAAAAAACCGGATATTCTGGCTCTAACAGAAACACAAGTAAACTCGTCCACCAACAAGGTCCATATGCTTTGTCCTGGTTACGAACTCCATTCTCGACTCAGGTTCAAAGGTGGAGTCTGCCTTTACGCTAAGGCTAACCTTTCATGCCAGCGTGAAGAGAGTTTGGAACCGAAAGACTTTGATGTGATGTGGTTTAAGCTATCTGATACCAAAGTGACTAAGTTCCTCTGCTGCCTTTACCTATCACCTAATAAACCTTCATATAACAACCTCTTTGAGTTTTTATCACTCAATTTGGACTACATTCAGGAGAACGATCCAACAGCTGAAACCATAATCATGGGGGACTTTAATGTACATAACGCTGCCTGGCTCAAATTCTCTAACAAAACTGATGATGCAGGTCGTCAAGCTGAGGCCTTCGCCATCACTCATGGTCTAGAAAAACTGGTCGAGCTACCAACCCGCATCCCTGATGTCAACAACCAGGCTGCCAATACACTAGATCTTTTCCTCACCACCAATCCTGACCCGTATAGAATAGAAGTTTGTGCCCCACTTGGAAACTCTGAATACACCCTCATCTCCACAACATGCTCTTTCCATTTACCATCGAGCAGCACAATACCACCCCGTCTCATGTGGCATTACAATTCGGCCGACTGGGAGGGTCTTCGTATGTTTTTCTCAGCGTTTTCATGGAAGAGAGTTTGTTTCTCCTCAGTAGATCCAACACGATGTGCTGAGACAATTTCTGAAATCATCATGTTGGGGATGCAAACTTACATACCGAATACCGAAAGAAGAACATCATCCGATAAGACTTGGTTTAACAGAAACTGCTCTAGAGCTGTGGCTTCCAAACAGGCAGCATACCATCGATGGCAAAAAAATCCGGGACCTGAGACCAGAGCAGCATATGTTGAGGCTAGAGGCATATGCAAAGAGACAATAGAATGTTCAAAAGATGCTCATAATGCCAAAATAAGATCAACGGATCCCGTTCATTTTGGTCTTTCGCCAAAGCTGTGGGAAGAAACTTCACTTCCAGCACTTTTCCTCCCCTAACCAATGAAGATGGAACACTAGCAACGACTGCCCAGGAAAAAGCCAATATCTTTGCGCACCTATTTGCTGGAAATTCCACTCTGGATTCTTCGGGAAAACAACCCTCGAACATTACACCTATTGACAGTCACATGCCCGAGATCACCTTTCGCCAACGTACTATCAGAAAGATTTTGCTGGGTCTCAACACCAACAAAGCCTGTAGATCTGACGGAATCCCGCCGATTGTTCTCAAGAAATGTGCCCCCGAACTAACACCTGTTCTTTGCAAGTGGTTCAACCACTCTTACAATTTGGGAGTATTTCCGTCCAATTGGAAAATTGCAAGAGTTCAGCCAGTCCCTAAAAAAGGCAAAAAGACCCTACCTAGCAACTACAGACCTATTGCACTGCTATCTATTATTTCAAAGGTCATAGAAAAAGCCATCAACATCGAGCTCATGAAATATCTGGAAGACTCAGGAATTATCAATGATAGGCAATATGGCTTCCGCCATCAGAGATCAACTGGTGACCTGCTCGCATACGTCTCACATATATGGCAGCTATCTATTGAAAAGTATGGAGAAACTTAAGCTGTGACATTAGATATCTCCAAGGCGTTCGATCGAGTTTGGCACCAGGGACTCCTCGCCAAGCTTCCATTTTATGGCTTGACCCCTCAGCTAAGTTCTCTGCTTGCTAGTTTTCTCTCAAACAGGTCTCTTCATGTAGTGGTCGATGGAGTTTCATCTGACACTCTACTCATAAATGCTGGTGTTCCGCAAGGATCCATTCTAGCACCAACACTATTTTTACTTCATATCAACGACCTATTGAAAGCAACTTCATGTCCCGTACACAGCTTTGCCGATGATAGTACCCTCCATACCGCATTCTCTTCCAGGGCCCCTATATCAGCCCGTGAAACCAGAAATGAACGAGGAAGAAATGTTAACAATATAAATATGGACTTAGCGACAATTCTCGAATGGGGATCCAATAACTTGGTAGAATTCAATGCAAACAAAACACAAGCATGTCTTTTCTCTAGAAAAGCCGATCTCACTGTGCCTAACATAACTTTGTCAGGAGTAACCATACCACTGAAGTCATCCATATCGATGCTTGGTATTACTATCAGCAATAACCTTTCCTGGGAAAATCACGTGAGGTCCATTGCCAAAAGTGCATCCCAAAAACTTGGTTTTTTGTTTCGTGCCAAAAGCTATTTCACCTCCAGTCAGCTGCTTATGATCTATAAGGCACAGATCCGACCTGTACTGGAGTACTGTTCCCATATTTGGAGTGCAGCACCTAAACATATCCTGAAGCTACTGGATTCTGTCCAAAAAAGGGCAATTCGTCTCGTCGGTGATGCCTCGCTTACAAACTCGCTCACTTGTCTGGAACACCGTAGAAAAGTTGGCGATTTGTCTCTATTTTATAGATATTTTCATGGGCGATGCTCTTCTGAAATATCAACAATCGTTCCTCCTTTGGCAGTCTCTTCGAGATTAACCCGTCAAGTTCAGTCTTCACACCCCTTCGTGGTCACTTTGGAGACCTGCAGAACATCACTTTCCAAAGACTTATTCATCCAACGAATTGCGAGGCTTTGGAACTCATTGCCTAGGGAGGTGTTCCCTGAGGAGACACCAACTCCTACCTTCTTTCCCTTGGTTCCCACGATGTTCTCTGAACATTACAGGATATCCCTGTTCGTGGGAACCAGAACATAAAAAAAAAAAAAATTTAAATTATCAAAGAGACCATAACTTAACATGTATTTATTTTTTTTTGTCGACGTTTTGATCTTTATTTAAATTTTTCTCAAGGCTTTTTAATTCATGAAAGTCTTAAGTCTGTAATGTAAAATTTTTTTGATATCGTATCCATCACAGAATCAGGGCAAACATGTTTACAATTAACATTGAGCAAATGGAAAAATCACAAAACAAACCAATATTAAAACTAATAATTTCTTTTCTATTCTTATGTATTATTATTTATTTCTGAAAAAAAACATCATATTTCAAGCAAAAAATGTTACGCCTTTATTCACATATTTCTTTTTCTTCGCCAAGAGCATTATACAGTTGTTTTCGTGAACAATAGGTACAGGAATGAACTCTTTTATTCTTTTTTCCAATAAAATTGTATACTGAAAACAATTTTTATACAAAACCATTTTCTTAAACAACATTTAGAATGCTATTATAATTGTAGTTAATTTTTTTACTCCAATAAGAAATACAGGGGGTTTGGTGAAATATTGAAAATACAGTAATATTTTGATGTTTAATAATAATTAAAACTTTTTATTATAAATAATAATTAAAAATGTAATATTGAATGTGTACTTGCATTCAGTTAATAATCATTAGTTTTTAATTAATTTAAATTGTGTATGTAATTGGATATGGGAGATCACATTATTAATTAAAAAATGTGGATATATAAGTTGTCACGTGCCTATTTTTTTCCCTTCTACAGTTACATTATTAATTGGATCTCTGATGGTTTTGCATTTCTCAGGTGCTCGTAAATAGTTTCGCTTACCGTATTTTGTTGTAATTTGAATTTATCACTCGTTGTAAATAGTGTTGCATACCTAGTATGTTAGGATTTAATTATTAATGGCTGTGACATTTTTGTTAATTGGAGTGGGAGTCCCTGTTATTAGATTTCGCCTTGATTTTTGGCCTCGATTGTCGTGTGTTGTCAGCTATATTATTGTTTGGTTTGCTTTTCTGTGTGGATGGGCTGGCTATCAACACGGACGAGCGCGATTATGAGTTGGGAACATGGATTTGCAAAGGTTGGCTGACGCGTATCCCGTGTCATTTTCTGATATCCGGCCCGGGAGTGAGCAGTTGAGAAGAGTCGCTTGGTGTCAGTCGTGGAGGTCAGGTGAGAGTTTTTGGAACGATTTGATATTAACACGTGAGCAGAACTTCTACGGTTTTTTCTTTCATATCTGGCTGTATTTGGGCCATCTTAATTGGATTTTGAAAAAAAACCATTTAATTTATAACTTGACCATTCTGTCTTGCCTTTGTTGTGGATATTTTGGATTTTGGTGTCGAGTTAAAATGACCGCGTGCGGGATCTGATGGAGGAAAGCCATTGTTAAGTAGCAGGTGCTGTTCCATAATTCAAACCGGCCACAGGAGTAGGCCACAGGATTCGTGAATTCGTGTATCCAAAGGTTACAAGTCATTTATTTTAGTATATTTAAACGACTTATTTTTGACACCACGATTAAGTTTTGTTTTAATTTATTAATATGGTACACTGTTGAAAACTATTTATTGCATTGGATAATATGCCAAGGCTGAACTTTGATTAAAATAATATTCTCAATAGTTCTTTGTGTCCAAGTAAGAACGTTTATTCATACTTATTTGTAAATATCCTACAATATTGCTATTTTGAAGGACAGCCATCGTAAAAAGAAATATTTTTAAAATAAGCTCGATTGTTTCAACAGTGTAAATCTTTAAAAATACTACTTGGTGTTTCTGTTTCTTGGATCATCGATGTAACAGTGGCGTCTCAATGAAGTTTTCAATTGGTTACATAGTATTGAGTTTAATTTTCTCAACTTATCAATTATTATGTGCTTGATCTAAGTGTTTTCAATAGTTTAAAAGTAACAAATTATTTTCATTAAATTTGTACCTGCTCCAAGTTGAATCTGAATGAATACATTACTGAAAATACTTTATGTAGTTATTGTGATGGTTTCAAATTATTATTTTTGTTGCAAGTCCATTTATTTTGTATTTTTTTTTTAATCTTTTGCTATCAGGAATTCTATATAAAACCAATCATTTTTTGAAATTTTAAATATTGTGAACATTTTTTTTTGTTTTTAATTCTCTTTTGTACATCATTAGGTTTTTATTATTGTCTGAAAGATTGTTATAATTGATTTAAATAATATTTTAAGAAAAGTGTATTAAATTCGTTTAATCCACTTTACAAAAATACAGAATTTGTTGTAAAAAATCAGAACATCATTTTTACTTAATTAATATATTGCAGGAATTGTAAATATAGTTTTATTTATCTTGTTCACCATAATTGTTTGTTGTTTATCGTGTGGCTCTGCTAGTGCCTACAAGACCTAGGGGTTTCCGGCTTGTACCGTCTAAGTCGGTGGCGCGGCTCACTTTTATATTTTTTTTCTTCTTCCCTCTACGGCTGAGCTCGGGCATAATTTGCCAGTAGATAGACCACTGGCAGAGTACTCTTTAGAGAACTAAAAGACGTGGCAAAGTATTGAAAAAGTTTGTTTTTCTACATATGTGGACAAAGTTTCAATGCAGCACAACCATTGCGAAAGATTATATTTCTCAAATATCCAACGACTGTGGTCTATCAGAAGGTATTGTGTAAATGTGTAAAATCTATTAATAAGTATTCGTGAAATCACATAAATGATAGTTATTTAAAATATTTTTTAACAAAATTCTAAATGCAAATGGTGAGCCAAAGTTGCGCCTCTATCAGACTTTTTGAAAAATATTTGACCTTACTTTGCATTTTTTAACTTAAACCATACGAACATAGATAGACAAACGAGAAACGGTATAACGCCAATTTATTTTTAAACTGGAATAAAGCGTTTTATAACAATAGAAGAAATGCACTTTTATTAGAGCAGTGCATTGTCTCAGAAATAATTTCTGAGACATTATTTTTTATTTCTTTGTTAGCAATAAAATTGTTTACTTAAATTAAAAAAGGAAATTAGTAAATAGTAATAAAAAAATTATTATATTATACATTTATTATTTTAATAAATTTAGTTTAAGCCAATCTCCAAAATATTTTAAAATATGGTATGTGACAAAAAATATGAAAATATTATCTTTAAACTAGTATCGGTGATTTTTAATCAGCGACTAGAACCTAGACAATTAAAGTTATTAATACACGTTGTATTTCCAAAAAAAAACAATTTAGGTATATCGTAGAATAAAGAATTAGTCAAGAAAGAATTTCGGGAAAAGCTTCAAAAATGTTATCCTATTAATATTGTTGCGATATTTACTCTTGGGTTCGGTGATTTTTAAACACTTAGTATAATAACTAAACAATTTATTCCATAAATTCTTAAAATCATTTAGATAATTACAATCTCTTTATAACACTTCATAACTAAAACTTAAAAACTTTTGAGACCGCTGTCCAACAATTTATTACTCGAAAAAATTTATTCCCAAATTTTTTTGACCTTTTTAGACGCCTTTAATCACACCACGGCCATAAATAATTTGCTAGATGTGGGTCGTCTCTTTATGCCGTAAAGGGGATATTTGTCTTTGTGTGACCGCCTCGGCCGAATAATAGATAAGGGACGTATTTTATCGTAACAATAAAAATAATCATACAAAGAATGCTGTAATTTTTGTTTATGCAGCCAAGCTTAATCTTTCCGTGATTAATATAATAATTGTTTAATTTTTTAACGAAGTCAAACAAAATCAAAGTCAAATTTTTAAATTTGTACCATAGAATTAGGGTAGATGGCCGGCTCCCCATTCTAACGCCAATGGTGAAACATTTTGGGACTTTTGACATTTTAAGTACTGAAAAGTTACTTTTTCACAAATTAACTTTTTTTTTGTTGAGCAGGATTCTTTCTACTTTGTGATAGATAATAAAAGAGGAGGTTGGTTTCAATAAGTGCCTTTCAAAATTTCGAAGAATTAGAAGTTTTAATCACAGAAATTTATGTAAGTTCTAATTGCATCTGAACACTGACCTAATTAAGGAATTCCACCGATTTCTTTAAGGATGTCAAATCGAACTTCTCCTTGTATAGCCGCTTCTTAAGTTAGTTGATGTAAAAGTACAAAGATTATTTTATTCGCAGGTTTGGTGGTCCAATAACAATTAACTTAGGTTAGTTGTGATTTGGATCGGTTTGAATTGAAGAAGAAACTATTGTTTTTTGCGTTTTGACTTTTATTAAATTCTTTGTCAGGGCTCTGTAGCAATTGATTCGGATAAAAAATAAAAATACAAAAAGTTGTACTTGCCACGATGTATTTATCATAACTTACAAACAATATAGAATATTTAAAGGATACTGACCAAAAAAGTAGTTTTTTTCTTATAAAAACTTTTAAAATCTTTAAAACAAATACATAGACATAAAATGTAAATCAACAAGTCAGAAGTTCATACTCTCACAAAACAAACTAAACACTGAAAGAATCATACCTGCTCAAAATCCACAGATTTCTCCAGGGCAAATTTCTTTTGAAATTTATTAAGACGACCCTGCCCACCTTTTTTTGAACCCCAACTGTTACCAAGTTAAGCTGGCCCTCGCTTGAGATTGGTGGCCAGTAGCAAAAGTACTTGCTCTTTTGCCTTCTGAGAGATACGAGTAGTTAAAATTGTTATTAAGTATAACATTTTTAAAGCTTATTGTTGTGTTTATAAAAAATATAAATAATGGTTGTAAACAATGGTTATGTGTTATGTCCGTGATTGCAAACATCATATTGAACAAAATTTTTTTTTAAATTCCCTGCAAAGATAAAAGAGAAAAAAGCCTGGATATCGCATATAAGGTACTAATAGAACAATTATTTTTTTTTTACAAATAGTTATAATGATTTTAATTACCCCAATATTATAATTTAATTTTTCATGCTAGAATGAACTTCTACTCTATTGGTTAAAAGCTCTGTATCAAATTGCATTTGAAGGACATGGCATCATTTTTTACCCTTTCAATTTTATTGTCGTCAAAAAACTCGTTAATAGATTTAAACCTTGAGTAAGTATATGTTTTGAAGTCATTCTTTAAATAATTTTATTGTATAATATTACATAACCTTATTTACGTTTAATATAGCTTTAAAAAGCTAAGATCAATATAGAATGCTCCCAATGTCTTACCACAGCACTAATAATTCTTATTATTTAATACATAATGATTAACCCAACTATTTGTAATAAAAATGCCTAGTAAACTTAATTATGCTTAAAATTATCAATTTTATTTAAACAAAACAAAATGTAAACAATAATCACATACCCTAAAATTTATTTAAATGGTGATTTTACAAAACGCTTACCTCTGCCTTTACTTCTAAAAGTGGGGAAATAATTATCTAATAATAATATTAGTAAAACCAAGATAGTCCTTATTTATTGTTTATAAACGCACAATCAAAATTCTAAAATGGCACATCGTCTGACGTTAGACTTATGCAGTCCATTATGTTTATTTTCTCTAGCATGTTTAACTGGAGCCGTAGAATTGTTAATGTTAATTTTTTTATTATTTTTTAAAAAGAATTAACAAAAAGTTACAATTTTAAATATTAACGCAATAAAATAAAATATTTAAAAAAATTTTTTAAAAAAAGTATCTGATAAATGGCACAAATAAATTAATATAATACTTTTTTAAAGTTCCATTGAATTTACTTCCACTTTTTAAATTGAAATAATAGCAGTTGGTGCTAACTTTCGAATAGAACTATTGCGGTGATATATTGAGGCAGTTCAATTTTCAACGCACATCATTAATGTAAATTTAAGAAGTGATCTTTCTTGAACTTTTGAAAGTGGAAGGAATTCGTAACTTTGCAAATAAGCGTTTAGTCTTCGAGAGCTGCGTTCATCTTGAGTAAATGAAGTAACTTTTTTCTTTTAATATTTAAAGCACTTGGACAGTTCCAATTTTATGAATTTTTACATAATGTGCTTTAATAAAATTATTTAATGGTTAATCCATCTTTTAAAATTTAAAAAAATATATATTTTTGTCATTACTTTAAACAGAATTTACATTAATCTGTTCATCAAGGTCTTATACTAGCAAAATATGGGGTTGAGTTTTAAATTAAGGTGATAAAATTGCATGTCCCAAACTAAAAGCAGTTCGAAAATTTGTATTCTTTTTAAAACGGATTTTAAAAGTTTATATATAGACATTAATGCATTAATTTTTGTTAATTTCAGCTTTTTTGGAACATAAAGAAATGAAAAATTTAAACTTTTTATCAAAAAATTAATCTCACGATTTTAAAATTATACCCCATAAAATAAATGGTAAAAATATCCTAATAAGCAGTTTTATATTTTTAAATGTAATTTTTAAAAAATTATTAATTAGTGTAAAGTTAAATATTCCGTTTAATTGGTTTAATTTGGTAGTAAATATATTAATTGGATATTTAAGGAATTTGAAATTTTTTAATTACCTTTATTTAAACCTGGGAGCTGAGCTCGTCAATGATAAAATATTAACATGTTTAGAATGTTGTTTGTTGAACCAAATAACTTTTACAGTAAAGCTGTGAAAAGAAAAATAGAGAGTGAAACTGTAAGGTGCTAAAGCAAATTTTATTTCTTTTGATGTAACAGGATCACTTTTTATTTCTTCCAACGAAAGCATTTTGGTTAGTATTCACGTATTCACGTAGACTGTTAGCATATGATTTATTAATATTTAAAATTTTTTTTATAATTTTGATGTTTATTTGATTTTGTTTAAGGCGTTATAAATAAAGACCCTGACCCTCCAAGGGACCCAAATCCAGCTGGCAGAGAAAGTTAAATATATCGGGGTGATTGTAGACTCAAAACTTACCTGGAATCAACAACTGGGAAAAGTAAAGAAGACAGCTGAGGCGACATTAATGTTAGCCAGACGAGCACACGGAAAAACATAGGGGCTAAGTCCCAATATGGCGCATTGGACAAACAATATTGTGGTAAAACCCATGAACACATATGCATCCTTGGTATGGTGGCCAAAGATAACGCAAAAAATAGCCGCGGCCGAGTTGAGCAAGGTACAAAGACTTGCCTGCCTTAGTATAACGGGGGCTATGAAAACAACTTCAACAGCAGCCATGAAAGTACTGTTCGACCTCCCCCAGATCGACGTAACAATCATGAGGGGAGCAAGAATGGGACTTCTGAGGCAAAAAAAAACGAGCAATAGGTCTGATCATAAGAAGATAAGAGATATAGTGGGAGGGAACATTCTCGAAATGAAACCAGCGGACCACATGTCTCCTATGTACTTTTTTAATGCTAGCTTTGAGGTGAATATACAAGATCAAAGGGAATGGACAGATGACCACACCAAGGGCAAACCTGGAGAGAGAATCTGGTATACAGACGGATCCAAGAAAAAGAAAGGAACTGGTGCTAAAATATACAGTGAGTGGAGAAATTCCAAATAAGTGTCCCACTAAGAACAAACACTTCTGTATTTCAGGTGGTAATGTATGCTATCCTGCAATGCGCAAGAGAAAACAACTTGAGGGAAGTGTGCAACGCACGGATCAAAATATGCAGTCAGCCAGGCGTCAATAAAGGCTCTGATAAAATCAAAAGTGAATGCTGGAAAAAACTCAATGTTCTTTCAAAACACAACAAAATAACTTTGATGTGGGTTCCAAGACACTGTGGGATTAAAGGCAATGAAAAAGCTGATAAACTAGCAAGAAAAGGCTCTTCAGCTCCATACATCATGCAACAATCATAAAGTTTGTGATTCCATAAAAAATTAAAAACCAAAGTTAATTTTACAAATATGCTTGAATTTAAAGTTATGCGAAATTGATTTAATTTTGAATAATTTATGAAAGTGTTCAGGGTGATTATTTTTTTTTTGTGAGGTCATGTTTTGGTATTTAGGTTTAAATTTTAATTAAAAATAACTCTTTTTTTTTAAATTTTGCTGAATTTTCTAAAATAAGGGTATGTTACTCTGGTACAATTTTGATATTTGTTGACCTACCCTATATTACGGTGACTGATTTTAAGTGCACCTAATATGATTATCGCACATGCATCAACTTTCGGCAATATTTGTACTGGTATTTTGGTTGTGCAATTAATTATAAAAATTCCCATAAGTTGCACACTTACATACCCACACTATTTATAAGAAATAATGTATTAAAACATAGTTGCGAAAATATAAAAAATAATATTTAGAGAAGTATGGGTATAATAAGGAACAAATGGACGTATACTTTGAAATTACTGATTGCAGAGAAAAAGGGATGAGAGCAGAATGCACTGAAATTATGTGGTAAAAATAAATGACTGCAACGTTAATTGGACTTCAGTTGATGTAAATTGCAACATAAATAAATTGATTAAAACCATAAGACCTATACTTTTAAAAATGCTTTTTTCAAATTGGGATGAACTGCATTTCATTAATTGAATTAGCAAATCAAAGTAATTTTAAATTTTGTTTTTTTAACTGTTAAATTTTGAAAAACATGGAAATTTAAAACAAGTGAACAAAGCAATAAATTGTTATAACATTTAAATAGTTTATTAATGCCGTATTATTGTTAAACGAAATATGTGTTCATATGAAATTTTACATAATTTAATATCTATTTGCATATGTATGACTACAATTAGAGAAAATATAATGTGTAAATGAACAATCAAAATTCGTAAATTAGCATTTATTGTAATAAATACTGTACAATGCTTAAGATTTTTAGCTTGCTGTTATAGTAAAATTTGCTACCTTGTAGTAGATATGCAAAATAGACTAGTTAACGAGCTTTATAATTATATTCTTAAGGAAATTGCATTTTGGGGAAATTTATGTAAAACAGACAGTGAAAAAAATGCGAGGTGTCCGAATTTGCAATCAAATATTAAACGTGGTGATTTGTAAAGAAAATTTACTGCTCTTTTTTTTAATTCAGATCCGAAATTTAACTTTCAAATTTTCATTTCAAATCATAATTTTAATGACTTTGACAATTTTTTTTTTTATTTTTTTAGTTACAAAATAAAGCTTACAATTTATTAATTATAGCAAAAAACTTAAGGTCGACTGGTTGGCGCGAAAACGCATTGAAACGTTGATATTTATATGTATTATGTACCAACCTACTAAAACTTATTAAGGATCTAATCATGATATTTAATTATTATAACCTTAAAATAAAAAATGTATAATTTTAAACAAAAATGTTATTATAAAAAGCAGTAGTAAGGAGTATTTAATAACTTTACTTAACTGATAAAGTTCAGCAATGTTGCACATTAGAAGCTGTTTTTGTACATGCTTTCTTTTTCCCCTCATCTACTTTAAAGGAAATATAATTTTTTGACTGTCTCGACTGGTAGTTTACAGCAACCTTGTGGATCCGTAGATGATAAAATACTGAACTGATGCTTTGCTTTTCTCGCTTGTCGTTCGTAAGTTTTTTTTTGTATACATTATTTTACAATTTTGTAATAATTATGCTTGCACTGATGTTGGTTATACTGATTAAATCAATACGATGGCCCATTAACTGCATACAAAAATAATTCATTTACCATACTTGTTTGTCAAGAAATATGTTTTACAACAATGTTGACAGCGTTGTGAGGTGGCTTGTTTAGTTGTAATTTGTCACTTTTATTAATTAACGGGCCTTTTCCAAGTCTACTAAAGCGCAGAAGAACTTTTGACTTCTAGTCAAGAATTTTTTACTATGCCTCGTAATGAAAAGAGCTGATCCATACACCTCCTTCCTCTTCCAAATCCTGTTTGCATATCCCATACCTTCCTATTAGTTTCATTCGTCACTATTTTAATTCATATCTTTGCAGACAGTTTGCCGAAGGTGCTGAGTAAACTAATGCCTTGGTAGTTTTAACAGTCCTGATTCGAACCTTTTCTTTTGTAAAATTGTACAAAAACGGCTGTGCACCAGTCTCCTGGTACATTAATATATTTAAGGTATTTCAAATGTACTGGATAACTACCGATCTGCCAACCGGATCCGCGAGTTTATAATAAAAATTAATGTTTTGACAAAAAAAGTTAATTTTTAGATTTTTCACCTGTTTTTTTTTATTTCTAAAAATGTCATCTCTCCTTTTATCTATTGGTCTATGGTGACATAGAAATAGTAAGCAATACGATATTCTAATTTAATCTTAACTCTGTTCGACTTTTTTTTTTCTGGTAAATAGACAGTTTTTGTATGTTGGTAATATTCGTTCACCATTTTTACTTTTTAAAATTAACCAACATTATACTCACTTGCAAGGTACGATAGAAATAATCTGCAAACAACAAGTATATGGACAAAAAGTTGTTTATGATAAATTATTATTACATAATTATTGATGAAAACTAAACTTACACTCTAACAAAAACAAACCAAGGAAAATTTACAGTAAATGCGTAAATTATTTTCCATTGTTTACCAAACCATGATTAACCTGGTAACAAATTCGTCTATAACATTTTGTAGCATAGAGGGTATCATGTTTTGCATTTCCTGTCTGATTTGGGCTTTTGAGTCATGGATATTATCAGGTCTGTTAGTAAAGACCTAACACATTTTAAATAATCCCATAAACAGAAGTCTAATGGGATAAGATCGGGTGATCTAGCGAGCCATTTCACTGTTTTCTTTTTTCGATCCATCGATCTGAAAATGTTCTGTATAAAAACTGGCGCACAGATATAGCGAAATGTTGCGGTGCTCCATTATGTTAAAACCATATTCTGTGGTCTAAAATATTGGAATATCAAGAAAAAGCTGGGTCAAATCAGGAATTAATGTATTTTGCAGAAAATCTAGATAAAATGCTCCTGTTAAATTTTCATTAAAAAAATATGGGCCAATAATTGTATTTCGCACAACACCAGCCTATACCTTAATTTTTTGTGGTGTTTGCGAATGGCATTCTTGCATCCAATTTGGATTTTCATTAGACCAATATCGTTAAAAATATTTGATATTAAAGACTTTCCAATATCTAATCCCTAGATAATCCCCGCACTGTACAGTGTGGATCGTTTACTGCCGACAAAATTACATCTTGTTAATATATGTGCATTAAGTGTAGTTTTACCTTGCTTCAGAACATCCCTAAAGTGTCCTTATTCTCCGTATTTCCTTTCTATTCTACTTACTGTAGATTAAAAGGTACGTTCACGATCTGGGTGCATTTCATGAAATAATAATGTGCATACCTCTTATTAAGTTCGTATCCTATCGCCAACACCAATTATAATGTAAATTTCAATTTTCTTACTTACAGTTTTAACAAAATAGTTTGTTAAATACGATAAGATAAATTAGATTAACAATACGGGATTGTTATGACTGTTTTAACGTCAAATAAAAAAAAACAAATGGCAAGAAATACTTTTTAATTAAAATTTTTCTGTTTACTCGAGCGTCTAGGATTACTTATAAAAGTGGATAGATACAATGTTAAAATAACAAACAACTATTTTTTGTCTACCATGTACCAATTTGAATTAACTTGTGATACACTTTTGGAATCAGCTTAGCAAGGGAAATCCGCAAATAGGAAAAAAGGGGGGAATTTAAGTAAAAAAAATTGGTGCTGACGTCACCACTCAAAGGTAATACACGCTGTATGATAGATTATTCTTTAAAAAAATAGTAAATGGAAATAAAAAATCGACCTAACCTAACCTAACCTATTTTGTGTTTTTTACGTACTGTTTATTTAGCTAATAATGAATTTATGCTTTACTTTATGGACGCACTGTATATTACTCAAATTAACCCACATTTTTTGGTTAGAATGTTTTTCCATTATTTGCACAATATCAAAATCTATCTAACAATTTAACGTTAATAAAAACTTTAAACGATTCTAATCGTTTATCTTCTTTATAAACGAATGAGATTTCTTTAGTTTTTTACTGTCATTTATACATCCCCTTTTTTTCGGTATTTTTTGTGCAATTGAACGAAATAATACCATGTGTGCTTAAATGATATATGAGATTTATTTTAAAATAGCTGTATAATTAAAATAAAAATACAATAAAAACTGAGATAAAAGAGAAGCACAAAATTCTGCTAATTAAGAAAGTGTACTCACAAATTTACTGCACATAAATTACCATAATTATAGTAATAAAAGTTATGATTGATATATTCTTCTTATGTTTTTTATGTACAGTGATTTCATTTCAAAACCAGGTAGTCCAAATATTTTTTGATATTGCATAAATGTAAGAAAAACAAAAAACACGTCGAATTTTAAATCAAGGGGGAGGTTTAAAAATGTTATTCAGACATATAAACAACAATTTATTCTATCGATTTGTTTTGCAGAAAACATTAAACGAAATAACAACAGAAACTAAAATGATTTAATAAAAACAACTCCTTAAATGTATTTACAGTAACTGTTTAAGTATGCTTCGTTATTTTGTAGGCAATAATATAAACTATTTTCAAATTCTTCTCGAACTCTTTGCAAGGTTTCGCAAGTAATTCGTCTACATTCTTCAGTTATTCTAAGCTTTAGTTCTTCAATGTCTTTGGGAGGAGTTTTGTAAAGTAACGTTTTTAAATAGCCCCCACAGAAAAAAGTCAAGTGGTGTTAGATCTGAAGTTCTTGCCGGCCATTCTATGAAATCTCTTCTGACAATCCAATGTCTTGGAAATCGTTTGTCTAGCCAATGTCTTACAGCTAGTGCGTAATGTGGTTTAGCTCCGTCCTGTTAAAGGTATATATTCTGTTCAGCTAGCACCATATTTCCCTGTTCATTAACTTGTTTTTCTAGTGACCAAGTAATAAGTGAGTCAATTTCATTTTCTAATAAATGTAGGTGCAATTAGGTTTTGTTCAATAAAAAGTGGTCTAATTATCTTTTTTCCTAGAATACCAGCCCATACATTGATCTTCGCTGAAAACTTAATATTATCCTGTTGAAACATGTGAGAATTTACGTCATCTTAGTTAACAAAGCCATTCAAACAAAACGTTGATTCATTACTGAAACAAATATTTGTAACCAAATTTGAGTCTTCTCGAATTTTTCGGGAAATTGTTTCACAAAATGCAATAATGATGATTATGATGAATTTGTATTTTTTAAGAAAAAAACCTGTGAAATTTTAACACTTTCTATTTATTCCTACAGTGAATACACTATTTTAAAATAACTTAAGATGCTACAGCTACAAATAATGGCTAATTTAACGTCGCGAATAACTAATTAAATATACTATTAATATTTTGAAACAAAGAAACAAAATGAAAAAAGGTGACATGTATTCAGAAGTAAGTTAATTGATCCCTAATTAGACATCTACCTAATCAACAGTGTCGTTGGTCGTTTTTGTTATGGTTTCATATTATTTCACAAAATTTGTTATCAGCAAAATAAATCGATAGAATAAATTGTTGTTTATATGGCTAATTTGTATTTTTCTTGGGTTTTCATTTGATGTATCAGAAGGTTGCAGTTTGACATTTTAAAGAAGGGGCAGGGGATGTTAAAGAGTTGCCACTTGGAAACAGAAGAATAACATTTTTAAACCTTCCCCTTGATTTGAAATTTGATGTGTTTTTTGTTTTTCTTACATTTATGCAAAATCAAAAGTTATTTGGACTGGCTGGTTTTGAAATGAAAGCACTGTATAAATCGAAAAGAACGATTAATTTTTGTAGTGTGATATTTTTTGGCGATAAAAAAAATTAAAAATTACATCATATAATTGTTTCATCCAAAAAATGAAATATTAAAGAAAAGAAAACTAATAATTTCAAAACAATAGTCAAACCAGAAACGAAGGAGAGGCAGGTTAGGTTAGGTATCATGTAAGTGGAACGCAGTAAGGTTTTTCTACAGGGTGATTCATTAAGTATGCCAATCTCTGAATTGTAGATTCTAGACCTTAAAATATGATAATTCTGCTTTATATTTTGTTTAATATTATTATTGCTAGTTTTCGAGATACCGGGTGTTAGTTTAAATGTGGATTTTGATTTTTGCAAAATTTTTTCATGTTTTCACCATTTTTTATTTGAAAATTGGTAATTTTACGTTTTTTGGCATGTGGATTGCCAATTTGGACTCCAATTTAGCATTGCTGTAATACAATACTCTTATTTAAAAAAATTTAAACTTAACTTTTTCGCGTAACCGCGGTTCTTTAATAGGTACAACCGAATTTTCCAGAAAGAACGATTTTTTTCGGAAAATTATCACGAATATTCTAATAATATTGCAGTTCTTCAATTTTCGCCCGCGGCTATAAATCATTCGCTAATAAGTCGGACGTTTGATACTACCAAATCTTTTTGTTAATGGTTCGTCGTCGCCGTCGTGTCGCCTCAGGTCAAATAATGACTCCAGGGGGTACTTGCTGACTACAATCCGTAATAGTATGTATGTATGTACAATAAGTTACCGTATATAAAATGTTTTACAAAATAGCGTTTGTTATAGTTCTTGCATTATTAGAGAAAGATCAAACAGTCAACCCTTAACTTTGAAAATATACTTTACTTTAGTGCCATACTCATTAAACATTTATTCTTTTAGCAAGTTTGTATCTTTCGACACCATAAATTTCACTAAAAAGAATTTGTACAGTTGTTGGAACTGATTTTGTTTTTGTGATACAAGATATCAAATTGTGTTAAATAATTAAAGAAACGAATCAGGTAAATATTTTAATAAGTACACCAGGAAAATTCGGTTTGGTTTGTTTTAAAGTTGAAATTTACATTTATCGTAAAAATCAGCTATGAAAATGCCTTGACTGTGATTGTAATTTACTTATATTTATTTTAAATAAAAATAAAAAATACTTATGAATTTCAAAAAGCTACAATTATATATTGTGTTTGCTATCAAATAATAAAAACAATCAAATTTTTTTAATTGGGTACTCATTAAATTTCTCGTGTGAACTACTTTTTTAAATTTTATAAAAATATTGTGTATAACAGCAGTTTTAAATCTAGTAAATCTAGTAATTTCGCAATAATGAATTAATTGAGTAACAACAGTCGGATACTAAAAGATCTTTACATCGTGTGAAAAAACCCTTCAAAGACCATTTTGTGGTAGTAACCGAAACATAATGATCCATTACCTCTTGGATAGGCCAATTATTTAAGCAATTTTTCATTACAACAGCGGTTTGATGAAGTTGTTTTAAAACAATAAATTTTCTTTAATGTTTTTTCTTCACTAAATAAAGGTTGAACCGATATAGGAACATAAATTAGGTTGATGAATGTTATAGTGGAATAGGGTATTTCCTACCTATAAAAGTAACAAATGGGTCATTTTTATTTTGAAAGAAACAAAAAAATATTTACCTGTAATATTTTCTCTGCTCATTCTATTTGTTTTTCTGAGAAATAGTACTTACGATAATATTAATGGAAGATTGTACTTTATTTGAGTAATTCCCTAAAATTATTAATAGTTACAGCAATAAATACTGATATAAAATAGGTGTTAGTACTAAATAATTTTACCAAGCAATGAAATTAGGCCTTTTCAGAAAAGTAGTCGCACTGCAATGACTGAAGTTCATTTTAAAAAGTTATTTAAAGCCCTCATTTGGGGTGTTTTTTGTCATTCAGCGGCAACTGAATCAATGTCGTGTCGATTTAGAAAGATTGTGGTGTATTTTCGCATGTGTGGTCTTAGAAGACACGACGCCTGACCTAACCGAAAGCAGATGAAAAATGTTAAGAGTTACAAACTCAAGAGGGTCGGACTACAAACATATTTCCTCAAATAGAAATTATATTTATGACATTACGAGGTTTCTCGTTGGAAACAAGTTATTCCTTAAGCTCACATTTATTTAAGGGAGGTTATTTTACTTTATTTAAAGAATTCTCCTTAGAACAATAAACGACAAATTGGATATTTCCTTAAGGCGTACATATAGAGTGATTCAGTACAAATTATAATAAAATATAACTAGTTTAATAAATTGATTTTTGGTACGCAAGCATTATAAACGCAAAAGCGATCTTTATCGCACACCGTGCGTATAAAGGTTGCTAGGTAACGGCTTATGTAAACAAGATTTATATCAAATTTTGTTTGAATTGTCAAATTAATCAAATAATGTACAATTTGTGAATTTACCTTTATGTATAACTAAAACGGAAACATTATTTTAAATAAATATTATATATGCTAACATTACCGATTCGTCGATATTTGTAGTTTACATTTGCTTCACCCGTAACAGTTTTTTAAATGCTTTGTAATATAAATGTCTGGATTTTACAGGAATTTAATTTAGCTTGGCTTCAGCAGGTAATTTTTTAAATTCCGTCGACATATTTAATATGTACATAGGTAGCAACAATGACGTTTATTTATTAAATAGGTAATATATCAAATAGCAAGAACCTATCCACTTGATAAAACGCACCAAAATTATTGTATCTAATGAAATATGATACATTTACACTAAAAAATATTGTATGACACAATGCCTGTTAATAATAAATAAAGTAATACTGATGTATCTATTTTATATAAATTTTGAACTATTTTCGATCGTCGGTATATTTAAACTTAACAATTTCAAAAGTATATTTGTATTATAAATTTTTTAAAACTTTAATTTTATATAGTTATTGTGAGTTTAATAAAATTGTACTTTAAAGAAAAGCCTTTTGTGGCAATAAAATATATTTTAATTTATTTTTAAAATAACTATTTTTTTCGTCGACCTCTACAAAAAATGACATTTTACGTACTAATTTCCGGACGAAAAATCAACTATTTTTGAAGGCAAATATTTTTCATCCGCAAACAGTTTTCGTACGCTGTGGTCGCTATGATAGAGTACGGTGCGAGAGCGGCGTTTGGGTCATTTTCGTAAATTCACGATTTAATAAAAACATATGCGCCTGTGACAATAACTGTTATTTGCTGTTTTCAAATTAATTACTTACGAAATCCGCTGGATTTTACGTGTAGATAAGACCGTGGTGTAAATATAAGTGATCATAATAATAAAAAAATGGATAGTGATAGCGATATGAATATCAGTATTACTCCTCCAGAGCTGCGAAAATTGGCAACTACGGCCATGTTGGATTTACTCCACCAGAAATCACGAATTTTATACAAAAAACAATACAACACATTCATTACTTTCTAATATTATTAACTCGCGGTTTTCACCATTTTTTTCTCGTTTCCTTTACTTCCATATTAGAGTAAGAAAAATATATGGTTTCATTTAAAATTCTTGAAAAATAATAGATAATTGTCTGATTTTTCAAACGGTGTCATCTAGCGGCCACCAAGGGATTTAAATTGACTTTATTCGTAATTTATGTGGAAGAACTGAAACAACCCTTCATAGTAAGACCAAGTTCGTTGAATTCCGTTTCACCAAACTGTTGTAATAAGAGTTTTTTCATAGTGCTATTCATCCTTCTCTCTCCCTTTTATTTAAAGAGCTAGCGCAATTTTTTTTGATCGAAATGATTGGATATCAACTCAAGGTTATAAAAAAGTATTTTTGATATGTCTTGATACATCAAATTCTTATAAAGACCCGATTTAAACCGGCCAATGCAATTATGCCCGCTAGCGGCCGTCCTGAAAACTAATAAATAATTAATAAATAATTTCCAAAAATTTCTCTTGGCCTCTTTCATCATAAATATTTTTTTCCTAAACCTATGCGGCAAATAATTTCCGAAATACAGGCGTCCTTTATTAGTGGTACAACCGGTACAGTTAAAAGAAGGATTTTAACCCTGTTGAATGCTTTAAAAACTTCTTGTTTAATGCCATACCTTTAGTAATGAAAAAAAGATAAGAATTAAGGCAAAAGTGGTATTTTTTGCAAACACATTTTTACAAATCAAATCTACACCATACAAGACGTTCTAGGGATTCCATTGCTATTTCCATAGCATTATCGTTGGAGAATAAAGGATGCAGAATATTTGAAATACGTTGAGAAATATTAAAATTCCACATACATGTACACATATATCTACTTGGAAATATATATTTTATTTGGAAAAAAAATTTAAATTTATTATTTAACAAAGAGAATCAGTTTACAATGTTATGAATAAAAAATTGTATTCGTTTATACGCATTTTTTCTCAAAAAAATATTTTTCAACGATTTTTATTGTACTAAATTAGTAAAGTTTGGTGGTAAATATACAAAGTGGATAATGACATTGTTAATTATATATTAAACGGTAGTACCTTAACCTTTTTTTGTTTATAACTAATTTATGTTATTACCTATTTTTGGTAACAGAATTCTTGTAATTAGTGTTTAAAGATTCCACTTTTACTTATTGCACTTACAGATAAAAATTATTGAGACGACTTTTTAATATAGGTATCTAAACTATATACAGATATGGAAAAGTATTTGCGGAATATAGAAATTTCAATGCAAAACGCTGAGGTGTACGTAAACCAGTCGACCAGCACAAAATGTAATAAATATTCGCGACAAACAATTAAGTAATTAATCACACGACTACAATTTAAACTGTCGTTAGCTCGTCAACATGTGCCTGCGACGCTATAAATAAGTATGAAACTTTTAGCGTCTGACCTATCATCGAAGAGACTACGACGCATGCAATAGATCAAAAAATCTCTCTTCTAAAAATGTGTTCATTTTTACCATAACGGATTTAAAAATAAAATAAATGTTTTATGAATTTAAAAAACATAACATATAAATATAATGAAAAACTATAATACCATTATAGAAATCTATAACAAAATTCTTGACAGCGAATAAAAATAAAAATGTATAAAATTGATTTTTAAAGAACCAGCTAATTTCACCGCTTGTTACCTATACTTTAGGTATATTTGTATATGTATATGTTTTCTGATGTATAATCGACCCACATAAACCTATAGTAGTACATACAGCGAAATTAGCTGGTTCTTTAAAAGTCAGTTTTATACATTTTTATTTTTGTTTGCTGTCAAGAATTTTGTTTTAGTTTTCTGTAATGGTATTTTAGTTTTCTATTATATTTATATTTTAATACTTCCCTTCAGAAGCTATTTACTGGGTGGTGCTTGTTAAAAGGTATGATGTCGTGACTAGCGCTCTTCGTGCGGTTCTTCATGTATGCTTGGTAAGAATTGGAATTGTTAATCTGTATCTTTGAAAGACAAACATAAGTTTGTCAAGACCTACCCTGTGCTGATGAGGGGCAACACCCCGAAACCGGTCCATAGGTGGTCACTCCGAATGAATAAATATAATAATTTTTTCTTTTACTAACAAGCATCTGCATATCACCTGAAATGGGATTATAGACGATTATGTATCAGATGTAATTCAATGCTCATCGTAGGCATATAGCCAGGAGTGTAGTTGTTTTTTAATGTATAATCGACCTACATATACCTATAGTATAGGCTAACATGCAGCGAAATTAGATGGTTCTTTAAAAATCAAAAAACATAACATTAACTTCTAAAAATTAAACTCAAAACTTCAACTCCAAAAAAACCATTACAAATCCAAGGCAATAAATATTCATACGTTCAAAACGATGACTCGTCTGTAAATAATATATTTTGTAAAAAAACATCATTTTTATTTTGCTTTTCCATTATGGTTTCGCAAAATTCCATGTTTTAAAGATTAGGCACAACAAAGTGGTTGTTAAACCTCTATTGCGTTGGATTTGTAATGTTTTGTTTTCGTTTATTTTTCAAAAGTTAATGTTATGTTTTTTAATTCGTAGAATATTTATTACCGATTTCTAGCGTCGCAGACACATGTCGACGACGATATGGGGACAGTTTAAAGCGGAGTCGTGTAATTAATGACTTGATTGTTTGTCGCCAATATTTATTATCTTTTGTGTTGGTCGACTGGTTTTTGTGCACCTCAGCATTTGCATAAAAAATATTATGTTCTGCAAATATTTTTTCAAATCTGCACAGATTGGGTACCGGACAAATGCTAAAGTAGAGGGAGAAAGACTTACAGCGAGAAAGATAAACATTCAAACAAATTTAAATATCCTCGTGTGTATTTAAAAAGCTTTTTAAAGAGCTTTCGTGTGCGTTCGGGATGTTCCGACGTAATCTTTGGTCACACAAACACGTTATTAAATAATTTAAGGAACGATAGTGGCAAATAGTGGCAACAATGCAATCAAACCCATTTAAATAACCATACATAGGTTAGAGTAGGTATCAAATGAGTGAGTGACCCTTATTACGAAGTTCATGGTTGTATGGAGTAAGATTTTCTTAAAATCGGTAGGTTCCAGGTTGGTACAACCAAATATGTTAAACCTTATTCTTCCCAGGTAGGATCATAAACATTGTATATGTTCAGCAGTTTCGTCTTCCATACAAACATACATACATATAGTCACGCCTTTTTCTCGTAGGGGTAAGCAGAGACCACTTCCTTCCACTTGCTGCGGTTCTTACACACATCTTTTGATTCCTCTACTTTTATCAGGGCTCTCATGCATGCTCGTCGGTTGTTGGTATTCTTGACCTGGCCTTTCTTTAAAACAATGTTGATCTGATCGAGATATGTTTGCCGAGGTTGACCTCTACCGAATTGTCACTATTTTTTACTTTATCCAACCGAGTCACTTCGGCTATACTCGTATTTCACGGAGCAAAATCGATAGTCCGTTTGTTGATTCAGACCTATCTTTTCGAGGTGGTATCTTAGAGGACAGTGTTCTGTAAGCAGTCCCGTTAGAATTCGCAAGTCGCAAGCCTTTAAGTAAGGAAACCCTGGTATATCGGACCAGTGCGTGAGTATTTTCCTCTCCGCCCAGTTTGAAATAACTGTTTTGGTCGCACTTGTAATGACTCCAAAGACCAGTTCTGGTCCAGTGAATGCAGATTCGGCTCCCTGTTTTGCGAGGGTGTCGGCTTTTTCGTTTCCTTTCACCCCTTGATACCCAGGTACCCACGGCAAGGTCACTTTGTTGTTCTCACCAAGGTACTCTAGGGATTCAATGCAATTTCATACAAGTCTAGAATTTATCTGGTTGGAGCTCAGGTCAAGAGTACTAACAACCGACGAGCATGTATGAGATCACTGATGAAAGTAGAGGAAGCAAAATATTTGTGTAAAAACCCTAGCAAGTGGAAGGAAGTGGTCTCTGCTTCCTCCTACGGGAAAAAAAGCGTGACTATATGTATGCATGGAACTCGGTGCTTTTAAAGCAGCCTGCTTTTCTGATATTATACTTGTTTTTTTTTGACTAGACGTTTGTTAATCAGCTTTCTGCACACATGTCAAAAGCGAAGACTTTAGCCTGAAAGATTGTAGCATACCTGCCAAGACTGGTAGATATTTCATTATTTGGTTTCCTGCTTAAATCACCGGCCTTAACTGCATCTGGGGTTTTTAAGCCAACTGTGTATATTACGTATTTATTCTCTGGGAAGAGGATTTCTCTCCTTACCCATTTATCTTTCTTCGGAAAGAGGACTTTAAATGATTTTTCTACGTGTATTTTTGTGGCTAGCATGTCAGGAAGCATACCGGGAATTTGGTGGTTTTTTGTTTCACTCGGTCCCCGAGTTGATCTCTATTTGCCTTTCCACAGACAGGAATCTGTAGAAGACTATCCTGGATGTCCAAACATAAATTAGAAAATCCTTTGATCGTGATATCTGTACTTCACGTAATAATCCCCATATGTTTTTGCCTAACAACCCTGCACCAAACTTTAATAGTTGGATGCATACCCAGCACATGAGTTTTTAATAAACTTTTTGCATTCGCACATAAATCTCTAAAACCACACGCAACGTTATTTCTTATGGTCAATGTTAAATTTAAAATCATCATTTTAATATCATTAAATTATTTTTGAGTAGCTGTTTTTTTTAACTTCGGGATGTAGTAATTGGCTCGTTTTTGGATATTAATAAAGTTATCTAAATTATTAAACTTTTCATTTGTGTGAAAACTGTAGACAGATTCATATATTATTTTCTTCAGTTCGTATTTCATTTTAACAGTCAGCTTGAGGTAAGAACCTTCACCATTTATCATATTTTGGATTCTTTTGTAATGAAGTGAATATTTCTTTCATCCAGTAAATGCCGGAATATAAATCTGATTAATTGATGCAAAAAAAGCTTTGTTTACTTTTTTTATTTATGAAATGGTTTATCAATATTTTAAAATTAATGAAAACTAATAAATACATCGCAAACTCGAAAAATAGCCACATTTATTTAAATTGAAATTTTTTTAAAAAAACCTTTAAGTTTTGCATTATTAAATTTTTTCTAAAGTTTTTTAACCCTCTGAGATCCCCAATCTTTATATTGGTACCGTAAAAACGTGTGTACCCTCTGTATAATAAACATGTAAAAATTAAGATAACATAATACTGTGATTTGCCATTACATTTTTAAACCAATATTGAATTAAAAATAATATTATTTGATGCCACACAAAGAACTTTTGAAGGAAATAGAAAATTTATATGACAACATCATTAAATAAATCATATTTGCGTTTCATAAATAAAGACGTGTCCTGACTTAACCCATTCAAATTCTAACGCAACAAAAAATATCTATCATCATTCCGAGTTTCTGCGTTTGATTTAAAGTTCTCCAAATGTCAAACTAGTTTAAGAAATACTGAATTTCTGGAAAAAGTGAAGCTAAATAAGAAACACGTGACCACATTGCTGCTGCCATATGGTATATCTTTTAAAACACTCTCTTTTTCGTTAGTGCACGTGTATGGGTTAGGAATGCTATAAATATGCCAGGTGTAAATTTTGACTTTAATAGTCTTTAAGAGTTCGTAAATTCGTCACCGGTATATCTACTATTTTTTACAGACAAATAATTCCAAATTATCTAATTATATTAGCTCTATAAAGAACTAAAATATTGTTAAGCATTAGACAAATGAAAGCATTTTAAATATACCTAAATGCATCAACTCATAAAATATATTAAATTAATTTTTTTCGGGATAATTAAACTTTAATGTTGTGTACCTACAATTACAATATTACAATTTTATAATTGAGACATATTCTAATTACTAATACTGATAATCAATCATAAAATTACAAATTTTTTTAATCACATAACGTTACTAATTTATATTACTAATTATTAGTAGGTATGAAAAATATATTCGTTGTATTGTTTGCTAACACCTAAATGTTTCTTATTGTTAAGTGTCTGACGAACACTGAAGCTGATATTATGAGGGTAAAAATAATTAAAATTCTTAGTAACAGTTCATAGGTACCAAAACCTTTTTTGTTGTTTAAATTAACCTAACCCACCTCATTAAGGAAAATTATAAAAATTGATTATTTGTATCAAAGAATTTATAATTTTTACTTCGTAATTTATTTTCTTACGTTCTTAGAATCAAAAACGATAATAACATAATTCGATACGCTAAAACTGAAAACCCATAAATAGTTATCTTTTATAGGTAGGTAACTAATCAAAGTTATTAGTAACTTGGATGAGGTACCAATTTAATCGAATTTGTTATTCTCGCCGCGAAGAGAGACATTTATAGTTACTAGTTAGTAACTACTATGTAAGTTACTAATCTTTACTATATCTCACTCCGCGAAGCGAACAACAAATTTGATTAAATTACTAAATAAGTAATTACAATTGTCTATAGGTAATCAAGATATTTTTATAATCGCATGACTCCATTAGTATATCTCATAATCGCCCACCACTTCTTACATATTAATAATTTGTAAGATTGTATCATGCATTTTATTTCCCAAAATTCAAATATAAGTATAAAAATAAAACAATATTGGGTTTTTTAGGCACTAATGGCGATAAATGGTTACTAGTTGGAGTCACCTATTATAAGTCTAAAACATTAAGGCCATTTTCACTTTTCAACTATACTAAATTAGAATCCAAGTTTGCCACCCATAAATTCATGCGGCTCCTTAAAATTACAGACGCAAATACGTGCTTAAGAAGGTTATGTTAGACCCAACAGTGTTACAACCTGAAAACTTTTTGGTGTAATATTATTTTGACGCACTTAATATGGCTCGATGAATCACGTAAAAAATAATGAGTCTGCTGGCTTAGCAATCGTTTCTATTCATACTGCCAGCTTACTTTATTATTTAATACATCATGATTTTGTTCTATACGTCATTTATCTATTTGATTGATTAATTCGAAAAATTTAAATGGTTTAAAATATTTTTTTTATCTCGTAAGATAAAATTAAGCAAAATTTAAATAAAAATAATTTGTTAGAAGATAGTAGTTGCGATAGATTTTCGTTAAAAATAAGCTTAAAATTGTTCTTTTTTTGAAAGTAATACGTTTTTTGTGTTAGGCTGTCTGAATTTTGACCCCAAAAAATTGGAAAAATAAATCGACTTGGGGATTTAACTTAACAAGAGGTAGTGCGGTCCTCAGTTTTATTGGATGAGGTATATTGTCAACGTTATGTTGTAAATTTGTTGGGCAAAAATCATTTCACAACAAGTCGTATGGCAAGACATTTTGAATGAGATGGGAAATTATTCTAAAAGGCCAGGGCAAGGGCAAAAACGATGCACTAACGACCGAGATGAACGTTTTATTAGACAATACGCTTTAAGAAATAGTACTTTTACTAGTTCTGTCATCAGAAACGAACTCAAAGCTTCTTGCAATGCCACAATTTCTTCTAAAACAGTTACAAGACGGTTAAATGAAGCTGAATTAAACAGTGGGAGACCAGCCACTGAACCCTTGCTTACTAGAGTTGCCAGGATACGTTTTGCTCGGAACCTCAAGAAAAATGTTAAACGGTTTGACGCTCGCACGAAATTAGTTCCTGTCCGTACGAGATCCATGAATGCTAATTACTATCTTAAGAATCTTAAGAATATTAAGAATATTTTAATAGAACATGTGATGCCTTTTGGTCCTTTTTTGGAACCCATTTTTTTGGTTATGCAAGACAAGACTCTACCTCACATAGCTGGAAAGGTACTCGATTATCTTAATTAAGTTGGTATACCAGTAATGTAGTAGCAACCAAAAAGCCCAGATCTGAATCCGATTAAGCAGTTATGGGATCACTTCAAGAAAAATGTTAAACGTCAAATACCTGCACCTAGAAACCTAAGGATCTTAAAATTTCTCAAGATTTATTTCAAAATTTAATTAGAAGTGTGCCTAGTTGCAAAAAAAAAATGAAAGCTAAACAGCTTCTCGAGTTGGACAAGAAAGACTTAAAACTGGTGACGGGACTCCTCACTGGACACTGCCCTCTAAGGTATCACCTGAAAAAGATAGGCAAAACAGAGAGTTATCGTTGCCGCTACTGCGAGAACTTCGCTGAGACTGCAGAACATTTGCTTTGCGAATGCCCAGCACTTTTCTGCAAGAGGCTCAAGTTTGTGGAAGAAGCCTTCCTAAAGCCCTCCGATGTCAGGAACTTAGCTCACAGGAAACTGATAAAATTTGTACAAAGTCTCGGAATTTCGGGCATCAAATAGATTAAGGGTTATGCACAAAAGATCTGGTTGATTAAAGTGCTTGAGAGCATAGCCTTCACGTCCCCCCCTACAATCTAGAATCCTAGTTGCATAAATGCTGTGATCCGAAGTAGAAGCAACACACATTACTAGTGTCGCACTTACACCATTAATTTTGCTACTATTTGCACCATAATTAATTTTTATTAACATAACAATTTTTTTATTAAGTCTTAAGAATAATTTTAACTCCAAACTTATAGAGAAATATTAAAGCTAATTCACTTTAAAATACGTTTATTCAAATACGTTTTTTTTAACTTTAAATGTAACTGATGTTTTTAAAAAATTATTTAAATTAATTCATTTTAGCAATTTGTATGATTTAATATGTTGTTGCGTTAATTTTTTCCAGGAGTTAATTTAATCTATATTTGTTTAATTTTTTTTTTGTTTTCTTTATATCTCGTTAGAACAAAATATTTAAATAAGTATATAGTATTCTTGAAATTCTCAATATTTCAGATTATCTTAACCAGCTCCACTTTTTAACTTGAAAAAGTTTTCAGAAATTTGTACATATTTTTTTGTAAAATTTCACTAACCCTTGGATATTTGATGTTAGTATTAGAGTATTCTGAGTGACCCTCATCAACGTGAAGTTGTTACTTTTTATTAGCGTGGATTTAGTCCGAGGCAGAAACATCTATCACCACCATGCATACCTCTACCACTGGCGTAGTTACTTTTAAAATATTAACTTAAAATATATTTATATTTAAGAATTTTGTAATTTACAGTAATACAAGGCGATTCAATAAGCAGCTGACCATTTTTCAGCAACAGTTTATTATAAATAATTAGAAACTAATATAGTTAATCTGTATAAAAAATAACTTTCTAAGTCAGCGTTAGCGAATGGTTTCAGTTAAACCACGCTTTTTTACCAAGTTTAATGTAACAAGAGTTAAAAAATTAATGAGTTTAAAAATATTATTTTTATTACTAAATCACAACAATTAAAAATTAAGAAAATAATTTAATGTTATATTTATTGTTAAAAAAAATTGTCGAAATTATAAAATATGTTTCTTTCTAATTTTATCTAATTAGCGATTCATAAATATGACCGATAGTCTCCCTAATAAAGTCATCTTAAACAAATTTGATTAATTTTTAAACTTAATTATTAATGTTCTACGACTGTGGCTGTTTTGTCATTTATTTAACGAAGAACATGTATAAAGATCCAAGGTACGTATTAAAACAAATGTTTGATTCGTAGCTTTCTTAACTAACCATTCTCTACGCTTCTGATCCAGCCAACCTTTAATTATTAGGGTACGTTGCAAGAAGACCGCAGCTGTTACCAAATATTAATATGAATATGAAGCTGGAAAGGACTTTCAACTAAATCCTTAATAAAGCACGGTGCAGCTGAGCTGCAATAACCCATATTCGCCATGCAAGAAAATAGTTTGGGGTAAGGAAATTTTATCTTTCATCCAAGTGTATTTCTTATAAATTTAACAGGTTTGATTGTGGTAATTACACCAACACAAAAATATCCTTTTGTTTTTTCATTACCGGTTAGTTGGACAAATTAATTCAATTTTTTTAGTTATATTTCGCAATAATTTTCCGGTCATCAATAGTGTATTTTTAAAATTAAAATAATTGGTAGTAATATAAATACTCGGGAGTTTTTTAAATTTAATAGATAGACAGACATATTTATAAAACAAATATATCAGAGAGTAGGTAGTCAGCCAGTTTAGTTCGGGCAAAAACGAGTTCTTTGCTAATTGATTATTTGCAGAAAATATAGTAGTTGTTAATTTAAGTTATAATTTCGTCACTGACATATATATGGTTACGCCTTTTTTCCGTAAGAGCAGGCAGATACCACTTTTTTCAACTTACTATCGTTCTAACACACGCTTTCGCTGTCATTTACTTTTATCAGCGCTTTCATTCATTCTCGTTGGTTACTGGTACTGTTGACCTGGCCTTTCTTCAAAACAATTTCGATCTGAATGAAGTGCGTTCGCCTATGTCGACCTCTGCCGACTTGCCCTCATCAATCTGTTTCGTCAATCTTCTGTCATCCATCCTCTCTACTTGTCTGAACCATTTAAGCACATTTAAGCATTCCTTTATTTATCTTTGTTACAACATCTTCTGTCACACCACAGCGTTTTCTTATCACATTATTTCTCACTTTGAACCCATGTATAAAAACTCATTATTCACTTGCTCCTCTCTTTCTTCTTCAAGCAGTACCTTGCAGTTTGTCATGTTTTCTGTTTTTTTTTAAACCATTACTTTTATCTTGCCTTTTTGTCACTACTTTGATATGTGGTTCACTTGTACAATCATTGGCCACTGGCGAAGTCACGCCGGTTGTCAGTAAAAATGCCGCGAGTTAAAGGGATATCAATTATTTGCGCATTTGACAAGTGCGTACTTGTCCATGCGCTCCCACTTCTTTCCGCCCGGCCGCAATTAATTTCTGGTTTGCAGTTATTCTGTTTTTGGCTTTCGTCGCGTGTTCGACTGAGAGAGAAGGCCGCGAGGCAATGAAACCTGCTGTATTGTACTTGCCAAGTACACAAATATTGGCGTACTTGTCAAATACAGAAGTAGTGGGAGCGCCGTACTTGTTAAATTGAGTTCGAAACTTGGTGTACTTGCAAAGTACGCAAATATTTGCGTACCTGCTAAATATACGGGTAGAAGGAGTCCGCCTTTAGATAATACCAATAAGACCTGATCATCGGCGTTAAGATGGTATTTGACGCATATGCTGTAAGATTATAGAGCTTATTTAATACAGCATTTTACAACATTTAAATCATATATAATCAAATATTGCTTTTAAGAAAAGGTATTTGAAAATGAAAAGGGATTTCTACGTAAAAAAAAAACAAATAAAGTATTTGGGATGATAAAGGTCTTGTGGCGTAAACATAATTTCCTTGGAGAAGATGTAGTTGTTTAACTTCTGGTATTTCTATTTATATCCGAATCTTTCCACCAAATTAAAAATTTTAATAAATACTCATTTATGTATAATAGTTTTAATATATAACAAGTAAAAAAATAAAAAAGTCGTTTGTTCTTATTAATATTTAATAATTCATTAATAATCTTTTCTAATTTAATAACTTAGTTTAAAAAATTACTAATTTACCAAAAAAGAAAAAAAAGGAAACTTAATATTTTAACCCGGATTTTGGATAAAAAGATAGCACAGTTTTTTAATCCGGTTTAATTTTTTTTGTAAAAAGACCGTAAAATATATTTTGTAGTGTTAAATTGGTAATTACAAAGCAATGCAAAAGCGGTTGCCTTGCTGAAGTAATTATACATCAGAGGTAATAATTATATTGTTAATTTATATCTTTTTTTTCTAATCTTGATTAGGTAAACATCGAAAAGTAGGTTTTTTTTTTATTTAATTGTTTAATTTAGCTTTTTAAGCCATTTTCACTTTACTTCTAGAAAACTCATGTGATGGATCATCTATTATAAAACAAAAAATACGCATTTTACGTTTATAAATTATTTCATAGCACAATAATTATTAATTTAAGGCATTGTCTTGTAATACAAATGAATACCGACAATGAGATTTTAATGCAGACTACAAAATAAAGCTTTCCTACAATTTAAAAACTTTTTACTTCCTTCTATCTTATTTTTGATCGAAATTATGGTGACATTCAGAATGAGTATCCAAATTGAAGAAGTTGGCTACTTAATTATACATCGTTTTATCTGCAACTTCGCAGTGGTATTCACTGCTTGAAATAAATTTTGCTTTAATAGATTTAAATCAACGGTTTTTATTTAATAGGTAGAAATTTAAGACAGTAAGCTCAGTCTATATTTCAGTAGCTGAGTTTGTATTGGAAGTTGCACTGATTTAAACACTTAAGGAACCTGTTGATATGCTGAAAATATACGGGTTGAATACACAAGTACCAGCTCAAGTACATAAACAATACATATTTTAAAAAATATATAAAAAATAATTGGATTTTAGAAGTTTTTATTACTTTTCATACTGTAATGGTTTAGTAACATAAAAACGTAATTTTAAAAATTAAAAGACTGTGTTTTGCTTAAAAACAAATCATTGATTACTAGTACACCAATAAAAAGTATATATTTATGTAATTAAAACAAAATAACTGCATTTGATTTTTTCTTAATTTTTTGTTAAATAACCAAATATTACTATCGTGAACTCTTTAGTTCGACACAACTATGTTTTATTGGTATACGAATATCAATCCAGGTTGAATACAGCCCCTAAATTCTTGGATTTTTTTATAAACAAGATAACATAGACTATAAATCAAAGAGAATAATTTGGGTTACACATTTTTTTTATTAGCAACACCAAATGTTGCATCAAGCCCATTTCCGATTTTGACACCAACATAAAAGACAGACACAAGTTCTATTGTAAATTGATCCTAAGCAATTTATCATTTTTAAAAATAAGCCTTTCTGCTTGGCAAATTGACCAAATTCTATTAAAAAACATAAGACGTTTTATATAAATTGAAGATTTTATTGAAATAATATTAAAAGTATAATGAGTGTTTAATATTATTAAACTACTTATTTTTTCTTAACTCAGTTTTTTAAAAAAATTTAAATTTTTTTAATCGCCGTGTAGACTCCTGAACAACTTTTTACAAAAGGTATGAAAATTTATCAATAATTACTTTCTTGACAAATAAATTAATTATCCGTTGCATGTATGTATTAATGTATATTGATAATAAAAATATGGGACAAGATTCCGAAAAAGACTTTGATAGGAAAGTTCTACAACAACACAAAAATACCAACCAGAGAAGACTGCTTGAAGAAAACACCATTGACCAGCACAGGAGTGAAATACTGACGGATCAGGGTACCAGGGACGCTACCGGGCAGGTGTGTTTGGAGCATCCTGTAACCACAGGGAAAGCATATCACTTGGGAAACACGCCTCTGTCTTCCAGGCTGAGATCTATGCCACATTTAGGTGTGCCACGCACCTGACAGAAAACAAAGTGACCAACAGTGTGAGATTGATATTCTCACTGACAGTCGCGCGGCCTTTGGAGCCCTTGTGAGTTGCACCACAACATCATCGGTGGTGTGGGACTGCATGCTGGCCCTTACTGAGTTAGCGATAGCAAATATATGGGTTCCTGGGCACACAGGAATAAATGGCAACGAGGTAGCCGTATACTGGTAAGAAATGGGACCCTGGTGGAACCAAGAAGCCAGTTAGTCGGAATGCTCATTGCCGAAGCGAAACAGGAGTTGAAACTAATCCTTGAGCAAGAACATAGTGCTCAGTGAAATGCAAATACTGGCTGCAGAACATCGAGACAGTTGATGATGAAAAAACCTCTCCAGAAGAGGGCAGACGCACTCTGGATGATGAACCGGAGTAAGCTAAGCAGCACGCTTGGCTTGCTCACTGGCCACGTCGCAGTGAGGGCGCACCTCTTCAAAATTAAGTTGGCGGCTAAGAAAAACTACCGACTATGCGGCGAAGAGAAAGATAGCAGTATACACATTTTGTGTTGCTGCCCGATGCTAGTGGTGTACAGGTACCAAACCTGGGGCCGCATGATTATGGATCTAAGTGATTTAAATGAGACAGGGTCATCAGAAATCCTGCGGTTTGCCAAAACCAGCGGACTGGAATTCTGATGTCCTGAAGACGCAACGGTAGTCACAAAGGATTAAAGATCTAGGTGACATAGGTACCCATACCAATGGCCCAACCGCAAAAATGTAATGTTATGTAATGTATTATTCAATGATTTTAATTAGTAAACTATAAAATTTTAATTGAAGTAAAGACTTCTTTACACGCGTTGAATAATTTTTGGTAGAAGGATTTTATTGACGTCAACGTCACCGACTGGTGGGTGTTTTTGATGTAGAAGGTGACAGTGGCTGTCAACTGTAGTTAAAATAAGGAGGGTAGATATAAGGCGAACAATCTGTGTGTTAAATAATATCCCTGAAAATGTACTGCATTAAGATGGCGTTACTGTAGCAAAATACCGTTTTTAAAAGCAAGAAGCAAAAGTTTTAAAGAAAAGGTCAAACACTGTTGGGCATTTTTTATTTCCTTTTTACTTTTACATTCACTTGAGCAACTTTTTACTGCTTGTTCCTGTTTGTTTTATATTCAAAGCTTTTTCCCTTTGACATACTTTACTTCATCTAAAACAGCCTAGTTCGGATCTAACCCCACGTCTACCAGCGTTACCTTTATATACCACATTTTGGGGGACACTTTTTTAATGAAAGTCCCATATAATGTTGTTTTCCTTATCTCCACCCTACATAGGCCACATAATTTATTAAAAAAAACGGTGACATCATGCTTCTTCTTTTTTATCTATCGAAATAGTCCATGCGCACCAGAAGCATGTGATGGAAGGTTAGGTTAGGTTAGGTTAATAAATGTAATAAATTTGAATTTCATAAAAAATACTGTAATTACGAGTTTTCTGGGTATTTTAATCTTGTTAATGATTCGGTCTTGAATGAGATCCCATCTTTTGCTTCATCTCACTGTATACTTTTAGCTTATTCTTGAAATAATTTATATTTGTCACTCCGTAAAAAATAATTTTATGACTATAATCATCCTGTATACCATCGATAATGTATTGGATAAGAGCGTCTACTTTAATATTACCACAATTAGCAGTTTCCTTTATTATCAAGAAATATTCTTAGATATCCTCAGTTTTCTTAATTTTTCTTTCTGTTAATAATTTATGCAGCTGACCACTATTTAATTTGGATCAAAATTTATTCAGTAGTGTTCTCTTCAAAGTGATCCATTAATTAATTCCTTGTTCACTCTGTATAAATAATTTGGCTAATCCCGGTAATAATTTTTAATTTTTTTTAAATGTATGTAAATCAACCCATTCAAAATAAAGTGTCTTCGATGTCTTTTATCCACTTTTCAATCTGATATACACTGGTACCATCACATTGTCGAATTGAACCTTTTATATTTCGGAAAATTCATTGAAAATCTTAGACCGGACCTTAAACAAGATTGGGATTTTTGTTTTATTTTGCATCTTCGTTCTTCTATTTTTCTACCTCCATAACTCATTTCCTCATTGATTTCATCTTTATAATGTCTTTCTTCCTTTCTACTTCCATCAATTATTCTTTCTTTGGTCCTTCTTTCTTTATTCTTAAAGTCTTTCTATATGTATCTGATATTCACCCTGTATGTATAAAAATTTGGTATTCCACTTCATTTTAACATTCATCTTCATTTTTATCTTTGAGAATACCTATATCTACTAAACTGGAACAGATATTATTGATTAAATATCCTTTCTTAACATTATAATCTATGCTCAAGATGTTTGCTATGTTTGCTACTAAAGTAATTGAAAATTTACTGTTTAGAAATTGAATTTTTGCTTTTATAATTCTTAATCTATTGTGAAATCAAAACCCCGAAATTCACGCCAGCGTTTTCTATTATTTCGATCACCTTCGTATTCAAAAATAAGATAATAAAATATTTTAATTCCATTCACTGGGGCTACTTTGTTTTTATCAAAAACACTGGAATCTGTCCAAGAGTTATCATTTTGTATTAATTAGTAGCACAAAAAAATTTTTACTTTCGCATAATACAGTTTCTGGTATCAAAGCAATATCTTAAAGGCAGCGACGGAAAATTTTAGAGTTTTAGTACTTACCAATTTTTTTCTTGTTTAGGATATATTTTCTTTGTAATATATAATACCTTTTTGTGTAAATATTTACAATCTTTGTAATTAATATATCTCTTGCCTCCTATCTTATCGTCTTTTTCGTCATTATGTTTCTTAACCTAACCCGTTTGAATAATTCACTTCTTCACTTATTTTTACCTGTGCTCTATTCGTCTTGATGGTTTCAATCTTCTTGAAAATTAATCTTACTGCTTATTATTTGTTCGCCATATTTTTTTTTCCACAGAGTAGTTCTTCTTATTTTTCGGTGTACCCATTTTGTATTTTAAATAGAAAAATATAACAACAACTAAAAACACCAGCGCACCCACATACTCATACAACTACTAAAACTAAACCACACCTACAACCTCATTTTACATGATTACATATTTCCACTTAAGAATAGGTATACGCGCAAACTTCTTTGTTTATTGTCGTGTTTTTTTTAACGTTTCATTCTACTCCGACTGATTTAACCGGAAGTAATCCCTAACAATAAAAATTCAAGTCTACGAAATTATTTTTTCTATTTGGTCTTACAAAGACCAGGTCAAGAGAACCAAAAACAGACGAGCATGTATGAGAGAACTGAAAACCGTAGCAAGTGGAAGGAAATGGTCTCTGCCTACCCCTACGGAAAAAGGCGTATCTTATAAAGATAGCAGAGACACTATGCTGTAATATGCAGTTAATTGTAAATATTGTTAGTCTGATAATATTTTATAATTCGAAAAGTTTCTTTTGTCATAGGTTTCATGGGTAACGTTATTTTAGAAAAAATTATTGTTTTAAATAGAAATCAAATTTTTTTGATAGTTATGATAATGATAAATTTTAGATTTAATTTTATTTTCATAAAATCTATACTTTACATTATTTGTTAACACATGAAAATACAATATTTAAAGTACCCTGCATACAAACTAGGCAAAGATACATACCTACAAGATTATATCAGATATTCTTAACTCGAATACTTTAGCTCGATTTGTTATTGTCAATCACCTGAATAATCTATCAGCTGATTTTAAAGAAAGATTTTCTGATTTAAAACAAATTAATTTTCCAACATGGATGATGCAGCCAATGTTAGTGGATTTGTCTGATATACCAAATATGTAGTATTAAAAAGAACTCGCAGAATTGCAAAATGATGAGTCAGGAAACAGAAATAAAATACCCAAATTCAACCAAATGTGCAAAAAAACTATTGCTACCGTTTCCATCTTCATTTTTAGATAAATGTGGATTAAGTGCTGTAAATGAATTACTGCTAAAAAAATAAATCGGCTGGATATAACACAACGTGGAGATTGAGACTGAAGCTAAACAAATTGGAATCTAATATAAAATCTCTGTGCAGCAAGCATCAAGCGCAAGGATCTCACTTAATTAAAATAATAAATTAATATAGAAAGATCTTTATTAAAATTATTTGGAATTTGAATTTCGGTTTTTCATTAAATGTTTTGAAAATTTACTTACTGTGTTTTGTTGACAGTTTTCTAGTGATTTCTTCCTAAAACCTATCATCTAAGTTTCTTAAGTGCACAATTCCATTTTTTAGTATTAAAAATTATGTATGTTACATAGTGGGGGGCATAAGAATTTCAGAAAGGCTAAGGTAGGGCATGTCACAAAAAAGGTTGGGAACACTGCTTTAGCTCATAGAAGATTAAAATCATATCTTATTTACAAAATAATTAATAGCAGTACCAATTCCCCAAACATTTTAAAACTTTTTTCTTAAAATGTGAATTTAAAAAAAACAATACAAATATCTTAATTGAAGCAACTATGAACCGAATAAAGACTTGCAAATACATATTAATAATTGTGGAAATGTAGAACTTTTTAATTAATCCTTAAAATTATTTTATAAAATAATGAAAACATTTTAATTACAGTACAATACATATTGTTTTTTACTTTGTTTATAATTCAGGGTGGCCAACCGAAAATGAAACCATTTGCAGAAACCTCGTCAATATTTTAGAAAAATGCTCAGACCCGTCGATTTTTGATTAAAGGGTGACATTTTTTTCCGGTATTTGGTATTTTTGACTCCACTACTTTCAACCTCAAGTGAGGGTAAGAATTACCTCCAAAATTTTAAATGGCATTGGGGGTTGAATAAGATGTCTTTTGAAAGCACTGACAATTCTTTTTACAATAGTATTTAAATTTTACATTTTCTCCCAATACTTTGAGAAAATATACATGTTAAAATTTAAATTATTTTAGTTGCTTACTTACTACTTAATTGATTAAATGTTCAAACTTATGACCACCCGCTTCCATACTATAATAAAGATTTTGTTCAAAACGCTCACGCACATTCCGAAGAATTTCCGGAGTAATTCGACGGCACATGTCAACGATTCTTTGATGCAACGATTCTAATAGTATTGAACCAAACGTTGTGAACAAAATCTTTATTATTGTATGGAAACGGGCGGTCATCAGTTAAGTAGTAATTTAGCAACTAAAATAATTGGAATTTTAACAGGTAATTTTATTCACAGTAAAGTATTGGGAAGAAATGTAAAATTTAAAGACTATTGTAAAGAGAATGGCTCTGTTTCCTTTTCGGTTTGGCCAACCTGTATGGTAAAAATAAGCAATGCTGTGAGTAAATTAATATTTGAAACTATAACCTTTTAACTTGCATTAAATGAAATCACTTAAAAAACATTTAGGATTTAGTTGAAAAGCTTCCAATCACGAACAATTCAACGTTATAAAATGTATCTTTAATTAATCCTCTTAACAGATGTCAGAAATGTAATTAAAATATCTAAAAACTTGATCCCGTTTTCTTTACCAGTTTTTTTTCTAAAAACAATACTTCAAATACCGCGTTTTTATATTACTATTGTGAACGTTGTCAAAACTCTAAACCGTATCAGCTTTTTATAAATCAAAATAAAAAATGTTGGTAACGTAAAGCTATTTCCCATTAAAGTTAATCGCCCGTCTCTAATTTAAATTAATATTAATAGTATAATGTTCAGCAACGGGGTTATGGGGTCACTAAAAGGGGTTGCTAAAATATTGTCGGTATTATTGGATTTTTTTAAATTCATGTAAATAACATACATTTCAATAAAAAAAAAACGATTATAAAAATCAAATGGATAGTAATCAAAGATGAAACTAGTTACAAGAAAAATAAAATGTGAAATAATACTAAATTATAATAAATCTCTTCATATTAAAACGGTAAAATAATTAAATAAATGTTAGTATTAGTAAAAAACGTCAAATAATAACGCTGAAACAAGGCGCCAATAAAGTAACAAATGTTTTTTTATCCTTTGAACATTTTTTCGACTGTAATTTTGGGAAATTTAATTATTTTGTTCACTGGTTTTATTAATTAGATACAAATGTTAAATTTACAAATAAACGAGCAAAATAATATGAAAAAATGTGCGTATCCTAAATGAAAAAGTTAGTAAACCTTATTGGAATAACCAAGCAGTTTGTACCTGACTAAAATAAAGCTAAAGAACAATGAATTAAGCTTTTTTTAATGAAAAATATCTATAAAAGTTTAATTTATCTATCCATTTCTTTTATTTTGAATAAACATATATTATTTATTATAATAAACGTAAATATTTATGTTAAAAAAATTCATTTACGAATATTGTTCCCGCCGCTGACCCATTTCGTATAGTCCACTTCTTTTTGTAAAAAATCGATCAATAATCAATTGGATTTAATCAACCTGTATTCCAAAATAACACTGTATATAGTACTCAGATCATATAATTAGGTTTTACCCGTTTCATTAACTTTCAGGCTGCTTAAATTACCCTAGTAAATTAATTCTTATTATTTTGGGTAATTAAAAAATAAGTCAATTAATAAAAGATATGGGAAATAATGTGCTGTTTGTATCGATTTTTAAGCATAAAATTTTTACTCTCCAAGTAAGTTATTATTGACTCCATTTTTTACTTTATTGTATGTTTAAAAAGAGACATTTTTTGAAAATAGAAGATTTTTATTGGCTGAAGAGAGATACCATAAAAAAAGAGGGCATGATTAAGGGCGAATGGAGAAATAAATATAAAATGCCTACGGAATATTTTAAATGGGAGGACCTATTTGCAAAATGGCCTAGGACATTCACCTTTGTATTTGTAGGATACCAACAAATAAATAATTTAATTAACTAAATTCAGGGACAATTGTTTCAATAACATGTCCTTTATGATTTACAAGGCAAATAAAAGAAATAAAAGGATTAAAAAAAATCTTAAAGTACCTACAATTTGACACTAGAGTGTAACAAATAAACATTATAAACCATATTCAAAGTTTTGATGGACAATGCGAGTTATCATTCCGAAAAAGTTAACAAAATAGCGACTAGATCATGGAGAAAAGCGGACATTATTCAGTGGCTTATACAAAAAAGCGTAATAGTTGAGGCGTGTAAAAGGAGCTGTTGTCCACTATCTTTAAATAAAGCTTGCTTCACGGAGTATGTAGCTGACAAAATTGCACAGAAACAAAATGTTACCATTCTTCGTCTGACCCTATATCACTGCGAACTAAATACCATTGAACTCGTTTGAGCCCAAGTAAAAAATCTTGTAGCAAGGAAAAACGCGACGTTTAAAATGTATTAAATGTATTAAAATTAAGGAAGAGTTTATAAATTATGATGTATCTTACCCATACCAAAATTTCCTCAGCCCACCCCCTTCCGAGATATCACCCCTAGTTTTAAGTTTGGCTGGTAGCGGTCATTTCCAACATTTATTATGAATCGTATTTTATTTTTGCATTATCCATCTTTACTGATTTCCACTCTTAATACGTAGTTTAATATTTAATAAAGAATAAAAATCATGATATTGTAATTTATTTTTTTTCACTGAATCTGTTAGTTCTTGAAAAAAACTTTAAAAATAAGAAATGTTTTTAAATAAAAAAGAATTTTAAGTAATATTTTTATTTTACAAAACTAAATCTTAAAAAGAAGATTTAATAGTAAATAAGGTAAATAAGCATCCCTTATGCTAATTTCACCCCCTTGTACGAGGATAGTTCACGAAGTGTTTGGTGTCCCTAACATAGTTGGCGTTGAATGACAAATGCCAATAAAGTATCAGGCAAAAGTTTATTGTATGACATTAGTGTGTGCCAATAAGCATCAGCATCAGTTCGTGTACGTTTAATATTAATTATTTTCCATTGAGGTGTGGGTAATTTAATAAAAATGGACAAAATTGAGATAAGAAGTGCGATAATGTACCCCTGTAAAAAGGGGTTATTACCGCAAGAAATTTATAAGGACATGGTAAAAGTATTGGGTGACTGCCCCTTCGTATCAGGTAATCAAGAACTGGTCACGAGATTTCAAACTGGGAAGAGAGTCCTATCAACATGCACCTGGAGCCCTCAAAACTGTGGTGACCAAAGAAAATGTGAATTTAATGCATGACATGGTATTAAATGACAAAAGAATTAAAGTCAAGGCTATAAAAGAGACATGTATATTTTCTGTTAAAAGCGTTGAAAAACTTTTACATCAGAAATTGGGTCTTAAAAAACTCTCTGCACGTTGAGTTCGACGATGCTGACGGCAGACCAGAAGCGTGTTCGCCAGGTTGCAGTGGAGACAAATTTGGAAATCATTAACAGGAATCCCGATGAATTTAAGCGGAAAATTTTACGGACGACGAAGCATGGTATATCACTTTGATCCAGAATCCAAAAAACCAAGCATGAAATGGCGGCATAGAGGTTTTCCTCTCTCTCGAAAATTTCGTGTTGTCCCTTCAGCTTTTAAGATCATGTTTAAATTTTTTTGGGATTTTGCAGTTGTTATTTTCGTGGATTATTTACCGCGTGGGCGCACCATAACAGGTAAATATTATGCAAATGTAATACCAAGAGTACGCGAAGTGATCAGAGAAAGGAGAAGAGGAACATTGAGTCTAGTTGTGTGTACTGTTTCACCAGGACAACGCTCCGGCTCACAAAAGTTGTGTTGCAATGGCTGCCATTCACAATGCGGGATTTGAAATTTTTGAACAACTTCCTTATTTGCCAGATTTGACCCAAAAAGGGTTTGAAACACCCCCCAGCGGCTACCATCTATTCCCAAAATTAAAAGAACATCTTCGTTGAATCCGCTTTTCTGATGATAACGAAGTGATGTCGGCGGTGGATGAATGGCTGAAGACTCAAAGTTCTGAATTTTTTTTAAAGAGTTTGAAATACAGATGGCTAGTCTTTCCTTTGTGAGTGCACGGAAATTACAAAATTTCAAGTTTCTATCTTTACTTAAAGAGAAAAAATATAAAACCTAATTTTACTTAATACTTTTTTGGGGTGATATCTCAGAAAGGGGGGGGCTGAGAAAATTTTGTCATGGGAAAGATCTATAATTATTTTATACGGGCAATCACCTCCTGAATTTTTTCGCATGAATTTAGAGACACCCTGTATATAACGCTATAACCCAGGTGGGGTGTAATAAACTTTGCGGCACTTTACAGACGTCTAATTACTTTTTGTAGTAAGTATAACAAGCATTTTAAATTAAAATAATATTATTGTTAAATTTATACAGATAGTAATACCCATAATTACACTACTGTAGATAGGAAATGTCCCTTTTGCTTGGTAAAACCTTTTGTGTGCGGCAGGCTTCTATATAAAAACAGGGTGGTTCAAGTAAAATATAATAACCCACACTAAAACAACTGTTGCGGACCATTAAGAAATCATGAAAGTTTGTTTGACGGTTTGCATTTTTAAGCAGGATTTACAACTCCGTACCAATTCAAAAAAGAGTACCTATAATATTGAATACGATATAATTAAAACCTTGAACACAACTTTTTAAACCAAGTTTGAGTGTAGGAAATAACAAATAAACTATTCCGTACTTATTGTAATTAAGAGATTAATTATTACTAATTAGTTATTGTAATTATTGCAATAATATAAGAATTCGGTAATAGAAATTGTGTAGAAATTTTTAAAAAATTAAATATATATTTAAGAAATCTGAATGAAGCACACCTTTAAAGTAAAAAAAAATTAGGCAGAAACAGAGAAGTTACAAATTACAGCAAGGCTGATGTCACAGATGTATCCTAGTTCTTTTCGTTCCCTTCACTAGAAAAGTAATAAGAAAACTTTCGTATGAACTTGGAATTGGCATGGACTTAACTTTTCAGGTTAAAATCTCTTATGTTTTAAAGATGAATCTGCAATATTTGCTAAATTTCAGAACCCATGAATAACAAATTTAATTGAAACAGTTGAATCACATAGTGGTAGAAATTTTCAATAAACAAGCAATAAAAGGATTACAAAATAAATAAGATATTGGTATGCGGTTTTAATCATAGGAAAATATTTTTACATTTGTAAAAAAAAGATAACAAGATTTTATTTTGTGACTGCTATAGTAAAGCAACACTATGGGATCATTTTTTATTGCGTCGAAGTTAATTGAAGTTTAGGGAGGCGATTCTCGATCATTCCCTTGATGAAGCCAATACGGTAATGAAGTTATTCCAATGAAATCGATATTGATATTGGTGTACCGCTCGTTAAAACTAGCACGAATAAACACGGGTACATAAATGAGAATCTCGAGAACAGTTTCAGTAAATCCCTAATAATATTTACCTTGCTGCATTATATTTACATTAGAACAGAGTACAATTACACTTATAATTTAATAATACTCATTAGGAACCAAATGTTAATATCAATTACCAATGTTTATATCTACGTTATAAAAAAATAATATTGCGTTTATTAGCTTTTTTGGCGGGTCCGATTCCAAATCAGTTCAGAGAGTATACGCATGCGCTGTCTACAAAGATGCGTACGCGGGTCAACAATAGAAATACAAAATATCAATAGGTAAAAAAAGGCTATAGTACACCAAAAATTTTTAATTATTACAAGCCAATTCTCAAAAGTTTTCGACGTGAAGCCATCATCAGAAGAAATTTTTGCCACTAATTTGTTTACTAAAAACTATACATTAAGAGGACATGACTACAGCTCAACAATGAAATGAACAAAACATTATAAAATTGTAACTAAATTAAAGTGCCAGGACAAAGACAAGCGAAAAGGCTAGTAAGCCCTTTGCCAAGGAAAGCTAAATAGCTTCTCGAGTTGGACAAGAAAGACTTGAAACTGGTGACGGGACTCCTCACTGGACACTGCCCTCTGAGGTATCACCTGAAAAAGATGGGCAAAACAGAGAGTGATCGTTGCCGCTACTGCGGGAACTTCCCTGAAACTGCAAAACATTTTATTTTCGAATGCCCAGTGCTTTTCTGTAAAAGGCTCAAGTTTCTGGAAGGGGTCTTCTTAAAGCCCTCCTATGTCAGGAACTTAGCTCCCAGGAAATTGATAAACTTTGTACGAAGTCTCGGAATCTCAGGCCTCGAATAGATTAAGGGTTATGCACAAAAGATATGATAGGTCGAGGTGTTTAAGAGGCTGCATAGCCTTCACGACTTCCCCTACAATCTACAATCTATCCATTACATAAAATCAAGTTTGACAATAATTTAAGTATACAAGAATATAGAATTTACCCCTAAATTAACATAATTCTTATAAAAAAACATATAACTCTGTTATTAGAAATTAATAACAGAGTATGTAGGTTATACTAAACAGGTTATTAATTGTGTTTAAAATTTATTAAAACAAATCCATTTTCTCTAAAAAATTTTAGAGGTGTTTATGTGACCTTAATACAGTATATAAATTAATGTTTGATAAGCCGTTTTAAAAATTATTTTTTTCTCTAATGACGAAAAATAAGTTTATTTCTGTGTTTATTTCTGTTAAAAATTACTTCTTAAAGTTTACATTTTAAAAAGTTCCAACCACAATTAACCTAATATACATTTTTATGAAAGACTTCAACGATATTGCGTGACTGTATTAGTTCTTTAATAATTGTAAGATATCTTGGAAAGATCCATTAATAAAGTATCTACCAAGTTTATTTTTAGTGTTGAAATTTTTTCTAAAAATATTAAGAACTTTTGAACTAGAAGAAAAATTTATAAATTGTAAGAAATTATCATTTATGAAAATTTACTGAATAGCAAAATTTGCAGTCATACAAAACTTTAGACAAATTTTTTGTTAGGGAGTCAGAAAGTGTATTTGATGAAAGATGGAACATAAGAATAAATGTGTTATCCTAATAACCCTTTGGATTTTGTAAGAATATTTATTCTGCTTTTTTCAGAAATCGTTCTTTTTGGATCTACTAAACATCTACATCATACAATAAAAATAGTGACTTGAATGTAAAAAAATTGTAGTATTTGTATTTTTTCACTAATGTAAAATACAAATGTTCTGTTTCATCATTAATAAAAAAAATGTAATAGGTAGTAGTACGTCATTTTGAAAAATTTAATTATAATTATTTAATAAAAATAATACAATTTATGCTATTAAAGTAATCGACATGTTAATTTTTTAAACAATTTTAATATGATTATTATTAGTTTTATAAATAAGATTGAAACAAGTAAAATTAGTTAAACAGGTTAAAATCTTTAATGTTAGTAAATTAATTTAGTTCTTTTGTTAATAATTAAGTGAAGTAAAAAACAGATGCGAGAAATAAAATGAAATAGCTTACCAAGAGATAGTGCGTTTACTAACCTGAAAAAAATAAAAAACACATTTTATTAAAGTGTTACAGGTGGTAAAATTTGTGATTTTTTAAAATAATTTATGTTATGGCAATTTTTAAGTATTAATTGATAAGTTTTCTATTTATAGTCGGGTTACAATAAATTATTTCATGTGTCCTATCTCCACTACTGGATAGCATTATACCTAAATATTTAAATGTTTCGACTTCCTCAAAAAATGTTTTCTTGATTTAATTCTTTTATTTCCTAACTCCTTTCCAACCATCATTATTCTATGATTTCTTGCAGCATTCTATGTTACTAGTACTAAATCATCTGTACAAGCAACTAATTTGGATTCCTCTCGTTCTTATTGTGCCTTTATTTATTTTTTTGTAATTTGTTTAATGGTTATATTAAAGAGCATTGCATATAAAGAGTTACTTTGTTTAACACCTTTGTTTATTCTAAATTCATCAGTTTCGCCTTTTTGCAGTTTGATGTTGACTCTTTGTAACGGGAATTTTTCCCTTGATCAAAATCATCAGGCGAACTTTTGGAATTGGATTAAATTGTTTAACTGTAGTAGCCGGTCCTGGCATAAATGTTTCGTTTTTAGTGTATCTTTAATCGTTACTATAAATTTGCCAGTTTCGTTTTAAAATGGCGATTCTTCGTTGGTAATAATTACAGTTTTGATGTATATGTGTGCACCCTTTGTTTGTAGTTAAATTGAAAGTATAATTGTTACCAACTAATACCCGAATACCCACGCAACGAATAAGTTAGCAACAAATACCAAGAATTAGTTACCCACGAATAAGTTACCCAAGAATACTAATACAGGACATCCTACTGGGGATATGTATCCCCAGATGAGCCCTATTGATAAGACCTGTTGATGATCCCATAGTGATGGTTCCCGTTTAACGATAACAATTTGGGATTGCTATTGTTGGGATTATATATTTTTTTCATTTTGATTTTTTTTATGTACCATTTGTGAACCTTTTGTACTTTTAAAAGTTTCCTAACGTCAAATCATTTTTGACCTATTATCTTTTTTTTGTATTAAACTGGTTGTTAAATTCTTGCAACTTTTTTATTTATTTCAAACTAAGATGATAACAACATTGGATCTAGTTTAATACGTTACTCTTTGTATTACGGTTAAATTTGTTCAAGGTTTCATTAATTTTTTTTAGCAATTTTTTTATAAAAAATGACTTGGTGCTCGACGGCATTTCAGTTTTAGCTTAATTAGTTTATTCAGATATTTTAAATACAAAAAAAGAATGGATAAATCCACGAACTGATCTATCTATTCTCTCAAATTGAATTTAATTAAGAAGTCAAGATCACATCCCTGAGATAAAGTCTGTAGGTTTTCCTAATCATACTATCTTTTCAGATGTGTTGTGATCCATATTAACGAGGTTCAATAATTTGGATGGCTCTCTTGACTGCATCTCGATTAGATGACATGTGAACCGCTTGTGGGAGAGTAGCATCTAATAATTTTTTGGTAACATCCACCCATCGATTTAATGATCGGCCACGCCTTCTGTTTCCTTTAGGTTTTCCTGTACAATAAACCTTTTCATTTGCTCACTCCGACTAATGTGTCCGAAAAATGTAAGAATTCGAGAGTACACGATACTGGACAAACGTTTTGACAGACGTATTTCTTGTAAAACCGAAGCATTTGTTCTATGTGCGGTCCAGTACACTCTCAACATTCGTCGCCACGCCCACATCTCAAATGCATCAATCCGACGACGATCTACTTCTTTGACAGTCCAAGATTCTAAAGCATATAGAAAGACCGAAAAGACTAAAGTACTCACTAGATTGATTCTAGTTTGTTTTGTGATATTCCGATCCCTTCATACTATATTTAACTGTGTCATTGCTGACCTAGCAAGCTAAATACGCCGTCTTATTTCGATATTACATCCCCCGGTATTTTCTATTAGGGCTTCAAGATAGACGAAACTGTTGACAACTTCACAGTGTCCAATAGTCCGAGTTTCCGGGTAGTTGTTCTCTATTAATGATCATAATTTTGGTTTTATTATAATTTATGTTTAAGCCGTAAAGAGCACTGACATCTTCAAGTCTTATCAGGAGTTCCAGAATTTCTCTCTGGAAGGCAGTTATCAAGGTCGTATTATCGGCAAACCTTAAGTTAGACAATTTTGCGCCGCCAATATTTACTCCACCATGTCAGTCCTCTAGAACGTGTCTCATAATAAATATACTATAGATATTAAAAATAAGCCCCGTCTCACACCCTTGCATGTGCACCTTCATCAGACAAGTATTTATCAACCCTAACCCAAACAGAATCGTTATCAAATAATTGTTGTATGAGATACACTAGATGGTCTGGGACAATCATTGATGACAGAATAGACCAGAGCTTTTCCTATTTTACGTTATCAAAAGCTTTGCTATAATCAAAAAAACATAAATACGTAGGAGTATAGAACTCTCTTGACTTCTCAATTATTTGTCTATTATTTCGAATTTGCTCCCTAGTGCTTTTTCTCGGCTGTTATATCATCAATTCCAGAAGACTTAATAGATTTTAGCTTGTTTATGGCAGCTTGAACCTCCGAGAGCAGAATATCCGGTTTAAATTGGGTGATGTTGTTGTCACGTTTCGTAAAATAGTCATTGTCAGCATGAAGATCCATACAATACCGATACCAAACCACAATCACCTGATCCAGATCAGCAGCCAGGTTTCCCTTACTGTCTCTAACTTTTCAATTCTTTCGTTTAAATTTACGGGTAAGAAGTTTGATTTTCTGAAACAAGTCTCTGGAAGTATTACAGTTGAAATGAGATTGTATTTCTCTACATGTTTCTTGGATGAAATTGTTTTTATCCCTTTGGCACAGCCTTTGGATTTGCCTTGTGTACTCATTATATTTAGTTATTTTGTCTTGTGCATATAGATTCGAAGCTTATAATGATCTTCGTTGTTATATCACAGGAAGGGTTTGTGGGTCCATCCATGGTTATCATAAAATAGAGTTTCGTCCACTTTGAGATTAAGTAATAGCATCTGTAATACATTTTATGAATGATTGCCACACAATATTTGGACTTATGGGAGCTGGATTCAGTAATACCGCATCATCTGCTATATTTTGTCTAATCTGGATCTGGTAGGATGCTGTATCAGTGATTTTAGGTAGTTTTTTATGTATGGTTCTCTAACATTTTTCAAAAGATTGTTGAAATGTGCACATAAGGAGTTGGTGGTCAGAGCCGCAATCTGAGCCTGGTAATGTCTTACACAACCTTATGGATAATCTTCAACGACTTTTAATCATAATATAATTAATCTGGTTCCGATATTTATCATCTGGTGATATCCAAGTATAAAGACGACGAGGGTATTGCGAAAACATGGTATTACTTATGGAAAATACATTCTCTAAACAAAACTGAATTAAACGCTCCCTAAAATTACGTTCACCGATTCCAAATCTGCCCACTGTTTGCCTTATATGATCATCCAGTTCTGTGTTCTTAACCTTGGAGTTGATATCGCCCATCAAAATAGTGATCTTCTATTCGGAATGGTTTGCAAAACACCTTCAGATTCCCATAGAATGTTTTTATAACATCATTTGTTGTTGGGGCATAGACCTGTAATAAATAAACTTTTGTAGGCCTAGCATGCAATCAAAGTGTTATTATTTGATCATTAATCGTATTATAACCTGAATAATATACAAAGTTTTATTCAGAAGACGTAAAATGTACACTCCTATTGTAGTGCATTTCGGAAAGTCCATCAAAAGCAGTTTTAGCAGCGCACAAGAATCTTCCAACAATTTCCAACTTGCCCGGATTCAGATTCCACGTTGCAAGACGTGTTTTATGGCGGTTTCTTTAATCCACACTTGTATCAGGTTTCTCCTGGTGGGTCATCTCCCTACGCCCGGTCACCAATTTCTCACTATTTTCCCTGGACGAAGAACAGCGCCAGTTGCCAACCGGATAATGAAGCTTTTCCGAGGCCTCACTATTGTCGCTCATCATAAAATTCTCATGGAAAAATGATTAGGTGGTTTCCTGTTGCCTGCCTGATTTTATGCTGTTGACCATATTAGATGGTTCATCCGCCTTCGGGGGCGGTTTTTTTCCCACAGGACAAGAGAGTGCCCTTCTTACTCCGAAGAGATAAGTTTGTTGCTTATCCCGGCAACGGCTCGGTCTCCCTCTGCGTTAGCCACCTTTCTGGTGTTTCCATACTCTACCACGTGAAGGTAAATATTAGGGATTTTTCCTTCATCGGATTAAAGAACGTAGGACGTTACTTTAATCCTTCAATACTTAGAGTGTTGACTTACTTAGTATTGACTACTCTTCCCTAAAAAAAGTAGCTTTACATCTTTTTTCTTTCATTGTTGTACATATAAGTTTTTCCAGTTAAGCTGCTAGTACTAGTTTTTTCAATGCAGGCATAAGCTCACCACTGTTAACTGAATCAAAATTTTGCTGGATCACCTGTACTGTACCAATAATCCACTGTGATATTTCCATGATCAAAACATTCTTAAACCTAAGTTTAAAATTCTGAGTTGACCAATAAGGGACGATATAAATGTACGTTTATTTTTTGCATAACTAAAAACGGCAAAAAATACCAAACCAAACCTCATCCTTTACCAATGTACTGCAACGGATCAACAAATTAATCATACTTGGAAAACGGCCGGAACACGAAATGAATGTTTTTCCGGAAATCTCCGCATTAACTTTTTTATACACGATATCACTGATTCATTTTTCGTCAGTTGTTTTTGGGTATAAAATGTTTGACAGCAGTACGGCAAAGTTGACATATTTGAGATTTATATTAATTTTTACATGACTATGCAAGAGATATATTTAATGCTGTACTAATTGGTTACCAGTAGTTAGTCAAAAAAAGAAATTTAATTGTTTTTAATTAATTTCAAAAAAAAATTAATTATAATTTATTTGGTAAACAATATAAATGTTTAAAACGATGTGTCTATTAATGAGTCTTGCAGAGTTTAAGAATATAAAAATAAGGAAATACCTCACACAGACCTCACAAATAAACGTCCTAAATACTGAAAAAGCATGATGTAAAGACACAAAATATTTCCATGAAGGTCCTAACTGTTTGTATTTAAACAAAAGTTGTTGGTGGTTCCTTGTGGGTTAGTAAGATCTGTAGTGAAGGATTATCTTATTGAAAAGAGTTTGTTGTTTGTGATAGAAGTTTTGAAGAGGTTTGTGTGTTTGGAGAAAGTTTGGAAGTATTTACTTCCATTGGCATGTTATTTGTTGTTTTTTTTGTTTTAAGCCGATTCCGTAAATTACGTTTTAATATATTTTTATACGGGTGTACCAAGAAAACCTGACCCCTCCCCCCAGAAATTTAGAAACCAAGAGTTTCTTTAAAATTTAAAAAAACATGCCAAATTTTATTGCGAGAGGTTTAAAAAGCTCCAGTTTTAAAAATTGGGCATATTTTTATAATTTTCAATTTGTATTCAGTACTAGATTGAAAATTGACTGTAATGGTCTGGCTAGAAGGTGTGCACAATATTTAACGAAAAAGCTGGGTATGCTATCATCCCCGTTTTGGTTTTAGTTCTTTAAGAGAATTGCAAACATTCAATTTTTGAAAAACGTTTGATAGAAATGATAGGATTGTTTGAAGTAACATTTGTTGGGTCATATTATGTTTTTGGGGTGAGGAGTGTGCAAATGCATCAACGATTTTCGAGGGACTGTTGTATTTAACATCGTCCAAGAATAAAATACTAGGGATTCTTGATGAACCTTTCTTAAGACCAGAAATTGGTAGGATCTTCTTTTATTACCCTTTCAGATTTAATATTGTATTCTCTGTATGCTAAATGAATTTTTGTTTTAATAGATCGTCGAATAGATCGAAATTGTTCTCTGAGAATATTTAAGTCTGTGCTTTTTATTTTTCCAAAAATTCTATTTTTTTTTGATATTATTGGTTATTTAACTGTTGAACCATGGAGGATATTTACTAATGAAGTCATGACTAACCGGAACACACTGATTAAAAATTGGGGTTAAGTGTGAATATAATAGTTCCACTGCCACGTTAACTTCTGTACAACGATCAATGGGTGACCAGTCAACATTTTGCATTAGAGTATATAAAAGTGGAAAATTGGTTGAGTGATAACCATCTTTGGTTAGAAGGGGTAGGTCATCGTAGGATACAGAGCATTTAATATTAGATAAAACAAGGTCAAGTAAGCGATTTGAAATATTAAGCAAAGCATTGAATTGGTTTAGATCATACAAACTATTGAATTGATGAATATTATCCAAGTTGATATCCCTATTTTTAAGATTATCGTTAGAATAGTTTGGTATATTGAAATTACCTGTTTTGAGAATTTTGTTATCGTTAAACATTCAAGTGATTCTAACATTTCCAATAAGTTCAAAATATGAGCTTCGTTAGTATTTGGATGAATGTAAATAACAAACATGAAAAAGATATGGTGCCTGAATACAATCTTACAACAGCCTAACAGTCATTTCTCACTGCTAACAAAGCATCAGAACCTTTTAATACGGCGCATGCTTTAAGGTCTCTGTCTTTTCTGAAGACCACACAATTATCAGTAAAAAGTTCCGAGTTTTATACGTTGAATTGGACCTAAAACAACTTAACTTATTGCTGTAAGATTTTTCTCACAAAATTAAAATACAAATTTTATTTACCTTTGTTAGGGGCATGCATCAAAGACTTCAACAATTTATGATTTCAAATTTAAATTGTATCCAACAGACCTTAAAATTATTGTATTATACTTGTGGCTGAAGAAGGATAATTTTTAACATAAAATATTTCCTTAAAAATACCATCGGGCTACTATATTTTTGATAAAAATGTGATTTGGTTGAGAAACTACGTTGCAATCACATTAGGCGTAATTGGTGTACTATTTCTCTTACAAGCAATTTTAAAGTCAGTTTTGAACGGTATTCACATATTTTTTTAAATAGGTCAACAGAAAAAGTTTCCATCGAAGCAGTGCAATAAATCAAGAGTCTAGAACTCTTCAAATAAAAAGTTTTTTTATTACACATGAATGTTAACGTTTGGGATCCTTTATCGACATCGAATTTTCATTAACTTTTATTTGGGGGTCAATTTAATTTTTTTACCAACTGTCAAAGCATTTCTGGAAATGACTGTTCTTTATTTGTAGAAGTACTTTTACTTTAATAAAATGACTTTAAACAGCTACTCATAAAAAATGTTTTAAAAATCTTTTACAAACACAGAAGAAACTTTTTCTGCAAATAAAATATAAAATGGGGTTAAGAAAACCGATAATACGAAATTTTAACACGAAAAATATAAAGTCTAAAACCTAATACCTAAAGTTCATAATTACAGCAAGATTTTTACAGTTTTTGTATTATTCTAAGAAACGTATTTACTGTTTTTCGTACCATTGGACCATTGTTTTAAGCAATGCTCGTACAGGAATATCGTGAAGGTTAGATGCGCAGTAGCAAAATGCCAGGTGGGGGAAAAAGCTTAGTTCGCTCAAATACGTTTAAGTCAATACTTGGATCTTAAAGAAATGACAAAATTTTATTCTGCTAAGATGAGATGATTACCGTTGGAATTTAATTAACATTTTTTAAATGTTATAATGCATTTCTTTTAAAAATCTCATTAAAAACCAGAAATTTAAAGAAAAACATTTGTATTGTAATTTAAATTTTTTTATAAAGTTTTAAAAAAACAAAAAAAAATTCGTATTCAAATAGAAGTATAATAATAATTATAATTTATGGTTTTTTGGGGGTCGTTTTAAAATAAAATTATATTTTTTTTATGTCAAAGTAATGAGTATAATATTATTATTATTATTTATGGTTTTTTGGGGTTGTTTTGTTATATACTTAAATTGTAGCGGTATAGAGATGATTAGCATGGCCCCTGTGCAAGGATGACACGCAAAATCGTAAAGCGTTTCACATTTTTCTCATGCAGACACACCTATTAAACGAGTACAATATATTTTAATGGGGGCCATAATAATATACTTTGGATTGTTCCAATTTTAGTATAAAAAAACCACCCCTAAAAAATCATAATAATTATTATTATACTTTAATTTACTTACCACTGGAAATCAGAACTGCACTAACAATATTTTCATTTAAAAATCAAGTAAAATGTCTCTTTTTAAAATCAAATAGAAATACCATACATTGATTAATTGATCCCTCGTTTGTTTAAACTATACTCGTAGCATAATAATAGTAACATAATATACCTACTATACTTACCACAATAAACACTTACATTTGTTATTGAAACAAGTTCACAATAATTAAATTTCTATTTTTCTTTAGTATCATTTATAACATAGGTACTTATATGCACATGCGTGTTACAGTAATCTGTGTATGTGTGTACACATAGGTACATATATTTTTAGCTAGATCCTATCCCTTATGTTAAATCTTAATTCTTATCAAATAACCAATGATTGGTTATTGGTTATTCAAGAACACCCACGACCAGACAACGTCTTAGTGGGTATTCACTCATTGAGTTGTTGAGTTAATTCAAATAAAATGAGTTAAATTAAAAATATATGTATGTGAAAATGTATGTCCCTAGGTGTATACATGCAGATCAATTACTTTTTTAAATATTGGTATTTTTTATATTTATTGCTTGGATGGTACTACGACTAATTGTTATTTTTAGAGAACTCTAATAATAAAAACTATTTCTGTCACATACAAGCAATGCTTTTGTGACCAAAAACTTTTGTTTACCTTATTATTTATCATAATTATCATATTATATCATATATTTTTTTTTCAAAATAAACGTTTTTTTAATTTCAATGTAAAAAATCAATTAACCAATTATTTTTTGATAATAAAAAATATTAATAAAAATTAAAAAAATTATCAAATTTTTTACAGTTATTTTATTGAATTTTTTTTTAATTTGATTGCTTACTTATGTAGTTTTCAAAAAAATAGATCATGATGTGATTTTGTAATTTGATTTTATAAATCCGCCGTGAAATAGACCAATTTAAAAACATTTGAAAATGTTAATTTTTCAAAATTTTATGGCAGAAATTATAACCAAAAAGAGATATATATATATATATATATATATATATATATATATATATATATATATATATATATATAAATATATATATATATATATATATATATATATTTAAAAAGGTAGATTTAATATTATCGATCGTTAGTGTTAAAATATCTGACAAAATATTAGGTATGTATTACTTTACATTTGTATGAAAACCTGAGAATTATGATATTTAAACATACACTTGGCAATAGCAAATACCTCAGTCTAGAAGTCAGTTCAGTGCTTTTCTATGCTAAAGATTATGAATCTCTCTTGGTTAATCCCGTTTATCACAGCATCTGTGTCTTGCCTGGTTTTGGAGCCATCCTTGTACCACACGATATCCCCAGATTTAATGCTCATTTTCTCCTTCGTTTCTTCTTTCCTTGAAGGTATTACTGTTTTATAATACTAATAAATTATTACATATTTTTTCTGATAGTCAAGCGGTGATTAAGACCCTTAAATCCCACCGGAAAAATTCTAAGATAGCCTGGGATTGTAAGCAAAAGCTACAGCTGTTAGCTAAGGACAACAGGTCCCGGCCCATTTGGACCATGTAGGTAATAAACGAGCTGATGAAATGGCCCGTAAGTGGGCAAATGCACTGCCTGTGAGGCCAGAACCTTACATCCAATCTATTTAACCCAAGTAGTCAGAAAGTGACACGGATAGTACCATCTACACAAGATTAAAGTCTATCTAGACAGCAGAAGACAAGGAAGACGTAGTAAAAGTGTTTTGGAATCTTAATGCAAAAATAGGGAGAAAAAACCATATAGAACCAGCAGTAGGAAAGTACAATTTAATTTACACGAAAAAATAAATGACAACGGACAGAGGCTATGTAATCTAGCAGTACAATCAAGCTTCACAAAATTCAAGCGTCCCAAGATGCACAGAGTAACTTGGATATCACCTTATAAAAAACATTCAACCAAATAGATCACGTACTTATAACAAAAAGTAAATACTCGACAATGAAAGACGTAACAACATTCAGACACAGCATACCTAACAATCAGCAGTGCCAGTCTCCTTGGCGGGTAAAGTCTGCGCATATCTTCACGTTGACACGTGATGACACCAAAAAAATTTGAAAAAATAAAAGTGAAACGGACTGTTTGTATTTATAATATTTTCTTTTAATAGTTACCAGTTACCAGTTGGAAGCATCCTCACGGGGCCAACAAGCAAAGTTTAAAATACGTTTTACACAATAAAAATCAATTTGCAGCAATCCCAATTGCCCATTTAACAAAACTCAAAGAAGAATATGAAGATGTTAAATTGGTTTTGGAAAAAATTAATTATTCGGAGCATCAATGGCCGCTTTGTGTAAATTTGAAAATGGTTAATTTTTTACTTGGTCAACAAAGTGAATACACAAAATACCCTTGCTTCATTTATCTGTGGAATAGTAAAGCAAAGTAACACCTTTGAAAACAATAAGTATGGCCTTTGAAAAATTCCTTATCTGTCGGTAAAGCCAACGTAATAAAGAAGCCGTTATTAAGCAGAGACAAAATTATACTTCCACCATTACATATCAAATTAGGTATGATAAAATAATTCGTCAAAGCGTTGGAGTGTTTAAAATACTAAGCTTCTAAAGTTTAGAATGGAAAAGTTAAAGGGTGGAATATTTGATGGTCCTTAAATTCGGCAATTAATAAAATATGCAAATCTCATCAAAGTTATAACTATTTCGGTAAGTAAAGCTATTGAAATTAGAAAATTTCCTAGGTTACTATAAAGCACTAAATAAAAAAATTGTGCAAAACATGTTGACAAGCTTCAAGATTCTGGGAGCAAATATCTCTCATTAAAAATTTATTTCCTACATTTCTGTTGGATGTTCTTTACAGAGAAAAAAAAATTTATTGGTAATGATTTATATTTACCCTTAATTTATATGTATATAAAATGCATTCAAGGAAAATGTGATAAGAATGAGTCTTTCAATTACGGTTTATCCTAATATGGATATACTTCTTCGATTTGGAATCCAAAGAAACCCACTTCCCATTTTTTAATTTAAGTAAAGGCAAAAAACAAAGTACAAGAACACCACAAAGCAGATAAAACAGTAAATCCTCTTGGATTTATCTAACAAATGTCCTTCCATCGCATATTTGATCACCTTGGAATAGTTCAACTAAATAAATAAATGAAATATTAAAATTGTAAACAAGATATTTAAAGTGCAAGGGACGTTCACTATTCAGAGAATAAGAGCAGTTACTTTACTTAAGATGATCGTCTTCGTTTTAGTTGAAAGGCTGTTTGCTGACAATTGTTATGGCAATTGAAGTCAATTTATTTCTGTCTGTGATACTGGGAAAGTAAAGTTTATTTCTTTCATTTACTTTTCATTACAAAAATTCTTCATGAAAGGACCTTTTTTTACTTGGCACGTTATAAAGGAGCCAAATTAGGGATTTTTTCAAAATTTAAAAAAAATTAATAGACATTTTTTTTTCATCAAAATATTTTCCTGCTATTGCAAATTAAATCTCAAAAAATATATATTCTTGAGTCCTCTTAGACCTAAAATATGAAAAACAATTGTAAAATAACTGAGAGACTATTTTGCAAAAAAAGCTTATTTTAGTTTTTATTTCAAGAATTATTTCGTTAATTAAGAAATAGGTTAGAAATAATATATAATGTTGACGAATAGTATATAACACACCTAGGGCAGTAAAGTAAGAAATGTCTCATCATACATGTGTTCTGAGACATTTCTTACTTTAATGCCCGTGGTGTGTATACTTTTTTTCTCTCTACAGTAGGCGGAAAGCGGCAACTTCGTTTTGCGTGGTGGGCCGAAAGTGACGCTTTCTGCACAGTAGGGAAAAAACATATTTTTAAGATATTCACGTACAATGTCTTTCGTTTGAGTAGACATTATTTCTCCTATTCCCATGCAGGATTAAAACCTTTAAGTACCTACTGTTGCAAGATCGCAGTGGACTGTATGTTGAGAGTTTAATAATAAATTAAGTAAATTAGTAAATATACAACATTTTGTTAAGTAAAAAGGACGGTACGAAAAATATCTTATGTATAAACGTAACTAACCTTTTTTGATGCGTAAACAGCGTGGAGCGTTGACAAATTGTGAACCGTGTTGATAGCGATTGAGAATTTTTATAAAAATTAAATAACAAAATTAATCTTTAATTAATTTAACAAAGGGTAACTATATGTTACCAATATGTTGCGAGATTGTAATGGACTTTTTTGTGTGGACAGCGTGGAGATTTGATTTCTTCGTCTGTGGGAACTCAGGGTTACACTTTTTTTTAATAAATTTAGTTTTGGCACGTGGCACGAGTGGTTCTTTTAAGACGGAGTGGTCGATGTTTCTTCGTTGAGCGGCAGAAGTAAAAGAGGAAAGGGTTCCCTGGTTTGTATTGTTTAACCCCAAAGTCACACATGCTGATCAGTCCGTTTATAAGAGAGAGAAATCTCCCGTCTATTTATCGCGGCCATATTCAAATAACAATATACAAATTCTTAGTGCTTTTATGGGAACGGAACATCTGCTAAGATGTGGTGGTCGCTGTAAACATACAGTAAAAATTTCCCTCACTATCGATCATGGTAAATCCTCAGTAGTTTTTTACTGGAACCCCAATCTAGCACACTAAAATAGTTGTTTTAAGTAATTACTCGATGTTTCGCCTCTTATTAGAAGACTTGGAGAAAGAAGAAGCAGATTTGTTCGAATGAGATCTTGATGACGGCGCCTACAGCGAGAGTGATGACGGCGCCTACAGCGAGAGTGATCACGAGACAGCGTCAGAGCTGATGAGGATGTATTCATTGATTGTGATGCAAAAAGGTTCATGTAAAAAATAACAAATAATTAATTTTTATTTTATTTTATTAATAAATTTTTAAATTAGATGTGTCTGTACTGGCGTAGAAAAAAAATTGGTCAGTACTTGAAGATTAAACCGGCCCACGGAACAGGTTTTTAAAAAACTCGTTAACATAATATACTAATATATTTTTGTAAAGTTTTTATTTAACTATATACCTACATGAATATAAATTTTGGTAAAAAGAATTGTAACATTACAAATAAACTATTCATTATTATAATTATCTATTTCCATTGTACAAAACATTTAATATTTATTAAAAAAGTATAATGGTTTTTTGGACCTTTTTGTCACATCTGATTTTAAAATTGTAATAATATCCAGTCCAATGCTGATTTATAAAGGTGAGCTAACTTCCGGATAAATCGTTACGTTTATTTTTTTAGTTGTGATACATTGTCTTTTAGAATTTATTATCGCTCCAGGGTAAAGTATGAAAAAAGGAAATGGTGTTTAGCTCCTGGGAGCATATTCACTGCAGACTTTGTAAAACTTCCTAGTAATTGCATAAAAGAACTTTCAATAGATCAGTTTTGTTAGAGATTTGTTACCAACAGAAAAAATGTTTTAATTTTTAAAATTCTACACAAAATTGTCACAATTCTTTTATTTCTAATGCACTATCTCTTTAGTTCATTATTTATAAATTATTATAAATTATTATAAATTAATAAATAATTAATAATAAATTATTATTACATTTTCAAATACCCTTTGTAAAAAAAAAATCACCAAATTTGTAAAAAAATATCCCACCAGGATCGAGCAACACACGAATGATCTTGCCAAGAAGCTAATAAAAACTACACACACTAAAATAAGTCTGAAAAAAACAACCCCACACGACTTGTTAAACAGATTCTAGCAGTAAAATTCTCCATCCCGACAGCCACAACTTGTCTCAAGTTAGTATTAGTATTGTATAGAGATAGGGGAGTGCTACTGAGCAACTTTCCTTCATCTTCAGCATCAGCATCATCATCATCATCATCATCTTGTAGCCGTCACTGTCCACTGCTGGACATAGGCCTCCTCTAAAAACCTCCATGTCTCTTCATGTCCCGTCACCAGTTTCAAGTCTTTTTTGTCCAACTCTAGAAGCTGTTTAGCTTTCCTTGGCGAAAGGCTTACTAGCCTTTTCGCTTGTCTTTGTCCTGGCACTTTATGCCAGTGAGGTTTTATTTCATCTGTTTACCAGCATCGAGACCCCCCTTTTAAGTGGGCTTCGGATAGTCCACAAAAGGGTTCTGGGCCGAAAAATTGTTTATTTGCCCCTTCTTTGCCAAGGCAGTCTGCTTCTTCGTTGCCTTTAACTCCCTTGTGACCTGGAACCCACATCAGAGTAATCTGATTATTTGTTGCAAGTTGTCTCAGGGATTGTTTACAGTACCAAGTCAGCTTAGACTCACAAGTGTATTACTTCAGTCCGTAACCAATTATCTACAGAAGTAATATTTTGTACAATTTTGTTAAATAAACCATATTTCTAATTTGTATTAACGAAATTCAAACGACAATAACACTGACAACTACTGTCATGCAATTAAAATTAGATAACAATTTGCAAAGACGTTGTTAACAAAATTAACATTGCTACAGTAATTGATACTTTCTAAAAAAACAGTGAAATAGTTTTTGCTTACTTTCATATTATTAAGAAACAGTATTAGTAGTAGTTTTTAGTGTGTTTTATTAAAACAACATCCTCAAAAGAAATATATAATTTTTTTTAAATGAAATGTTTCCATTTTAGTATCAAACAAATACAACAAACTAAAATAATTAAGCCTAAATAATTGTAAATTTAAACATTTTGAATTGGCAATTGATCATAATAAAAAGAAAATACTGTCAGTTTTTATATGAACAATTATAATGAACTAAAGTAAGGTTTATAAGCATAGCTGTTTATCACGAAATAAATTATATTTAGAATAATTTCATGTTAAATAAAGTTGCTTATTTATCAGCTTGCTTTATTTAATTTTAATTTTAAATTACAATTATCAACTTCTGATAATGAAGTTTATGAATTTTGATTCTAATTAAGTGTATCTTGCATAACATTTCTGGATGTTTGTCTTTTTAAAATTAATATTGTTATGCAAGCAGGCTATTTATTCAGTGTTAAAGATTAGTTAGAAGTTTGTCAAACACTAATGGCAAATGTTTTGAGAATTTTTCACATAGATTAAGATATAAGAAAATTGGCTTTAATTTGGTGAACTATATAACTTCATTAAAAAATTACTTGAAACTAAATTTAAATTGTGTATAAATAAATATTAAATCTGGAAGAATCATGGCACTGAAAACGAATCTCATTTGGTTATCCTCTCGGTGTTATTAAAGCTCATATTGAAAAGGTATAAAAGACCTACAGTAATTAAGTGTCTTTATTAAAGAACTCGTATTAGTAAAGCAAGAAATGACTTTAGCCGACTGCGAAAAGTTCTTTGTAATCTTTGGTTAATTATCGATACAAGAATCAGAATCCTTAGATGCTATGTGATCTCTGTGTTGCTATGTAAAGCAGAAAGTTGGAGCCTCACTGAAAACGCCTGTAGGCGACTGAAAGCATTCGAAATGTGTACCTGCGAATGCTGCGAGTGTCATATGTACATCACGTCTCCAATGACGCTATTCTGGAAAGACTTAAGAGAAACAGCAAAATGCTCAATACGATTAAATATTTTTTTTATGAAAAAAAAGGGTAGACCTATCGTGTGGGCCGCGGACGGCCCGCATTGCGACTATTAGAAGGGGAAGAGATTATAGAAAGGAAATGATTGTGGACACGCTTTTTAAAAAGTTGTAGGTCATAGTTCTCTGGAAAAACTGATTTTGGAAGCTTATTCCATTCCGTAGCAGCCCTGTAAAAGAAAGATTCTCGATGAAGATTGGTCCTAGTAGTGTCAATCTTGAGAATAAATGGGTGAGACTGATCAGCGTGCCGAGTTCTTCGGCCGAATGTGTCCAATGGTGGTACAAGAGTTTATATTTCTCTGGAGCATCTGCCATGGAAATATCTGTAGAGCAATGACTGGTCTGCAACTCTTCTTCTATGTTCTAGAGGGTGAAGGGTATCTGTGAGAGTTGAGCTGTTTATCAAGCGAATGGCTCTTTTCTGAATGGAATCTAGAAGACGAAGAGAATGCCTTGGTGCTGAACCCCAAATGTAGAAAAGCGACGTATTTTGGGCATATAATGCGCAACTCGAAGTACCAGTTGTTGCAGCTCATTTTACTAGGAAAAATTGACAGTAAAAGAGAACCCGGACGCAGACGCATTTCCTGGCTGGCAAATCTTGGAAAGTGGACAGGGTTAACATGTACAAAACTGTTCAGAGCGCCAGTGAACAAAGTACGCTGGGCCAACATGATCGCCAATATCAATAGACGATAGGCACTAGAAGGAGAAGATTGAAGCCTCTCGAATTAAAAGATTTTTAATAAATATTACTAATGAAAATAACAAATTGCAAAAATACCATGGAATCCATCGTAACGTAATCTGGAATAAATTTTAAAAAAATAAGTGATAAATCAGTTTTTCGGATAAATTAAGGTTGCAGCGTAAAATAAAAATTGTGAAAACTAACCTAAAAAATAGATATAAAAAATGTGTTAAAAGGAGTAAATATTCAGGCAAATAAAATTATTTTAGAGAGTATGTCTTCAATAACAATAAAAAAATAAATATTAAAAGATGCTTTATTGTTACTGATATTTTATTTGCTACGAATGTATTTTTGAATATGGTGTTTATTTGCATTCTAAAATCTTAAAAAAATATTGGAAAAGAATTGAGGCGAATGGGTACCAGGAACATTTATATCGATTTGTTTGTCACTGCATAGAAGTTCATCGGGGAGACAGTCTAATGAATCTATAGACGGAAAGTCAACAACCCAGTGGGAATAGAATCAGGGAGCTTTTCCCGTCAAATTACTTAACACGTCAATTTTAGGAGTGGCCGCGTCCAAATCAACGAAGAAATGCCCGCTAACAAAAGTGGAAAATAAAAATGAAATAAAAAGTTCATTCAACTTTATTTTAAATATTATCCATTGTTAAGTAGTTTTGGTAATTGGAAAACTTAAAAAAAAATTGTACCAAAATTATTTTAAAATCTACAAATCCACTAAAATATTTTTAACATAAATATAAAAAAACTTGAAAATAACCAAAAATAGCCAAATACAAGGTGGGCCAAAAGTCAGTTGTCAAAAGAACCAATTTACTATCAACCATTTTATTACATCACATAAATACTAGTACAGTTCAATAAACCTAAAAAAGAATACTGATTCAAAAATTTTGTCGTAAATTTTACGGGATTGTATGTTTTCAAATTCGGATTGGATTCGTTTTTTTCCAAATGCTCAATATCACGATTCTTATCGAATTAAACCTCATTTTTTGGTATAACCCAGACTGTAAAATCCATGGGTATGATATCTTGATATCCATTCGTCAAAGATTTTATTTAGAAAGTATCTTGCAATAAATAGGTCCTTAATGAACGAGTACTTCTTTTTTTTCCATATCAACTTTTCCTTAACCGGCTGCAAATGTTCATAAAGAAGACTATTTTCCAATTTGAACCAACACTTTTTAAAGTATAACTCACTACATTACAGAATTAACAGTACCGTTAAAAAATAAGGCCCGATTAGGCTACCGTTTATAATCCCTGTCCATAAACTCACGGCAGGAGAGTTTAACTTTCTCTCCATCGCTGCTCATAGAAATTCGTAGAATCCCAGTAAACATAGTTGTGTCTGTTAACTTTGCTTTTTACCTTAAAAGTCGCTTTGTTTTTTCAAAGAATGGCTCTGTAATAGTTGGAATTGGGTTTTTGTCGGATTATGTTCAACTTGCATAATTTCATACGCCTGTCCGTATCACCTTTAATTAGGCCTTAATTGCAGACTTTTATGAATCTTTCATAGGCTTGTTCATGATGTTCAATTCTTCTTGGATGTTTTTTTTTAAGAGTTACTCGGTAATTGCATAAAATATTGCGCGACAACATTAAGGTTTTTTTACTGAAGTAAAAGACTGGCTTACCTGCACGAGGAAGCTTCACTATCTATTTTTCTGCTTAAAGTGCCATGTCCTTCACAAACGTTGGCTATCATCATCGATATCTTTACTTTATCTACTGCTTTCCGGAACAGTGACGTTCTGCTGGTTCCGTACCATTGTCGGAGTTGTTTAAGACAGGACGTTTTACGGCGGCCCGGACCTCTTTTGCCATCAATTTTGCTCTCTATTATTAAACTGCAATAGATGGTATTTTTCATTACGGAGAAAATGTCCAAAGTGCTTCAGCTTGCACTTCTTAATAGTAAACATGAAGGCGTCTAAGTACTTCCATATTTCGCTACCTACTTAGTCCTTTTGAATCTTTAGAATCTAGAATTAAATCTTTTGTCTAGATGGAAGTTGAATGTTTCGAAAACATTTTACAAACTTCACTGTAATTATGTTTTCACCTAGTTTGCAAAACGAATACATGCTGTTTTGGAGCTAATTTTCCTTTTATTATTCTCAGATAACAAAAAACATAATATTAGACTTCTAGTGTTATCTGACTTATAGGTACTACACACTAGTCAAGTTCACAAGTGACTACCACTACACTAGGCAAAACAAAGTCTAATGATTTTTAGTGGCAACATGCTTATGATTTACCATGTATAAAACTTAAACTTAAACTCAATTTTTTTTCAAAATAATATAATTAATAGTAGTGTATCCTTCTTGATTAATTATAAAAGCTTTATATTGTCGTTGCACGAATGGAATCAAGTTATCTATTTCTTGTTAAGGTAAAGCTATTCATTCTCCCTGCGGTTCTAAAAATTCCTGCTACCTTTTAAAATTCTTCGTTGAAATATGTCCCATAGATGCTCTATTGGCTTTAAATCCGATGATTGCGCAGACCACAGCAATTACTTCGATACCATTATTATTAAGAAAGCTAGCCACTGTTGCCGCAACATGTAGTCGTGCATTATCATGCATGCATTAGTTCGAAATTTTCTCCAATGGCTGCGGTAAATAATTTAATTATTTAATCAATATACCTATTGGCCTTTAAATATTTGTGCATCAAAATCAGATCGGTTTTACCTCCGATGCTGATTCTGTCCCAAACCATTACTCCTTTAAGGAATGAATCTCCTGTATACTCTACAATCGTGCTTTATTGCCCGGTACTCTTTACACTTGCCTATGCCTATGGCTTTCAGCATTTGTTTACGTTTTAAATAATGTCTTTCCATGTTTAATTCAATAAATAATGTAGTTTATTCTTAAGCTTTGAACTCAAATCAATACCAACACATTTTTGTTAGTGTTTCAAACCGATAAAATATGCAACAATAATAAAGATTATTTTTAAACGGTCTTTGTTGAGAGGAAATTTGTTGAAATGTTTTTTTAAAGAATTTTGTAAAAATATTATTGTAATTTTGGTAATTAATAAAAATTGGAAACATTTTATTTTGACTGGAAAAAATTAATATTTCGTTTCTAAATTTTTTTTTTCGTTGAAATTATTCTACCATACCCTTGTTTTTGATATTGCCGTCCTTTCAGTTTCGTTTCCAATTTAAAAAAACGGGTAGGTTATATATTTTGAAGAATCGTAATGGTCAGAAGACCAAAAAAGGATAAGTTAAATCGTACCATATAAATTCATGACAAATAATATTAACACTGTATCTCCTTCATGACATTTCTGATGAAATATAGAAAGTTGAAAATCTCGTGACAGTAGATATTATTTTAGTAATCTCAATGGACTCTACATTCCAATCTGGGATGTTTTTTTATTGGTTTTCTCAAAACAGAAATGGATCTGTCAATTTTGTTATTTTTGTATTTTTAAGATATTGATTGTTTAAAGATAGTAGGAACAGTCACTTGCAAAATTGTAAATTGGTAAAGTTCTAAAGATTGATGCTTTGGTTGGTGAGGAAGTTTGAAAACCACCAAAAAAAGTGTTAAGTCGGAAAGTTATTAGTAAAATCGGAAATTGATGTAACTGAGAAAATGAAAATTCAATAAAATATGAACAGGAAAATATAATAATGTTTTTAATAAAAGTACCTTTATTTAAGTTTCTTTAAAGAAGAAGAATAATATTGTATTTCGAGATGAACTTTAAAAGAATTTTATAAATCTACAAATTATAGTATTGATACATGCATCTGTGATGATTTTTATTTTTAAATAATTTATCAACAAAGGTATCTGTAGGTATATTTGTAAATAAACCATAACTCAATTAAAATATTTTCCAGTCCTGAACTGCGTAGTCTTTCTTAGAGACGCAAAATGCTGTGAAATTAAATGGGGAACAGGGAGAATTTTCTTCTTATTAGCTATCTCTAGGAGAAGAGGTAAATGTTCTTTGTTTTACTAAATCATTTGGAAGAGTCTCCTCTTTTGATTTATATTTATTAGCACTCGCAATATTTAACTAGCTTTTGATGTACTTATTCATCGCGGTACTAAGGAGCTACTTTAAAAAAATAGCAGTTTTACATAATATTCTGTTGTTATGATAGCTTTACAATCATATCAGAGCTTAAAAAGGTAATGTGTAGGAACGTAATTAATATTTAAAGTTTTTCCTAATAAACAATAAATTATTTAATCCTAAATTGTTAAATTATCAAAAGCTTTGCTGATAATGGCATGTAACACTTTATTACTGGTTTAAAAAAACCAAAAATTAAGTCCAATAATAAATTTAATTTTTCCTAGATAATTACAACAACTATTATTATTCTTGTTATCAAACACTATTTGGTTTAACTATTTTTTTGGATTAAAAATTAAAAAACGCTATTTATTTTACTTTTTTATTCTTTCAGTAATATACTCAAACTAAACATCGTTAAAGAGAGTCATATTTATAAAAAAACGTATTTATTTACTTGACTACATTTTCTGGAAAAAAACGGTTTTAAAACATTTTTCAAACATTTACCACCTCTCCCATTTTCATATATTTTAAAAAAAGACGAACATTAATATGTTGAGATTGTTAAGGTGTCAGTAAGTTGTTTCAAAAACACTAACCGTATTGCCGTCTTTCTATCCTTCAAATACGAAAAGCACCCTTTCAAACTTTTAAAAACTCCTTATATTTACGTTTGACTTTTTTTATACATTATACACAAAACTTCCACAAACTAGATATTGTTGAAAAGAGATTTTTTAAATGGATTATTCTGAAAAAATTAAATTTTCAAGATGAAAAGCAAGCTTAGCTATTTTTTATTAAAATGAGTTTTGTAATAAACGACGATTTTGCTAAAAGTTAAGAAGTTAAAACGTTCTTTAAATACAAATATGATTTATTATTACTTTAATTCGGATAATTTTTAAATTGCTGATTTTGTTTGTAAACATAAAATATCCCTAAACATTTTTTTGCAGACATTGTGGTTTGGATATTATATATATTTTCTTTTTTTTTAATTTCCGGTAAAGTAATATTTTTGCCATCGTGAATATCATCAGAACATCTACGATTCTTTTGAAGTAGCGGTAAGTCTAGACACTTTTCTAGAAGTTTTAGTTTTTCGCAAAATTCCAGAACATGTCGTTTGGTTAAAACTTTATATATTACAGTTCGGGTCGATTCCTAGAAAACGTGTTGCTGTATTCAAAAGTTTCAATATTATGCAAACCCAAAGTTGTCGTTTTGTATTTATATGTTAAGCTTACGATATTTAAAGTTTAGGAAAGAGGTAAAACTACTAAATTTTTTTCGGTAAATCAGTATTTATAGGCTTTAATAAATACTCACAGGGCATTACCAATAGGGTAGTTTAAAAATATTTCTTTTACAGACATATATTTGTTTCATTTACATATTTTTTTAATATATTTTTATTGATTCATGTTTCATACGTTTCGCAATTTTTAATTTTAACCAAATGCTTATTTTTTTTTAAATTAAAATAAAGAACATTATTAATTCTTCGTTCTTCTTGTTTACTATAATAATTTTATTTTTTAGTAAATAGGATTTGGTTAATATGAGCCTTATTAATTGGTTCGTGTATTAAAGATACTTAAAACTTATGGTTTATGTATCTATAAATAGCTTTTCCTTTTGAACTGACCAGATTTATAAACAATATCAGAAAAAAATCCAATATTAATAATTTATCTTTTCTTTGTAGTCCTTACATTTTATATTTTTTTTACTACCTTTTTTGTCACATAAATTAAAAGATTTATACCCAAAAATTTTTTGTTTATTATTATGCTTTTGTTAAGAGTTTTTTTTTATTTTTTGCTTAATTGTGAACAGAAATCGTTGATGTAGCTCTCGATGAGTTTTTTGGTTACAAATAGGTACATATTTAATTATGTTAAAAGGGAATGCAACAAAAATCAATTATCGGTACAAATTTAACAAATATGTTTAATCATGTAGTACTTACAGTATAATCTAGCATCAGATTTATAGTCATCATAATCTGAATCACTTTCGTCGCTATCTTTATTCGGATTGTAAATGATTGACTACTTTGATGCGGTTTTCACGAACCCACCATTCCTCTATTAAATTTTCATATTTTTTGACAATTTTTCCCAAGTATTTAGTGCTCGTTGCCAGGTTTTTAAAACCTTATTACTGTAACCATTAGATTCAATGTGATTGTCATAATAAGTTTCGCATATTTCCCAAATATACTAAATGGGATTAAATTGGCAATGATAAGGCGGAAGTCTCAGCACACGATGTCCATAACTGAGTATAATTTGATACACTTTGTAAATTTTTTCTCTTTTGTGCCTTTTAGCTATCGATAATAATTCCGGCTTAAAGTAATACTGTGGAAATGAAATATTTTTCTTCGTTAACCATTCTTTTATTTTCTGTACCGTCCAGGAGTTTGTTGGTTGCTTATTTAAAATTTCCGAATGGTACAAAGCATTATCTAATACAATGACAAATGGTTCATGTAATGATGGTAATAGTTTCTCTTTTAACCATTTTACAAACATCTCTGTATCTATATTGTCATGATAATCGGCCGATTTTGATTCTGACGAAAATAAAAGATCCGCCCCATCAACAAACCATGCTTTCCACCTGCATGCACAATAATGTGTCTTCTTTCTTCACCGTCGCGCATCGGTGTGTTTTATAGACTTTATGTCGTCCTGCAAAATTTTATTTGTTCCACTTTTAGCAAAAATCGTCTAGATAAACAAATGAAAGGCAGTCTAGTTGACACTGAGTAAATTTTTTTAAAAATTCAATGCTTTTGTGCACGATTCTAGCTTTTTCACACAAGGCCTTTCGGTTGTCCTCATTTTTAAACTTAAACCTTATATGTTTCAAAATTCTTCAAAGACTCGTTCTAAAAATTTAAAAAAAACCTTTTTCTATTACTTTTTTTAATATTTAAACCAAAGAGACATGTTCCTTTTTGTTCACGCATTTTGTACACAATGTGATAGATTATTCTTTAAAAAATAGCAAATTAAAATAAAAAATCAACCTGTTTTAAGATTTTTTTGATATTACTGTTTATTTAGCTAATAATAAATTTATGCGTTACTTTATGGACGCACTGTAAATCATTTAATAAGAAAATGGTGGTTTTATTAAAAAATGACACCAGCAATAAATCCTTTAAAAACAATTGAATTACCTAATAATTATTATAATCAATCATTCCAAAATCAAGTGTTATTGCACACAAAGAATAACATTTTATGAAACATTGTTTGAGCTTTTAAAATTTTATCTGATTAAAAATAACAACGGAAGGTTCGAAATCGTCTTTAGATACGAGATGATTTAACATTTTTTGTTTTATCTAACATCAGTTCAAGAAACAGGAATTGGAAATAGTGGAAATTTATACAATCGATCGGATAACATTGGTATTAAGCAAAAGGCGACTAAAAAAATTCCGTAGTCTTAACTTTGCCACATTTTTTCTTAACTTTTTTGAGCTAACTTTGGTGGTCTCTACCTTTATTCAAACTTCAAAAAAAACATCATTTTGCCACTTTAACTATGGGTCTCATTAAGTGGTTCCCATAAGTAGATTCTGCGTTTTTAAAGTCAAAGCTATACGAGTACTTACGCCTTTAGACAGTGTCCCTCCACCAACTGCCAGCACCTGCGCGCCGAGGTTGCGCGGTGGTCGCCATTGCATCTCGGTTTGGCTAATTGGCCAAACACTGCCTCAACTAAATTCAAAGTCAAAGTTGCCTTTTATTGGTCAAGTGTTACGTTTGTTTTTTTACTACAAAAGCGAATCTGCGTCTGTGATATAATTGTGGGAAAAAGCTTTTCGATAAGACTGAAAAAACATGTTTACATAAGAATAGAAAAACACTTTAGAGAATGGTAGGATCTGAAAAAATAAAAAGAGAACAATAAAAAGCGTTCGGAAGCATTAATAAAAAAAGAACAAGATTGGCAACAAAAATTAGATTTTTGATATTGCTCATTGTGATGCTTTAAGTATTATGACTGTCGAAGAGGACAAGCAGTTTTTACTAGCACAGCGACAGAAAGAACGCCTAGGTGTCCAGTAGACAGAAAGAGTGTAATAAAATAAAAGAAAAAGCAGAACGTTTGGAAAAATTGCATGATCACGAAAACAGAATTATATCTGCTTTAACAGAAAAGGGCCTTTTCTCTTTGTCTACCTGTAGCAACGAAAAATCTTCTTCATCTGATTTTAATGTCTCATTAAAATCTGAGCAATGAAAACCACCTTTAAAGCGAGCACGAAAGGACATTATTAATAACCAATTAGCTTCCAGCCTTGATGTTTTTAAATTAAGTACCAGAAAATCAATTATGGTTGTGGCATCCATTTTGACAAGTGCAGGATGTGACTCATCAGAGTTTAATGTCAATAGATCTTGCATTCGTCGCAAACGTTAAAAAAATTAAAAATGAGTAACAGATTCTTTAAAACGTAAGTTTAAAGCTGATTTTTCATTAATAATTTATTGGGATGGTGTTAATAAAAGACATTACTGGTAATAAAACTGTAGATTGCCTGCCAATTTTGGTATCAAGACGTAAGGTTGATCTAGCAGTTCTGAAATTGGGACTCGAAACCAGTGAAGAATGCGTTGACGTGGTCTAAGAAACAATTATTTCATGGGGCTTAAGTGATAAAGTAAAATGTTTGTGTTTTGACACTACAGCTTTAAATACTGGCTTAAAAAATAAATATTGTGCTCTTTTGGAGCGAAAAATTAAAAAAGATATGCTTTGGCTTGCTTGCCAATACCACATCATGAAAATCACAATAGCAGCTGTATCAGTCGCTCGGTACCTCTAATGGTCATGATATCCAGTTGTTTAAGCGCATTAAGAATAGTTGGAAAAAAATTGACCAAAACGATTTTAAAACAGTATTTAATGACATCACGTCAAACGAAAAGACTACAAATAATTGTTGCAACTTACAAGCATTTACTTGGGAGGAATTTCTGAAAAAGGTATTTTATTTAGTTAACCTGCTGGGCTGCACTGGGCTAGATGGATGGTAAAAGCTTTGTCATCATCATTATCATCATCTCCCAGCCCGGTGTTGAGTCCACTGCTGAACATAGGCATCCATTAAACTGCTCCACTGGGCTCTATCTTGAGCTGTTCTAGTCCAGTGTTGTCTACTCTTTTTATATCGTCGCTCCAACGTGTTGGCGGTCTTCTTCTGCTTCTTTTGTCTGCACGGGGTCTCCAAATTATTATTCTTAGAAACCATCTGTCGTCTTTAAATCTCGCAACATGTCCTGCCCATTTTCAGTTTAGTGTTGTGATTCTCTGTATTATGTCTTGGACCTTTGTTCTTTTCCGGATGTACGTATTTCTTACGCGATCTAAAGTTCGAATTCCAAGCATAGCTCTCTCCATTTTTCTCTGAGTAACCTTCAATCTATGTACGGTATTCCTTACCAGTGTAAGCGGCACCGTAGTAGGTCATTACTGGTAATACGCATTGATTGAAGACTTTTAATTTTAGGCTTAATGGTATGCTGCTTTTAAAGACATCCCTTAGTCTACCGTATGCAGCCCACCCTAGAGAGATTCTTTGTAGTTCCTGCGTTTGATTGTCTCGACTTATTTTAATTTTGTGACCTAGATATTTGTATTTGTCAACCATTTCAATGATTTTGTCCTCTAGAGATATAATTCCACCAAGTACCAAATTAGTCATGATTTTTGTTTTTTGATGACTTATACACAGGCCAACGTTTTTTCTTGCCCGCCCCAGCTCTTTTATTATTGAATTGGCCTTCCTCAAATCATCTGTTATCAGCACTATGTCGTCCGAAAAGCGTAGAATGTTTAATTTTTTTCCATCTATACTAATACCTTTGTTATCCCAGTCTAGGGTCCTAAAAGCATATTCTAGAACAGTGTTAGCTTTAAGGATAACCTATCGCCCTGTCTTACTCCTCTCTGTATGGAAAACTTTCTAGTGGTATTATGAATTTTTACGCTGGCCGTTGAGTTGGTGTAAATATTATGTATCAAACATGTGTATCTGTAATCTATCCGACATTTACCAAGTGCTTTCGATGGCGTCAAATGATTTCTGAAAGTCAACAAACACAAGCACTAATAGCCTGTTATATTCTATTGTTTTCTCAATGAGCAGCTTTAGTGTGATGAGGTGATTATTTATTCCTTATCCTGAACGGAAGCCTGCCTGTTCTACTAATTGGTAGAAGTCCAGTTTTCTCTCCAGTCTTTTGTTTATTATTTTTGTGAAAAGCTTGTACAGGTTAGACAGTAAGCTTATAGGCCTGTAATTTTCCAAGTCAGTAATGTCGCCCTTTTTGAATTTTTTTTGTATTGCTTGAAAATTTTCTTATTTCAACACCAGTTTGAATTGACAAAAAAGGAAAAGAAAGCGGTGAGAGAGATATGCAATTTTACAGTGAGAATTTATGTAAAATACTAGTTTCAAGCCACTTTTTGACGGTCAGCACCAAGAAACGACTTACAATTATTAAAACACCTTAAATCCTTTTAAAAAATATACTAAGAAATGGCTACAGTTGCCCTGAAAAATAGATTCAGGTCATATATAGTATTTGCCGGAAGAGCTAGTGTATTTTGCATTTTTCGACGATGAATGTTCAGTTCAAGACTATAAAAATATGGTAGATGCACTAAAAAGCCCCAAAGATTGCCCAAAAAGAAAAAGCATTGATGTAAAACACATTCATGAAAAAAACATTGAAGACTTCGTGACCAGAATTTTCATGCGATTTTTCAACATCCTGGAAATCTCATCTGAGTTTATGAATAAAGTAATTAAATCTTATAATGATGACGATGATTTTATAGCTGCAAAAAAATTGTTCATTCTATGCGAGTAGTGAATGATATTGCTGAGCGTGGTGTTGCTTTAATGGAGGAATATAAAAAACTGTTAACAACGGATGAAGAGCAAAAGCAGTTTTTGCTTTTATTGGTATAAGAGCATAGAAAGAAATACCCTAATATCAAGAAATCAACCTTTTTGTCCTAATTATACATAATTTTAATGCTTAAGTGTAATAGTAACAACAAAATTGCACATGTCCTGAGCAAGAAATACAATTTTCCCCGTTATGTGTTTTGTGTATTTTAATTAAAATTAAGCTCTTGGTAGCGACACCTAAATATTGTTCAAAAATTTTGAAAAAATACTGAAAAAGTTTCGTAAGGTAGGTTACCGAATGATCTGGTGCCTGGCCAAATAAAACTAAAAAAAAATTTCGACACTAATAAGGACCATCCTACTAATGCACCACATTGATTATTGTTTGACTTGGTGTCCTTTATTTTAATTAGGTGGATACATATTAATATATTTAATAAAAAGTAATAGCAGCATAAATCAGTAACATTTTTATGGATTCCTAGTCACTATGGAATGGCTGGTAATGAACTTGTAGACAGGGCTGCACAAGAGGCTGTTGCTAGAGATATTTATTATACAATAGGGTTAATAATATAAGTAGGTACTTATTTTAAAGACAATGGTAGATAGAGTTAGATAGAATCTACTTTAAATTAAAGGAGATAAATCAGTAAGTTGACCTGTATACCGCTACCACATTCATGCAGAAGAGATCAAGTAGTTACTACCCGAGCACGAATAGGACATACTAATCTGAACAATTTATTTATGCTAGGTGAAAATTAACAGCCTAGATACCAATACTCTAATAAAAGACTTACCATTAAACATATACTCACACAATGCCCAGAACAGCAGGCAATCAAACGAAGAGTGGAAATAACGAACACCTTACAAGCAAGCTTGGAAAATAACATAAATACTATATCCCGAACTCATTTATTTTTCAAAGAGACTAAAATTTGCAGAATATTATAAAACAAATACCTTTTATGACCATAAAGTTAAGTAATTCGGCCTAGTAAACTGGACTCAGTAAGTTGGCGCAGCTACTTGATTTTCCCTGGTTATTTTTGTTGTTGGTTTACATTGGTAGAGGAACTCGGTATAATGAATTGCATCCAGTAGCTGGGGTGCCGAGTGATTACCGGTATAAGTAATCCCCTCTTGTCAGCCAACAGCTACGGGCGGAGGAGCTGACAAAAAGTAGGGCACCCCAATGTCATGGGGTTGAGAAATTGGTCCCAAAGGCGGAAGTATTACAATTAAGTAATCAACGGCCATACGGTTGTTGAACGCCATGGGGGGACTACCACATTAAACATCCTCAAGGATATCCCCAGTATAAGCAAGATGGTAAGTGAACGAGTAAATGAGAACGTTACTGATCATGGTGTACGGAAACCAAGATCCGGCAGGAGAAGAGATTGGGCTTCTCAGGTCGTCATTAAACGAAATCCCAATAAAAAAAGGAGAAACACGACTAAAGATATTAAAACAGACACTAATAGTAGGCACGTGGAACGTGAAAACTATGTTTCAAGCCCGGAAAATACATAATACAATTCTTAAAATGGACAGACTTAACATTGACATTCTCGGAATTAGTGAAATGAGGTGGCCCGGAAACTGTCATTGTACGGTAAAAGATTACAAAGTATACTATTCTGGCAGCGAAAATGACCAGCATACTAATGGTGTATGAATCATACTCTCACCTAGACTTTCTCAATATGATATAGGCTTTACTCCGATTTCCGATGGAATAATTTTTATTGAACTGAAAAGCACACCTGTCAAAATAAATCTAGTACAAATATAATCACCTACTGCTGAAAAACCCGATGAAGAAGTGGAAATTGTATACCCAGCATTATCTGACAGATTAAAAGAAGTCAAGAAAGAAGACCTCACTCTCATTATGGGTGACTTTAATGCCAAAATTGGTAAGAGCGACAATTCGGAACTGATTGGCCAATTTGGACTAGGTACCAGAAACGAGCGAGGGAAGAGATTAAAAGATTTTGTGACAGAAGAACAATTAGTTATCCTTAACACTCTTTTCAAGCAACCACCTCGAAGATTATATACATAAACTTTACCACCCTGCGGATGAATGCGAAAAATACTAAATTCATGATTATCTCTAAAAATAGACGCAAGGAAGGCCAACTACTGATACCTCTCTGCGGCAAATTTAAACTTAAAAAGATAAAGAAGAAGGTTAACAGAAGAAGATGGGAAATAGGAAAGCTTAGAGAGAATGAGGAAACACGTAACTAAGAGAATAGCTGAATAATGTCGAAAACTCAAAGAAACTATACATAGTGTACAGTCGACTTTTCCCAAGATAGCTGAAAGGTTCGAAGATATTGGTAATAAAATGCGAATAGCTCCAAAAAAAAACAACCATGGATGACAGATAAGATAATAAAGGTAATGAATGTGCAGAGATCAAAGAACTTAAGAAGAAATACAATACATTTAACATGCACAAGAAAATAAAAGAGACAACGGGTCTAAATAATTTCAATGTAAGCGGAAAAATTCAAGATAGCAAAGGTAACATCATTGTAGACCGATTGGGGTTAATAAAAATCAGACCTCTTCAGACAGAATAGAAAGTGAGGAATCCGATGAAGTTCTGATAAAGAGAGGGGTGATTGTTAATGGCGAGTGCATTAATAACATACGATATGCGGATGACACAGTAATTATCTCAAACGATCTAGTGGGACTTCAAAGATTAATAAGCAGAGTGGTGGAAGTAAGTGAAAGATATGGACTGCGGATGAATGCGAAAAATACCAAATTCATGATTATCTTTAAAAATAGACGCAAGGAAGGCCAGCTACTGATACATAACAAACCCATCCAAAGGGTTAAGGTTATGTCTATTTAGGAACAAATACTAACGAAGAATAAGACCACTCCGTTGAGATAAGATGCCGAATTAAAAAGGCTCGAGCCATATTCCTTAAAATGGCAAAATTGTTCAAAAATAGGGACCTGTCTTTAAACACCAAAATGCGGATACTGAGGTGCTATGTGTTCTCAACTCTTCTATAGGGCGTTGAGTCATGGACGTTATCTGAAACATCTTGCAAGAAATTAGAAGCCTTTGAACTCTGACTCTACCGTCGTGTTCTGAGAATTTCATTGGTGGATTATATAACTAACGAAGAGGTGCTACGTTGAATAAAGAAAGAAAAAGAAATCTTATATCAGGTAAAAAAAGGTAAACTTGAATACCTGAAAGATACCGGCTTTTACAGCTTATAATCCAAGACAAAATACAAGGTAGGAGTGTAGGAAGAAGAAGAATCTCATGGCTGAAGAATCTCCGAGTGTGGTTTGATACATCAACTGTGGGCTTATTCCGTGCATCAGTGAATAAAGTTCGCATAGCTATTATGCTTGCCAACATCCGGAACGGATAGGCATCAACAAAAGAAAAAGCTGCTACTCGACTAGCCGCTGACCACTTTTTAGTTTAACATTGGGCGAGTTAGTAGGCAAGTTCGTTTAAACGTGGTGGGGAAGAGGGCGAGTGGGCAAGTCATTATACTGCCCGCTCCACCACTCGACTCGCCTAATATTCGCCTGTTTACTCGACCATTACATTGGTCAAGTATACTTGACTAATGTAAACTAGTCTTTAGCGTCGCCAAACGCATACTTTCGGCTGCAAATAATTTCGCTCGCTTGTCGGTACTTCAAAGGAAAATCGTTGCACGATGTCAAAATGTGTGTATCATCCCACGCATACATTCGCTAAATGTGGACGTCAAAGAAATTATTGAACCAAATTTCCGTATGTGTGTGATGATGTTTGCTTGTTCATATTCGCTTAGTGAGTACCCGGATTTAGCTGCGTCACCTAGTTCGGGCATGGCCAACGTAATGAATTTATGTCGCCCGCGAAGAATTGTTTAATATTAGCATTTAGTTATTAATCGAATAAATTCTAGATACTTTATTGTTAAAAAAAATTCCGTTTTAAAAAATTATACTCAACTGTACTCGATATAATATGTTTAATGTTTAAGCGACGTTGCCAGCTGGCGAGTTGACTGGAACGACCATAGTTAAAAATAGCCACTTCAAGTATGGAACCAATATTAACACATTAATCGCCCAAATGAGACAATAAAAATTTGCCTTCCAGGCTCCAATTTTTTTTTTCTAATTTGTTGTATTATGTGGTGCAAATAATATAATAACGTTGCAAATAATATAATAACCTTGCCAAAATCAACTTTAAACACATTTAAGTGAAAAAAATCAATTTACAAAATGAGAACTGGCATTTGGGTCCCAAATCGCCTGTATGGTTTTAGCCGTGTGACTCACATGTTGGTTCTCGCGTTTCTGCAAGTTCTAACTTGTTTTTGTGATGCTTATTAAATTCGTGCATTCACCAGCATTGGGTTAGTCCTTTTTTGATACTTCGTAAGTGGTGTACACAATGAGTGGTTAATAAGAAAAAAGTCAAGCGCATTTGCAAAAACTGAGGAATGAAATTCTTTAAATACAGAAATTGTGTAACGAAAAAGAATGAAACAGAAAGTTTTAGTATTAGACCATTTCATATAAATATAAAGGTGTTTTGTTTTAGAGAACAAATTAGCGATATCAGTATCATGTTTCTAGAAATTTGGTTTTTACCTTTATATCATTTTTAAAATATAGGTATTTTTTAGGCCAAATGACGAAATTTCTAACGAAGTTGGGCCTAGCCAAAAAGATATGACGGTTTTTTCTTCAACTTCGAGGTAATCGCTTTACCTTAAAAATGTAGAATCCTTAATAGAAGATGGAAGGACAATAATGCAGAGGAAATTATAATATGTTTTTCTATCTGTTTGTGGATGGGCCTAGCAAGATTTCCCAAAATGGTGGATTACTGGAGAAAAAGTCTTCTATATTCTTATAGAATATCTAAGAAAATAATAGAAATCGCTTTGAATTACTTCTACGTGTGCTTTATTTTAGCAATAATGAAGATGTGAATCCTAGTGATCGTTTAGCCAAATTGAGCCATTTGTTAAAACTACTGACTGATAAATTTAAAGAAGTTTATATCCCAGAACGTGAAATTTGGATTGATAAAAGACTAGTCCCATGAGGACGTCTCATCCTTTAGCAATACATAAAAAATAAACGGTAAAAATTTATCATCAAACTGTATACACTTTGTTGTAAAGGCGGCTATACTCATCATCTAAAATTTTACTGTCGAAATGATAAATATCAAAACGTTAGTGCATTCACAAACATTTTTATTACAACTTAGCCACTTTTTCATCTAGGTAGAATTCTCTTAACTGACAATTTTTATAGTGTTTCTCTTGCTTAAGAGCTCCTAAAACGAGAAACTTACTTAGTTGGTGCCCTTAGAAAGAATCGAAAAAAAGGCCCAGCTACAGACACCAAAATCTAGGTTTCATGGCCAACAATGTGCAAAGTTTTATTTTTTATCGTGTTTCTGTTCATAAATGTTAAAAATAATTAATTTTTTTTTATTTATTTCTGCAGTTACTATGTACTTAAGATAATAATTAAGTTATTTCTAAATTAATATTTTCCCTTTTGCATTATCCTTGAAACAGAAGAGGAAAATTCTAGACTCAAAAGTTGTTTGGGACCTCCAGGCCCCATATTTCAATATTCCATAAGTTGCAATGTTATACGTGTTTTCTACGGAGGTTCACAGAGCATTCAGTGAAAGCAAGTAGTGAAGCCCGTATGTCATGTCACTGGGCCTAGGAGGCTCTTTGAATTAAAAACCAACTGCCGCTTCACATGGCGATTAACGTGTTAAAAAAATGCAAACATCCTTTGTACGTTAATGTTAATTTGTTGTATTGATTTATTTAAAATTACTTACAAACAAATTTCGGAATAAAATTTTGTTTACTCACAGAAATAAGTGTTTTGCTTAACATTTTTTAATTTTAATATTTCGTCCGGCCCGTGAAAACAATTTTTTTTTCAAATCCGGCTCAGGGACCAAAACAGTTCGCAATTCCTGTACTAGTTCATAAGTATGGATGATCATTAATTAACTTAAATAAAATAAATTTTCTTAAAGAGTAAGTACGAACAATAAATCTTACCTATTCTTGAGAGTTTATTTTAATCGACTATCCCTCTCATAGATAGAGATAATTTTGTATAGTTTTCTAACTTCAAATTATTTAATTTAACAATAGCAACAATTATCCGAAAACCCTTTTAACTCTCTTCAAATGGCTATTGTTCAAATCTAAATCTTCTTTACTAATGAAATGGGATTAATTTGTATGTGTACATTTTCAGTTTTCAACTCTGCATAGCAATAGAAGTTGTAACCAGTAAAGTGCTAAAATTAATCATAATCAATCAAAATTGATAAACCAGAAACGTTGCTCCATTGAAATTGTAGAAATATGTTCACATTCTTGAAGTGATACGTGGACGTTTTAATGTTTTGGAAAATTGATTACACCTCTGTTAATATCTTCCCGGTTTTAATGTTAAAAATATGTACTTAGTAGTATTGTTTAAAAGTTTTCCTACCTGTAATAAAACTCGGAATGAAAATTAACTGGCTTCATTGGGTTGAAGAAGACATTCTCGACAATAACCTTGTGGGTTAATATCAGTAAATAAAAATTACCCACATTATTTATAATACATTTAAAAAGTACTCAGAACGTGGCTTAATCATGAATGATTAAAAGGCAATGACAGACGTACCATGTGGTACAATTGGTAACTGGGGTTAAGGTTGGTTAAGGTGTGACTAGAGTAACTAAAAAAATTGTAAGAAGGAAGACTCAATAAGTAAGAATAAATGATGCTGAGGTTATTAATATTAGTTTTGACATTTATAGCATTAGGTTCTTTAAATATACAAGACATTTCTAAAAAAGATTTTTTTTCAAATTTACTTCCTGTTCCAATAAGTGCAAAATTTTTTGAGGTTTCTTATCACTTTTATTTAAGCATTTATTATATGAAATGTGCTGACAGTGTGAAGCGATACCTACTGAAAATAAATTCCTATAAGCCCTTTACACGTTTATCTGAATGGCAAAATGTAAATACTCTAGATTATCTTAAATTTAAAAAAAATGAGCTGTAACTCATTTTATATTACTTTTTTCTGTGAGAGATTTTTCATTAGAGATCGGATTAAGAAGTAGCTAACTTCCACCGAAAATTTTTCGCATTCAATTATAAACTCCCTGTATATCCAAATATTTGGTAAAAAATATAAAACAGTTTTTGCATTTATTTATATTGATGTATATAACCAAAATCAGTTGTTTTCACCACTTCAAATTTCAGAAATTCTAGTTGGAAACAAGGCGTGTTATAAGGTCTAAGAAGTCCAGACTACAACTATTATTTACAGTTTTATTATCATTCGCCAAATATCTACCATCGACCGTTATCTCGATATAAACCTCTCGGGATACATATCTATAGTAAGTTCTAAGTTCACTCCAACACGACCCGTGACGATTTGACTTACACTTACAATCAAATCCAAGTATCCAATCATTACAAGTATTTACTAAATGGATGGGTCTGCTTTAATTTATATGGACAGACCGATATATATTTTAGGTTTACCTTTAAGCATTCATGCACAAGTAAATGAGTGATGCGACCCTTTTGGTACAGGAAAGATATCTTACCTTGAAATGGATATCGGAATCGAGTTTAAGGTCACTGTAAAAGCCACAAAACGAATCAACTTTGTGACAATTTTTATTTACGAAAAAAAATATATTACATTTTTACACATGTACTAATGTAAAAATATTTTCAATGCGATAAATTTTAAAAAATGTGCAGCTAGAGAAATGCGTAGGTATGGAATTTTAAAAATATTAAATTTTGAAAAATGCTAAGCCACACTAATTCGATTTTCACGTAAATTTTTTTAAAAAGGTTTACAATTTTTAATATTTTTTAAAATTTGTACTAGTACGAACGTCCTTTTAGAAACTGATATGAAGCTACAGTTATAATCGGATAAAAGTTGTTTAAGTTATGCTGTAGCGGACTTAAATACGATAGTTTTGTTAAATAATAGGTTTAAAAATTAAAAGTTAATATAAAATAAAAATTTAACTATTGCAAACTGATATTTTCTTCGTCTTCTATAACATTTATCCAGATGCGCCTTTTCATCTGTTATTACTATTAATTACTAGAAAGTTAACGAAAGACATTATTATTATTTACCTTTTTTTGGCAAATTTGACAGATTTGGTTTACCTCATAAATACAGGATGGTTCATAAGAGAGTTAAGGCATTCAATGTGATATGGGCAGCGAAAAAAATGTTCTGAAATTCGTTCATATTAGACCTAAACGTACTTTTAGATGGTATGAACGGGAACTTATATTTTTTTTTGTATGAGGCTTACTTGCCAAGTAAGGGGCTTCCAGAAAACTGACGTTTTAAATGAAAGGATTTTTTGTAAGCTGTTTTCCGAATTGAACACATTTCCAAAAAAATATTAAACGTGGTGATTTCAAATAATAATTTTAATTACTTTGATCTTTTTTTATATTACTTACAAAATAAAGCCAAGAATATAATAATTTTATAACAAAAGTTTTAAAATGGGATCTAAATTAGTTTAAGAGATACATGAATTAAAGTACATACGTGTCGGACTCAGCGTAGCACCTGGAACTTGCTTAGGTCGGCTGGTTGGCGCAAAAACGCATTGAAACGTTGATATGTTATGTTGATATTGATATGTATTATGTACTAATCTATTTTAACTTTAAAAGTCTAAGCATGATATTTAATTATTAAAAATTTCAAATTAAATGTATAACTTTGAACAAAAATATTAGTAAGAAGAAGCAGTAGAGAGTAATTAAAACTTTACTTAACTGACAAAGTATGTCAATGTTGCATATTAGAAAATGTTTTTGTATATACGTTCTTTTCTCGTCATCTACTAACGAAAATAAAATATTTTTTACCAGACATTAATCGATTAATATCTTCTCGGAAATAAAAATATATTTCCAACATTTCTGTCTCGGCTGGGAGTGTACGACTACCTCGTAGATCCGAAGATAATATGATACCGAACTGATGCTCAGCTTTTCTTACTTGTCATCTGTATTTTCCAAATTCTACTAACTATATTTTAATCAATATTATACATTTTATTTTAAGTTTTAAATAAATAAATATTATGGTTGGACCCTAGATAAGTTTAAACAGGTTAGTTTATAATACATATTAATATTAACGTTTTAATAATATGTTTTTGCGCTAACCAGCCGACCTTATTTTAAAATTTTATTGGTAAAATCAATATATTTTAAGCTTTATTTTGTAATTACAATAATTAAATTAAAAATGGTTAAACATTTTAAATTTTATTGCAACATTCCTAAAAAAGGTGCTCAAATTTTTTCAAAAATATTTAAGCAAAAATTGCATCTTTTAAACACTGATTTACAAAATTGGTCGCAAATCTATTTGGACTGCAGGTTATTAAATTCTGATTGGATTCGTGTCTTCAAATGTTCAACATTACAAATCTTGACGAAATAAACCTTAATTTTTAGTTTGTATATGTTATATCTGGGGATCGTGGAGGCCATTCAATGGTACCTATTATCTAAATCCATTAATTAAAGTTTTTATTTAAAAGTCTATAAGTCATAATAACGCGGATATGCTTCACCTTGTTACCATATCAGCTTTTCTTTTACTTGCTGCAGATGTTCACGGTCCTGGAACTGCCGTAGGCTAAATTCTTTGAGGTGCTGAATTTGTGAAACAGGAAATATTATTTCTGACTTTAACTATACATTGTTTAAACTTTTTTATTTATTTTTATAGAGACATAAAACATTGGATTGTATCCAATAAATTTTAACAATGCATGCTTTCTTTCACCCAGTATTAAGACTTACATTCATTTTATCTAAAGTACTGATAACTAAAAAAATTGGCAATTTTGGTTAAAAGTAAAAAAAAACATTCGAGTAGTCACTTAAAGAAGGTTATAAGAACTAAAACCCAATTAACTTATATTTCGGATTAATAAATTCTCTACACATTTAAGACATACTCGATTTTTTTGGAAACACTAGTTTTATACAAAACTCATACAAATGTATTTTTTCTTGCTCCCAAGCCGAAAAGACGGTCTTTACGGCCGCATTTCAGTTTCAAGTACAGTGCGCTCTTACCAGAGTGGGTTATTTTGCATGATTGGGTACGACGTCAGCCTACAGAGCTTGTTGATTCATTCGGCTAAACGTTATCTTACATCCTAATAAAATCAACAATACCTTACAGCTACATTGTTGTTAGTGGAAAATAAAACGATTTAATAAACAAGATAATAAAAAAAAGATAAATGGATTAATAATGGAACGCTCTACAATTAGCGACATGAAGAGGTGGTGGCCTAAAGCAAGTGAGATATCATACGGTATATTAGACATTTTAATATTCATTATTTAAGTTTACTTTTGGCTTGGGGAGCAAAAAAACGTAGTATACAAACCACGGCAAGAATGTTAGATGATTCGCCATGGCTTTTATATCACATCCGCCAGGAAACTTTCTGGCCCAGGGTCGTAATATACAATTTTAAAAATACGCTGCATTTCAACAAAAACCATTCATAATAAAAAACGTTTGATACAACTTTTTAAAAACTATTAAAATTTCTTCTTACCCATTTACACGCCAAAGATTTCCTGTCAAAACATACGAAAATTGGTTTATTTATCGACCAATTTTTGTATCTACCAGAATATCGAAAAAAAAATAAATAAAATAAGTGTACTGGTTTACTTCTTTTTTTATTTAAACTTTAATGTTGGCAATATACAATTTTTGGTGAATAATATTACTAGAAAATGTCCAATAAAATTTTAACTGGCAATATTAAAAATGAAAACTTTCTCCTATACTACTTAAATGTTTTTTTTTCCAATAAATAAATGTAGAATTACAAAGAAGAAGGTGTAGTAAAGATGACAAAATGTGAATGTGAATAAAATTAATAAATAATAAATAATAAATAATAAATAATAAATAATAAATAATAAATAATAAATAATAAATAATAAATAATAAATAATAAATAATAAATAATAAATAATAAATAATAAATAATAAATAATAAATAATAAATAATAAATAATAAATAATAAATAATAAATAATAAATAATAAATAATAAATAATAAATAATAAATAATAAATAATAAATAATAAATAATAAATAATAAATAATAAATAATAAATAATAAATAATAAATAATAAATAATAAATAATAAATAAATAATAAAATTAAAGTAGACGTTGAAATTTTAGCAATTTATAAATTATACAGTGTTCAATATTGTTACGATAAATACGCCCCTGTCACAGGCGGTGTATCATCCACACAAAGACGCATAATATTTCTTTTGCGGCACCCAATTAGCGATTTGGTTATGGCCGCGGGCGTGATTGAAGGATCGTGAAAGAACGACCAATTTCGGGATAATATTCAAAAAGGAATTTTTTTTCTCAAATAATTAATTTGCCTGCATAAAAAAGAGATCGACGACGAAAGAGTTAAATTTGAAGTAAACAAAGAAAGTTAATTATAAAGCGTTATAAAAAGATTGTAGAGTTTATGAATATCTGTGTTTAAAATCATTGAACCCAAGATTAAATATTGCTTCAATATGAATTAAGTTGTTGCAAGGCATAGGACATCAAAATTTCCATTAATTTTTTACGAAACCTAATAAATATTCTTCCACAGTAAAGCATGTAGAGTAAACACTAACCTTAATTTAAAAAAAATATACAATTTGAAATTAATAATATGCTACATTGTGTGATAAAATATGTAAAAAACATCAAATAATGTAGCTAAAAGCTTAGTTTGTTTTATGGTATATTCGCTTTCTAAAAATAAATGTAGAACTAATATTGTTAAAAAAATTAGTAATTTTTACCACAAAGCAAAAATCATTTTTGTATTGTGCCAAGTGGTTGGATTTTAATAATTAGTTTAAATATGCATTTTTATCAAGGTTTTAGTATCCAACATTAAAAAGCTTGTAAAATTTTTCAAAAAAAAATGTTCACATCTAATCGCACCAAAATACACTTTTAGTATTCATGTATTTATTTAAAACAAACAGAATTTATTTTAAGACCAATTCTGTAGCATTTAATCGCTCATTTCCAGCAAACTTAACACGCTTATCCGTAACGGTTCTTTTTTTTCTTGTAAAAGAGTAATTTTGTCTATCAGTGAAACAATCAGCTATTTTTAACCTGTGAAAAAAAACATTTATTTAATGATACGTGCGCTAAGGTACGTTATACAGATATTGTAGGATCAACATCATTTGGTGTTTATTATACTACTTCCTATTTTTTTAACCCACAGGGGAACGTTCTAACATCTCTGTTAATAATTCAAGGTATTGCAAGTTATGTCTTGTCTTGTTTACAAAGTTAGAAATAAAAATAGAAAAAAAAATCTGGAAAGTATTTAAATGTTTCTACTTTTGTGTAATAATTTTATTAATATTACAACATTTTAGATGTTTAGGAATGAAATAATTTTACATTTTAAATTGATTTTAAGTTTAGGTCTTTGCTGTATATAAAGCCATGTTTTTCATAAATAATAACATTAACATATATTTATCTTTTAAGATGTAATAAAATCAAAGGTGCCACTTATCTGACAAATATACATTCAGTGTTAAATAGTCAAATGGAATAAATTCATTATTTCAATTATTGTGCATATTTCTAAGAAATTCCGAAACACGTTAATATTGGATTATAAAATGATGTCCTGCAAAGAAAAATTTAATTCCTATATTAAAACCCCTTCGAGTGACAGTTTTAATCCCCACATTTTTAAATAGAAAGTAGGAGCTTGTAATACATTATTTAAAATGCCTCATTATTGTCGATTTAAAATTGATTTTGTTTTTAAATTTTTTACAAAAATTAACACAATAAAAAATAAATTTACTGCAACAAATTTAAAACTAAATAAGTAATACCGTTTAGCTCTTGATAATGTAAAAAACAAAACAAAAAACATTAATCTTAATGCAGAAGATGTTTAAAATCTTACGTTAAACGTCTTGGCGACATTCTAAACCTAAGTAAATCTAACTGTCTTCAGCATCTGTGGTGTGACCTACCTAATCGCAAGCGTTATTCTGCTTCTTTACTCAGCTAAATCTAGCGGTTTAGTTCTGTTTACCATACTTTTTACATATTCCCATATAAAGTCTAATAGCGTAAGATCATTTGATCGTGCTGGCCATTCTATCGATCTTCGCCTTACTACCCACCGATTTGGGAATATTAGATCAAGGTAATGTGGCAGTGCTCCATCTTGCTGGAGAATAGATTCATGCAGTTAAAATTACACAACTGCTAATAGCACAGTGCATAAAATGATGATTAAAATGATGTAACAAACAAATAATTGGAATAACGAATTTATTTCATTTGGTTGTTCCACACTGTATCATGTATTTGTAGTAATTAACTATTATGGTAATGTCAATGTTTATTAAAATTCAGACTTTTCCACAAAATTTAATTATTCATAAACATTTTACGTTTTGCTTTAAAATAAACGAAACCAATAAGATCAAAGTATATATTTACAAAGAGTGTCACAATTGTTAATTTCCCTTGATTTTTTTGGTGGCAATAAAAGGGGATGTGAAAATGGGTATTACAGGTTGTTAGTTTATTACTCTTTGTTCATTGGAAAAATACGAATCAAGGAAAAGGAAATGGGGTTGCTCTTTTGCTTTTATAAAGTATTTAAAAATGATTTCTTTTGAGATAAACCATAAAACAATAACAATATTACTTAATAGGGGTTTGTTTATTTCACTGAAACAGTAATCAGTTAAACTTTTTCACATAATTACAGACAAAACAACAGACTAACGAATGAAACTTTTCCGTTTTGGAGCTGCAGGGGTTTTTGGAGTTTACCGATTAATTGCCAAAGTGGATATTTACTAATAAGCATAATCAATTTCTTTACTCCTTTACTAAATTATAGACAAAACAGCAAAATAACGAATAAAACGTTTGGTTGTATTTAAAAAGCGATTTTAAATTTAAAATAAAAGTTGTAATAATCATTATAAAAGTATAGGTAATAGTAATATTAACAACGAGTGAATGATTGTTATTGTTTACGTTTACTTGCTGTTTTGGAATAAATAATCTCTGTCGCTAGCATTCCCTAAAGCTAATGATTTATGCAACGAGAATTTTTCCCTTTTTTAAACCTATCAGGTCAACTAATTTTTTTAGTCGTGAAAGCCGGTGCTTCTTTATTTATTTAGTTTTTACTGGTCTGATAAGCAAATATGCGATTATCAATTTTGTTAAATAGTATATAATTTCGAGTTTATAGTAAAAATAAATAATATCTCGTAAATAATAGAAATAATTTCGATTTAATACCGCAAAGACGTTTTTGTGTGTTTCGTTGATTACGAGAAGGCCTTCGACAGAGTACAAAACACAAAGCTTATAGACATCTTAAGGAACATAGAGGTGGACAGCAGGGACGTTAGAATTATCAAAAATTTATACAGTACGACTAAACGGAAAGCTCACAGAAGAAAGCCAAATTCTATGAAGCGTCAGACAGGGCTGCATACTGTCACCACTGCTTTTAAACATATATTCAGATAAAATCTTTAAACGGGCTACTCAAGAACAAGAAATGGGAGTACAAATCAATGGAGAATATATAAATACGATACGATATGCTGACAACACTGTCATCCTGAGTGACAAACTAGAAGACCTGCAACATCTATTAAACTGTGTAAACGCAGAAGGACAAAAAATAGGGCTCAACATAAATATCAACAAGACAAAATGTATGGTCTTTAGTCGACAACCACATGCCTTCACTGCAGATTAATACGAAGAATATAGACAGAGTAACCCAGTTTAAGTACCTTGAATGTTATGTCACCGAACATCTAAATCCAGATAGAGAAATAAGATGTAGAATAGAGACAGCCCGAACAACATTCCAAAAAATGAAACCACTATCCTGCAGTGATAATCTGAACCTAAAATCGGCAGCAAATGGTAAAATCCTACATATGGTCAGTGTTGCTGTATGGGGCAGAGGTCTGGACCATTAAGGCCGCTACAGCTAATCGGTTAGAAGCGTTTAAGATGTGGTTACACCGGCGAATGCTGAGAATACCCTGGACAGCTATGCAGACCAACGAAATGGTGCTAAACAGGGCCGACGCAACACGTTTGCTGCTAAATACAGTTAAGTGCAGGTAAATCTCATATCTTGGACATATCTTCAGAGGAGAGCGATACAGAATCCTACAACTGATCATGATGGGAAAAGTGGAAGGACGTAGAGGAGTAGGAAGAAACCAGGCTTACTGGCTAAGGAACATCCGTGAATGGACCGGTATACGCAGCGCAGAGGAACTGTTTCGATTGGCGCAGAATCGAGAAAGACCCGTGTATTAAGTAGGAAATATAGCTGGTGAGTTTTTTTTTATTTATTGTCCGTTGTTAATAGTGAAAAATGTAAACCGTAAATATTCAGTATTTCGATACATTTTTTTATTGTGTCTTTTTTCCTATATAATTATTAACGAGAGATATATCAACGAGGAATATCTACGAGGGGTATATCAACGAAAGGATATATAAACATAGGTTATATCAGCAAATAAGTTAAGAATACGACCAGTATATTAGCAGATTACTGAGCGATATACCAAGGAGTAAAATACATTTCATAAGGACCAAATAAAGGACTTACATAAGATTAGATTAGTACGGGGCTTATGTGCTTATAGTAGCCTTTTCACTGCAGCCCTTGCAGATCTATTGTGTGTGCCCTTATGTTATGTAAGAGTTTCCTCTAGACTTGTCCTTATCATTAGGCTCCATAGGCCAGACATAAGGTCTTTCATATATGTGGATGGTTGTGGTTTTTTCTCCCATACCATAGAAAATCTTAGCCTTGTCAGACCTTCGCATTAACACAGAATGTGTGCTAAGGTTTCCTCCTCATCTTGGCAGAACCTACATATGGTTTTGTCTGCCAGTCCGGTGTTGTTTATAAGTTAGTTAAGTCTACAATATCGTTTATTTGGCTTAGTAGTACTCTATCAATTTAGGCAGCAATTCTTTAATGAACTCTTTAGCCTGTCTCATTCCTGGCGCCTTGTTCCACCATTCTCGAGACTGATTTTTATCCAGGTACTGTTATATGTTTTTCGCAGTACTTTCGCTATTCTAAAGAAAAGTTCTGAACCAATTGGGGCACATCGTACCAGTTTTTCCCACACAGATTGAGGGCTATCGTGCTTTTTGGATTATTTTCTGTAGGTGGTAGGACTTAAGTCATCTCTGTACTTTTTTTTAGTTAGAGTTTACAGTTAGTTCCTTCTCTTTACACTACTTATTTTTTATGATCAGAGCAATTTAAGTATGCTCCGAGACTGTTCCTGTGAATTTGCCTTTTTCAATAATCGCAAGGTCGTTGGCATACTAAGTAATACTTGCCTTTGGATGCTAGCCGTTTCAAAAGTTTGTCAACTAGGATAGCCAACAGTAGACGTGATAATACCTCTTTATGCGGGCATCCCCTACCTGCTCTAGCTGTGACTGTGGTTCGCCTATGGATTATATAAGTACCCTTTTATTAAAATGGCGTTTATTCATTAACACAGAAGGGATAAGACCCCTTTTTTGCTAGAGCTTTGGTAATTGGCTTTGTAGATGCAATAAAGGACTTACATTAGCTAACGGCAGATTCTTCTAACATCATAACCATCATACAGATGGTTATGAAGTCGTTATAAGTTTTTAAAGTGATAACTTTTTATGACACGCTGTAAACTTTTTGGGCGCGTGGTCGCGTAACAGCGCCAGCCATCTCCTCTCATATATAAATATTTTTAAAAAAAGTTGGATAGTCGAAGATTTGAACCTAAGTACACTGACGTGCTTAACAGATAGCTGTACCATTTTGCCTCCACGCACTCTAACTTTTAACGTCCAAGATTAGATATACAACATTATATTTGTAACGTGATGTTTGTTAAAAATAAAAGTTGCTCGGAGATTTGAACCTAAATACACAGCCGTGTCCACTGTTTTTTGTAGGTTTAGATAATGATAATGTAAATGAAAGCGAGTCCTGTATCTATTGAATAATATTTATTAATATACATAAGATATATTTTATATTAAATAAATAAGCTGTATACTTTTTCAAAAAAATTTGATTATGTCACTAATTTACCAAAAAAATTTTATTCATTCATAATCCTCGCCCAAATAATTATTTTAATTCTAATAATAAAGTTAGTATTTGTTACGTTAAATACGTTTAATATTTAATATTTTCTGCGCAAATTATTTGAACTTATCACTTCTGTCGGGCGTCCCGAGACGCACACCCTTTTTGTTTTTATTTCCTTTTCCTTTTCTTGCCATTCATAATTTCTTTGTTATAGTCCAGTTGTTTTCGACTATTTTAATTTTCATTAAACTGGTTGTTAAATTTGTTCGAGGTTTTTTCAGTAATTCTTTTTTATAATTTATATTAAAAAAAAATTACATGGCGCTCAATTTTTTAGAGAATTTTAGTTTAAGTAAAATCAGTTTTTAACGAACTGATCGCGAACTGGTCCAACTATTTCCTTAAATTAAATTTGATAGTCAAAATCACAATCCTAAGAAAGAGTCTATTAAGGTTTTTTTAGTTATTATTAGCAACAATCATACAACAATTATCCTACAGCTTAAGGTAACGCGTAATCATAATATTGCGTGAGAAAAAAACAGCAGTTCTAATAATCTATTTCATAGATGTTATTTTTTATAGTCCCTAAAATGACTTTATCATTAAAATTAATTTCATTTTCGGTGCTTCCTTGCCAAATACTGACAAAGAAAAATAAAAGGGATCGAACACCAGTTAGCCCGAAAATTCCCTCAGGGGAATTACCAAGTGAATTGTTGTTACACGGTAATGTTACCAGAAATCGAGTTCGGGTCAAAATTAATTAAAACAAATCAATCACACCAACGGTCATGGATTGCCATGTAGGTACTGAAAACTACACTGTAAATAAATGTAATGGCATATTTAACGCTATTAAAATAGTAAACATCGGTCATTAACAAGTAAGGAGCTATTAATGCTTTTACTTAAGTTACTGATTCACAAAGCACATTAAATTTATACCACTATATTTATTTATCATTGTATTAAAATAAGATAAGGTTTCAAATAAAAAAAATATAAAAAACGAACAACTTTTTTGACAATTGTCAAATTTTAAACAAATAATTTAGAAGAAAAATATATATATATATTTATATATATGTAATACTTAAAGTTCGGGTTAAACCTCGTTTAGAAATTTGTTTATTTCGACGTTTCGGCTTCGATTTTAAAGCCATTTTCAAGAAGTAGAAAGTAAATTGGGGATGGGCAGTGATTTTCACACTGATGTCTTAATTTGCCTACTCCTCAGGTGTAGTCACGAAGAAAGAATGACTTCCACACTGAGGCCTCAATCTGCCTACTCCTCAGGTGTAGTCACTGCATTGTTGCAATTAACTATAAAAGTATAAATAAAGCCCGACAGCGAAAAATTAGATGTGAGGATTATAACTGCTGTATGTACCTACATATTTTTAATACATAGGTATAAGTGGGTCGATTATATATAAAAAAACAAAATACTCCTCTGGCTATATGCCAACGCCAGGCATTGTATAACATCTGATATATAACAGTGTATACTACTCCATCACAAGAAGCAAGATATACAGATGCTTGTTAAATAACAGAAAGGGTTATTGAATTTATTTGCACGAAGAAATCACCTGTATACTAGTTTCGGAGTGTTTGCTCCTCATCAGTACAGGGCGTCATTTGAATTTGAATAATTGGCGGTGATAATTTTTATTACGTGATTGGTTTGTTTAATCCAATTAAAAAATATTAAAATTATACTGTTTTGGTATTCCTGAGCATTGGACAACAACAACAAGTTGAAAGTGACATTAATTGGTTATAAAAACGTAATCGGCTAACAACATTATTTAGTTAGACTTTTAAATAGGTTTTAAAAGGTGATTGGAGTATACAGAAGTAATTTGAATAAGTATAACAATGTGCAGTAAGTTACGATATGTTTAAATAATAAAAATTAATAATAGTTATCAAATACATTTTCGTAAATATATTTTGCTATCTTTTTTATTTAAAATGTGTTGACATGACAAAACTTTTATCTGTTTCTTTTGTAGTTTTACTAAATAAAATTTTATTTAAACTTTAGTTTCTTAAATAGTGGTAATTGTTCATATCTTATAAATGTCACCTTCTTTAATTTAATATTAGGCATTTAAAAAGAAAATGTTATGTATTTTATTAAAAAGTAATATTATACAATAAACTTGTTTAATTTGCTTCTTCTGGTATATAACAAAAGTGAAAGTTAATGATTATCTTTTAACGTATCGGTAGGTACCACGGCTCACCTCAACACAACATTTACTTACACATTTGTCGAATAGCGTAAGGAATTTAGTTCCCATCGGGTGTCCAATGACACCACACGGCTTGTTTTAGTCATAATTACGTTCTGTTTAGTTGCTAGCTTGTCTACAAAAAAAAACATGAATGGTTATGTGCCAAGACAGATTTTTTATTAATGTTTATAAATAAAGGATTTACATTGGGAGTTACAGGATTTTGCGCTGTAATACGATAGTAGGTATATTTATTATTTTAATAATATGAAAAAAATAAAATCAATAAAATAAAAGCTTTTGTTAAACTAATAATATTCTAAAAGTAGCTTCTAAAGGATAAATTTATTTTTAAAGATTATGATGTGTTAATTTAATTTCATTAAATCAAGTGACAAAAAATAGATCCAGACACCAGCATTTTAAAAAAGTTTTTGTTTATGAAGCCACCTTTAAACTAATTATACAGTCCATTCACTACCACATTATTGCAGACATACTAGTCCTAAATAGATGTATAAAAATTTAAGTACTGGCAATTGTTAAACGTGCAAATCTGTTTGAATATGTCAGGAAATCAAATATTTTTTGCAATAACGTATGTTACTGGTAAATATAATATTAAAATCATAAAATTGTATTTTTTGTCAATTATTTAAATAATAAAAACATATTTTAAGAAATATTCTATGTATTTTTATATTCAGAATAAGAAAGCCTACATTCAATTTCTTTTAAATTTAATTTGTTTTCGTCATAACATTCCTAAAATTTCAACGTTCGAATATAAATATTTGTATGATATAGGTAGTTACCTATCTACCCCAAAATTAAATTTTTTGGCCCAAGATTACCTATGTGTTTTTTTATTATAAAAATGCTTTTTGTGACTTATAAAAAACAAATATGACATTTAAATGATTGATACATTTACTTTTACATGAAAAAATGTTTTTCTTTGAACTAGCTGATTTCGTTGTAAAGTAAAATTAAAATTATTTATATTTATATTAACTAAACCCGGCCACGCTTCGGTGTGCCTCAGTCGGATATTAATTATTAGGAAAGTAAATAAAAAGTAAACACAAATTTACCGAGAAAACACATCATTCAATTTATTCAACTGGGCTCATTAACACCTTTTTTCCGCATTAACGTTTATTTTCACTATCCACGTTAATACTGTTGTTCGAGATTGACGTTTATTAAAATTTATTGTTAAAATTATAAGTATTTGACATATTTAAAAATAAACGAGTGTAAATAGTAAGATGTGTAAGTGAAAAAATGTCATACATATAGTCATTTGTAAGAGATCCCAAAAAAAAGGATTAATAAGTATTTAAAAGAATTTAATTTTGAATCCTTTAAATTCTTTTAAATACTGCCTCTTATGGCAGACTTTATTATTATAAGAATTTTACCATTATGTTCTCAATACCTGCCTATATAAATTTATTTTATTGACTGCATAATTTTTTAAACGAATTTGGTTGACTTTAATTTAGTCGTTTCCTAAATGCATTTGTAAGAATTTAATACAAAAAAGCGCTAGGGACATAAAAAAGGAAAATAAGTCACGTTAATTATTACTTATATTGCTATAACTTTTAATGCTTAAGAAGTATACCTAATCTAAAAAATTCTAAGAACTTTCTTACTGTTATTTTTTACACTAATAAACTTGATAACTGCCTAAATTAAGTTATTTTAAAAACTACGTATTTCCAGAAACGATTTTTTTACTGTGTAAATAAAATAAGCTTTATTTCCACAGAAGGCATATAATACATGCACCTGAAATGTCACTGGGGTTTCGATTAATTTTCTCATCTCAATGGTTATAATCGCAAGTTGTAACCAAATGGGGTTTGTAAAAGGAAGGAAACTGGTAAGTGGGGTTTTGCTGCTTGATCTGAGTTTCGGGCTATTTGAAAAGTTAATTAAATTCTAGGGTCAATTTAAGCAAATGGAGATAGAAATCCTCCAGTATGGTTAATTTTTTTGATAAAGATAAATTGGTAAAAGTACATCAAGCTAAAATATGTCATAATATAAAAAATTAAGCTATGTCCAATTTTTTATTAATAGACATAATTTTCTGGTTAATAAATAAAATTCAATACATAACACAAATCCACACAAATTTGAATCTGATTTTGATTACGTATGCCTAAATAATGAAAGAAAAAATAGTTTTACCTAATTAAGTTTGCTTTTGTGACTGTCAGAACAAAATTTAAAATTTTAAGAAAATTTTTTTTTGTAAATTTAATTATATATATATATATATATATATATATATATATATATATATATATATATACATACACACATACATATAGTCACGCCTTTTTCCCGTAGGGGTAGGCCGAGACCACTTTCTTTCACTTGCTACGGTTCTTACACACATATTTTGCCTTGTTTACTTTCATCAGTGCTCTTATACATGCTCATTGGTTGTTGATAATCTTGACTTGGCCTTTCTTTAAAACAATGTTGATTTGATCAAGATAAGTTCGCCGAGATCGACCTTTACCGACTCGCCTTATAAATTTTTAGTTTATATATTAACATTACCTTTCTTTAACATTTACAAAAAATAGTTAAAATAAATCTACAAATACAAAAAAAAATTCAAGCAAGCTTTAAAAATGACTATTGTTACTTCTTTTGTATGAGTACAAACTTTCTCGTATTAGCCCCCAAATGTAATCAGCTATCAAGTTCTCATTATATTGTCCCCGATAACGTTGCTCAAAGTCCATCACATTCTGGTGAAATCGTTTTCCTTGCTTGAATATGCCCCCTAGTCACCTTTAAATTTGTCTAAACGAACATGAACTTTGAGAGACATTCTGCATCCCATGGATGTGAAGTTATCAATCATAGTGGAAATAAGCTTTTTGGTATTCTCAGCTTTTTTATTTTTAAAAAAGCCATGAACTACTGTTTTAAGGCTGCACTACGTTTGTTTTTTATAGTCGTTGAGTAATTTTGGAAATTCTTCACTTGCTATTTTTTTCTTTATTTGTGGACCGAAAAAAATACCAGCTTTAATTTTAGCTTCTAACAATTTAGGAAAAAAATTCCTTAAATAGTAAAAAGCATTAGAATTTTGACAAAACGTCGCCTTGCATTCCTATCAGAAAACCAATCATTTTGAAATATTATTTAACAGGACAGGCATAATCTTTATACTTTAAAGTTTGCAGTAATTCCATGAGAAATTAGATGCCCATATTTTATTTTGGCTTCGAATGGGGAGTAAAAATAAACTTTATAGGGTTCACAGAGCGTTAAACTTGTTGTGAAACTACATTTTTTGGCTCTTATTTCAATGTATTCACTGCATATGTGTAGCAAAAAGAGTCAAAGTCAGTTTTACCTTTTTAGATCTCGTGACATACGAAATACGTTTTTTATTTGGAAAGCGCGTGGGCACACTAACTATAAATTACGTAACTACCATGTCACTGGCAGTCCCCCTGCTGCCCTCCTCTCTTACGTATTAAAAGCCGTTACTCCTTAATCAGTCCGCCAAAACCATGAATATTTAGTTATCATTGTATAAAGTACACAAGCAAACTTTATTAATTAAGAATGAAGTTTTTAGTTACTTTATAATGCAGACAGTCAGAAAATATCATTAAATAATAGACTAAAAAAAATTTTTTGGTTACGTGTGAAAAGTTTTAATTAAAAATAGGGTTTTTATATATAACTAACAAACAGGTTGTATTCGTAAAATTATCCAGAATTTTAGTTAAAAAATAAATTAGCATAATTTTTTTTTAAACAATAAATTCTATTTATACTTATATTACTTATAATATTACAAAATTAATTTAACATTTTTAAAAACAATTTATTTATACTAACATTTTAAAATTTGTACACTAAAATCCTTAAACCATTAACAAAACAATAGTGTAAATTGTACTTAAAACTATTTAATTACAAATACATAAAAGTAACCACAAAATGATGCAGCACAAAAAAAACGCTCCCTCAAAAAACTGTTAAAAGTAATAATTGTCTACAGGAAACAGGTGTCTCAAAAACCATTTTTGGGTTAACTTTCCTAAATTTGAACTTTTGCTTACTTTAAACTCAAGCGATTAATTGTATTCTTTTATTATTGGTTTTGGTATAACTTCAACTGTTGATTTTACTTTCACTTTCTTATGGTTGTACAATAATATTCGGTAAGTTTCAATTTTTCATTTCGCAGATTATTCATTTTATCCTCAAGATCTTCTATTCTTTGCTTTAACTCTCCTCGAAGTTCTTCTAAATTCTTCATACGATCTTCGATTTGTTTTTTTATTTCCACATTTTTTTCCAGAGTAGCAGCGACCAAACTCTCAACACTTCTATTTTCCATTTTTTAAAAATGTTTTTTATGTTCAGCTATCAGTTTTTCAGTTTTCTATAAAATAACTTTGTTGGGCGACGACTTTAAACTAAATTTTATTCTTATTTAAACTAGTTTATATACCAATGAAAGGAATTAAAATTTTTAGTGAATCATTCATGTTTTATGATTGATTTTAATAATTAAAAATAGACTGAATATTATTTTAGTATCATTCTTCGTACCTTCATTGTCAATACTTTTTATCTTATGAATTTATTTAATGTACTTGTATAATCTTGTATGACTTTAGCCGTTTAGTATGCGTGATCAAAGTCAAAAAGAATGCCAAAATATGGTGATTGTTGCAAATTCTTTTAAATTAAATCAAACAATTTAATAAAAATATTATAGTATGATTTCTCAGTAATAGCTTTGTAATTTTTTTAAAAACTAATAGTACCTACATTCCATACTTCATCTTTTGGAAATTTTCATTAATTTTTAACATTTTTTAAAAGTGGATTTAAAAACTATTTTGCAGTTAATAATTCGAAGGTAAAGTGTATATATTTTAAATTTTATATTATTTTTACTAAATAGGTACATGTTAAGATGTCAACTTTAATTTAATTTTTACCTTTACATACCTACACAGTTAAATAATAATACACCTTTTAAATTTAAGTAATACTTTACGCAAAAAACAAATTTTAATTCGTGTTGGTAACATAAAATTATTTCAGTCCGATTTTACACTTACTTAATTTAATTTAATTGTAAGATTGTTGACTTCCTGCTGTTTTATTGTTTGCTAAAGAATAAACTAGAGTTTTAAATCCCGACTTGAACGTAAATAAGTTTTGTGTATATCAGAGCCAGATTATTTAAAATTGTTGTTAGGCTGCATTGAAAAACTTGTGCATATCATTATTTTAATTTTGGAACAAGTACCTATTTTATAGCTTAAAATTACGTTAATCGGTAAAATTTTACAAATGTCGCCAGGGTAAATTTTCTGAATTTACTTTAAAATGAAACAGGCAGTTTGTTTGTTTGTTTTCTTGGTGTGCTTTAGAGGTGGATTACGGGTTCATATTATTATTGTTCATTTTTAATTGTAAATTACATTGTTACTTGGTAATATGTCTAGCAAAAGGTAAGTTTTAAAATTAATTTGTAAAATTAATAACAAGTTTAGTAAATTAACAAATACCAAAAAACCTTTTTTTGCCAAAACAAATTTTAAATAAATGCTTCATTTAATCAGCAATATTAAACACAAATAAACCTAATAAATAATTTTTTTTTACTAAAAATATTCTTTGTTGCTTAAAATGTGACGTTTTAAATTTATAAAAATATTCTTTAAAAATTGTTGTCAACTTGAAATTAAGTAGGTACATAAAATTGCTAATTTAAAAAAGGTCTGTCTTAGTTAATTTTTAAAATGCTGCAATAATCAGTTATTATCATTAATAATTATTGTTAATCAATTTTGTTTTATTATTTTTTATTATCATAGCAGAATGTGAGACAGGGATGTGTGGCTTTGCCATTGCTGTTTAACTTATACATAGACGATTGTTTAAAAAATTTGATTGAGAGTGCGTATGGATTGAAAATGAATGACTTGATCGTCAAATGCCTTCTATACGCCGATGATCAAGTCATATTAGCGTCATCTGAAAAGAAAATGTAGGCGATGGTTAATGTTATGCATAATGCCCTAAAAATCAAAGGGATGAAAATAAATGTAAGCAAAACGGAAGTAATGGTTTTTTAAAGAGAAGAAAACATGACAAACTGTAAAGTTCTTATTAAGGGAGTAAGAGTGGAACAAGTTAATGAATTTGTGTACTTGGGTTCAAAGTTTACGAGAGATGAAAAGCATCACAGTGACATTGAGCGAAGGGTATTGGCAGGAAAACAAATAAATGGAGCACTGAATAGCTTTATGAGCAGCCAGAAAGTATCAAAAAATGCACGTCTGGCTGTGCATAGAGGTGTGTTTGTTCCTACACTTATGTATGGCAGTGAATGTTGGGTTTGGCAGAAGAAGCATAAAAATAGGATTAATAAGTAGTCTGAGAAATATTGCCGGACTCTGTTGGATAAAGTTAAAAATAGTGAGATGTGGTTACAAAGATAGATAAAGGAATTTATAAGGTGAGTGTGAATGGGCAAGTCCGTAAATGTCGACCTCAGCTAACATATCTCGATCAGATCAACATTTTTTTGAAGAAAGGCCAGGTCAAGAGTACCAACAACCGACGAGCATGTATGAGAGTAAAGGTAGCAAAAGATGTTTGTAAGAACCGTAGCAAGTGGAAGGAAGTGGTTTCTGCCCCCTCCTACGGGAAAAAGGCGTGACTATATGTATGTAAATGAATTTTATGTGCAACGCCCCAAGCATGCATGTGTTTTGTTTAATTTTAAATTAAAATGTTTTAGTTTATTAAGTTTATTATGTATACATTTACATATGATAATTACCTAATATTTGGTCTTTATTTCTTTGTTTAGTCCTTGTTAAAATGTTATTTGTCAAGATTTCATTACCATATTTTCTATTTTAATAATTTTTTTAATTTTTTTAACTCTCTGTTGTATTCAAAGATTAGTTAAGTCAAACAATGGTATTTAAAACATAATATAAACTTTTTTATTAATAACGAATTATTTAGTTCCATAGTTCTCTAAATATTTTCTTATCATTGTATTCTAAATCGTATTGGAAAAAATAACCCAGTCGCCCATATTACTAATAATTCGTTCTGTTTGGTGTGCTACTTAACCTTAATATTGACCAATCAGATTAAACGTCACTTTGTTAGTTACACAAAAGTGTATGCATTTAACAATGAAACATGTCAAATTTTAACAAGAATAGATTGTTGTGTAAAATGTACGTATAATTTTAAAATAATTTTGATTGTGATGTTTTCTGATTAAAAATCGTTTTTTTTTATCTATATGTATAATAAACAGTATAAATGGTAAGCATAAAATTTATAATAATTATAAAAGTTATCGTGCATTTAAGTCCTTATAAAATAATAGTATATTGTAATACTAATGCACAGTCAGGCCTTTAAAGCATGAGCCATGAGTTGCGAATGCGTTAAATACGATTATGCATTGTGTCATATTTTTTAGTACAAAATGCATTCTTAATGGTTATTACAATAATTTTGATGCATTTTATTAAGTGGGTAGGTTTATATAATTATGGATGGAGCAGAAGCAAACACAAAATATCGATGAAATGGTATGTTGGAAATTTCCAGAATTTATAAATTTTCGTCACTCTGGTGTATTCATTCAAATCAGCAAGCTACGTTGAGGATTAAAATTGTAATTAATTTAGCATCTTACTATAAATTGCATTATTTATGAACAAAGCTAACAGAAGTCGGAAATTTAAAAAATCTTAAGTTTTTTAGTCAGGCACCAGACAATACGAAATAAGCGAAATATGTAATTTGCTTATAAGTTACATAAGAAAAGGAGGATCTGCCCTAACAATTTGTATTCGTTCATTAAAATTTCAGATCAAACGTTCACAAAATACTAATTTCAACAACGTTGCAGGTAACCCAACAATATTGAATAATCATAATTGTAGGTACGTTTGATATTTATTTAAAAGGATTTTTTCATTTACGTTAGTTTTAATTATTAATTCATAATAAAATTTATATTAAAATTTGACAAAAACCCTGTTTATTAAAGCCGTTACCTAGCAACCTTTATACGCACGGCAAACGATAAAGACCTGTCTATGCATGTTATTGCGTTTATTTTGAATGGTTTATGATGCATGCATCCTAAAAATATATTTCTGTCATTGGTTATAATACACATTTATAAATTTGCCAGATATTCGGGGTAAAAATTATTTTAAAAATTATTTAACTAAATAGTTAGATGTTATTAAAAATAATATCTTTACATTAAAAAATTGTTCAGTTTAGAACAAAATTTAAAATATTACAAATGTTTTTTAAAAAAGCTATTTGACCAAACATAAGGAAGATTGACGAAACAAATTTATAAATTTATAAGTCGGTAGAGGTCGACCTCGATCAGATCAACATTGTTTTGAAGAAAGGCCAGGTCAAGAGTACCAACAACCGACGAGCATGTATGAGAGCACTGATGAAAGTAGAGGAAGCAAAAGATGTGTGTAAGAACCGTAGCAAGTGGAGGGAAGTGGTCTCTGCCTAGAGGTGTGACTATATGCTTGTATGTATATATATATATATATATATTATATATATATATATATATAAATAAAATAAATACTTTATGCAAATTAATCTACAAATTTTTAGCTTTCATGAGATATTTAATTTTTTTAATCCTCAATGTTAGTAGTTAAAAAACGAATAAGAAGAACTGAATTCTAATATCGAAAAAATTATGGTTCTTTTTTAGATCACAGTTTTTTCAACATTTTATGCCAAACTCAATGTGTGTAACATCCACAACCATTTTCCTTTTATAATGTTTTTTATCTATTATAATAACAAAATACAAAAACTTAATCGCACCATAGGAATACCCAACACTTAAGTGTACAGTTAAAAAATGTAACATTTCTTTGTTTCAGATGTAAATTATATACAGATATGAAAAAATATTTGTGTTAAAATACAATTACGATGCAAAACAGAAAACTGGACGATATCCAGTCGACCAGCACAAAATATAATAAATATTTGCGATAAATAATCAAGTAATTAAATACAACACTCAAATTTGAATTGTCCCCACATCACCGACATGTTATTCTCTTCTAAAATTGTTAATTTTTACCATAACTTTAAAAAACATTACAAATCCAATGTAAATAGGTTCGAATAAACCACCTTGTTGTGCCAAACAACAGCCAAATCTGCAAAACAAAGATAATTTCCCATCGTTAAGTAAATTTGGTGTATTTGGATCTTTTCTCCTTTCATCCAAATAAATTTTATCTTTTTTAAATTCATGTCAATAAGCGGATTCCTTCACATATCCCCAAAGAAAAGAATCATTTGGATATAAATCTGAACATCTAGGAAACCACGTAATCGTACCACCTGTAAATACTAAATGATCAGGAAACTTCGTTTGAAGCTCGTGCTCGTGTATTGTGACTTGAACATCCATATGTCGAAATAATTTGATCTTGCAGAAGCTGTGGGTATTTGACAGCGTTTAGGGTACCATCGATAAAGCAGGGACCTATAAATAGTCTTCCCAAATTCCTGTCCAAACATTACGTATTTGTGGGTAATAAGTACGCTTAGGAATACTTAGATGCTCATTTTTTCGAGACCAATGTCATACAACAGATGCATTGTGTTTTCTTTGTAAAGAAAACAATAACTCGTCTGTATATAATATGTTTTGTAAAAAAACATTATTTTCATTTTGCTTTGCCATCATGGTTTCACAAAATTCCATGTTTTACAGATTTGGCTATTGTTTTGCACAACAAGGTGGTTTATTTAAACCTTTTTTTTTTGTTAGATTTGCAAGGTTAGGTTAGAGTTAAAATTTTTAGTTTATTTTTCAGTAGTCAATGTTATGTTTTTTAATTCGTAAAATATTTATTTTATTTTTAAAACCGTTATGGTAAAATGTACACATTTTTTAAGGAAAAATAATTTGATCTCTTGCATCAGTCGTAGTTTCTTTTTAGATAAGTCAGACGTACACACCTTCGATAACAGTTTCATATTAATTGCTAATGTCGCAAACACATGTCGATGAAGTGGGGACAATATAAATAAGAGTCGTGTAGTTAATTACTTTATTATTTATCGGAAATATTTACCACATTACCACATCTTCCATACTACATTTTTCCTTATTTATGTTACTTATCTAAATATTGACTTTTTTATGGTAGTAAAAATAAGTAGTATCACAAAAAATTTATTTCCCAAAAAAACGTATTAAGCAAGATAAACTTTATCTTTGATGGTAATTCACTAAATCTTTTATCCCAACAACATTTTATAGTTGGATTTAGACAAAGGAGAAACTTCTTGAAAATTACAAGACCGTGAAATCTATATACACCGGAGAATTACAATTCTGTCTTTTTATTTGAGTATCCACTGGTGGGTGTTTTAAATTGTCCAACGAACGTCTGTAACAGATAGATAACTGCTTCCCTGGAGATTGTGATTGGCTCTTTAGGAAATCTTAAATAAAATTCTGAACTTCGTGTACGGCTCGTTAATAATTGTTCAACGCAATATAAAATAAATATGTGTCAGTTAACCAAAAAGTAATAAAAATTTAAATGCAATAAGTATACCGTAGAATTTTATATATCGCTAATAATATCGGTTAAGACTACCCTATTTATTTTTTTTATTTTATTATTATCAAAATAAAAACTGACAATAACGTGCTAAATGAAAAATCCTTGGCAATTTATATTCTGCAGTGGAGAAGATTAATTCCGTTATTGGCAGTGTTTAAAAACCAGACAGATATTGTAAAAGTGGTAAACAATTAGTCAACAATGCGTTTGAAAAAAAATGTATACAAAGTAAGTTCTTTTTAATGTTAATAATATTATATTTGACTAGTAAGAAATTGTAATCACAAATATTGAAATAAATTTTAGATATGAAAGAAAACCATAAGTGCATAAATGTAAACTATGAGAAATAAAACCATTTTTTATATCAAATGGAACTTCCTAAGTTAATTAAGTTGTATGGGCCTTCGAGAATATCATCTACTCTGTCCCGTTTTTGAGTGTATTTATCATGTTAAATTTTTTGCTACAATAATTATTAATAATAAGACTAAATTCAACAAAAATTTAAGATCATCATTCCTAAAAATAATTTAAGTGGACAATAATAGTAAAAACATTAAATAAGTTCTAGTACTTGAGTGTCCTAAATACATTGAGTTTAATAAATTAATAAATAATTAGTTTATTTAGATAAAAAATTATGAAGAAATTACCTATAGTGCTTAAAACAAAAATCACGTCAAATTTTAAATTAAGGGAGAGATTTAAATATGTTACTCTACTGTTTCCAAATGGTACCCCTTTAATATCCCCCACCCCAACTTTAAAATATCAAATAGCAACCCGTACCTTGCAATACATCAAATTAAAACCCAAGAAAAATGCAAATTAGCCATATAAACAATAATTTATTCTATTTTCTTTCTTTTATTTCTAGTTTTGTTCTGTAGTTTTTACAACGGTAGTAAATACAAGTATGTATTTATTTGTAAATATTTTGCAGATTTTAAAATAAAGTCGTTAGTATTTGGTCGATTGTCTTTAAATGCGTGAAAAACTTTTTCTTGATAATATAAAATGAAAATTTTAAATACTTTTTTATATAAAAGTATTTAAAAGTTTATGTAAATGATAAATGCTACTTTTGTATGACTAATTTTGTTTTTATTGTATTTGTACGTACGCAAGAGATAAATAATTTAACTTGCAAAAATGTGGTTTGACAAATATATTTCTATTCATACTAACATAATTAATTGCTCAGTTAAGTTATAGAAGCACATTCTTATATTGCTTTAAAAAAATCACATGCAAAATGGTTTTTAAGTGTGCCACAGGACTATAAAGTGAGAATACTTTTACGTAGGGTCATTTGTTTTCGAGAAACGGAACTCTAAAAGTGTAAACCTCAAATAATTTTTCACTCAGAAGTATCACACATTTTTGTGTCATTTAACCAAACTTCTCTGCTTCCTTTGCCTCTAGAATAACTAGGTAAGTTAAAGACTCATTACAAAATATAAGAAAATGTATTTATATTTATTTAGAGATTTACACAAACGAATTTAAAGACTATAGATAGATTTTTAATAAAAAATTTTAAATACAATCTTTGTCTAAGGATGTTCAATGGTTACAAAATTATATACAGATATATATATATATATATATATATATATATATATATATATATATATATAAAATTTAAACATAGTGGTATAATGGTATATAGTACCTACTTAAAAAAAATTATTTTATTTTTATCGTACGTCCTGTCGAAAAAAATGATTTTAAAAATAGCTTGATTAGCATGGGTTTAAAAAGTTACGCATTTTGGTGTCTTTTGAACAATTTTTTCTTATCCTACATATAGATTTTAAAAAAATTATATTATAACGTAATATTGTCAAACTGTGAGGTTTTGATTAAAGAAAAAAGAGTGGAACAAGTAAATGAGTTTGTATACTTGGGTTCAAAGTTTACGAGAGATGGAAAGTATAACAATGACATTGACCGAAGTATGTTGGCAGAAAAACAAATTAATGAGGCATTGCATAGCTTTATGAACAGCCAGAAAGTGTCAAAAAAGGCAGGTCTGTGTTTAAGCGTAGTAATTCACGGATGGTGGAATGTGATGAAATATCGATCCGGGATTGCATCCGTTCGTTAGTTAGAATCCGATTGGATTTTTGCAGACGTTTTGCCAAGGTCTTATTTGACATTTTCAATGCGTATTATTCGCTGGTCGGCCAATGGCCGCACGTATTGTTCTTGTTTTGTAGTTTTTAATACTGGCTATTTGTTTGCAGCTGTCGAAATTAATTTTGTGACCAGTTTTGTCTTGATGTTGGAAAAGGGCAAATGGTATTTTTTTTTATGGCCAACTTGTGTTTTTCTAACCTGGAAAAAATTAAACTAGAAAATCAAGGTGTCTACAGCGTGTCATGTGGAAATTCAAATTTATCCAACGTCGGGCAAACTAATTTAAGAATCTCAGCTAGGTTAGAAGAACACAAGTTGGCCATTAAAAACAAACAAATTACATCTGCCCTTTTCCAGCATCAACACGAAACTGGTCACAAAATTCAATTCGAAAATTGCAAACAAATAGCCAATATCGAAAACTACAAAACAAAAACAATACGTGGGGCCATTAAAATAATATAGTTTCTCCATTAAGATTTTCACCTTTGCCGTATTCATTTTATGTTTAAACTTTTGAATATGAAGCAAACAGGAAGAAGTAGTGCTACTCTGTACGGATGCTAAAAGTGCGACGCAAATGGACTTCATGACCTCCCAGGTATAAATTATGTTTCCATGTAAGTTTGTCAATTAATTGAATTTTTAAGAAATGTTAGCAATTTAAAGTTATAATGGTTAAAATATGTGAGACAAGGCATTGTTGTATGCTTTGGTGTTAATTACTTGGTAGTTAACCATTATAGACATCTAAATAAATAACTGATTAAACAATGTTATATTACTGAGAGCTTAGGGTCAAATTGTAGGTTTTAATTGTAGATTTGTGGTATTTTTTTTTATCATACCTACATTTTAAAAGACTTTTACACACAATGTAGCACATAATAATTTTAAGTTAGTGTAGAAATCAGGGATTTATTATTCTGGAAAGACATTATTATTATAAATGTGAAAACAACATTTTTAAGAAAAAAGTGTACCTTATAGATACATAATTAACCATGGTTCTACAAAACATGTGTTAATAATAATACTATCATTTCGATTTTTTGATGGTAAGATAGTACATCTTTGTTGTAACTTTCTTAAAGATGGAAACATAAGAACACAATGGACTATTTGCAATGAAAATCTTTGCAACATTTTTTTATATTTACCATTTACCTCTGTTGTATTGTACAATTATATTATTTAACTAATGGACAGTAAAACTTTTACTTTAATTAAAATTAATAACTACTCATGCCTAGTGCGACGAACAGATAGAATAAAAATAACAGATATTTTATACACAGTGTGTCCACAGATGAACTTAATTTCGTGCTCGTTAAATAAATATAAATAACGTTAAGAAACTTTGATTTTATTTAATGGCGTGCGAAAAAAATACGAAATTTAGATTAAAAAAATTAACAATTTTAGATTTTAGTTTTGTAATTATGCATTAGTTTGTCCCTTTGATTACAATTTAAATCCCTACGCCTCTGTCAAAACGGAAGCAGTAGTCAGCCATATGCACCCTTCATTCCGATCAACACTTATCTGAGACTATGCTTCTTCCTGATGTTTTTTATTCAATATTCGTGGTGGCAAATTGATCAGTTTTCTTGGTTGATGTTAACACGCCTTTTTCCCGTAGGGGTGGGCAGGGACCACTTCTTTTTCGATTGCTACGATTCTTACACACGTCTTTCGCTTCTTCTATTTTTATCAGCACTTTCATACTCGTCGGTTGCTGGTATTTAAGTTATAAAATGTTGAATGGGTTTAAATTTAATAAGAAGTATACTTTTTTTTATAGAAAAAAAATATGAACTTTTAGTGGATATTTAATCTAAAAACTCTTTTAGAACAACACAATAAAAAGTTTATTTTAAGCTGCTTTTCACCAATTTACCGCATCGTTTTGGCCCATTTTTCAATTATATAACCTTCCGTACTTATTGCTATATTTGTGCGAAAACGGTCCAAAATTAAGCAATAAATCGTTGTCAGATAATAAACCAGACGTGATTTTTTGAGGCCCGTTTTTATTAAAATTTTGATAGATATAATAAAGGCACAAATGTATTTGTAAAAAAGTAGCTCCATTAAAAAACTGAATCGGTGCTGTTTCATACTTTATAATATCACAATGATATATGTTTGTTTTCTATATATTTTTTTTTTATTTTTCACTTTAGTAACTACATTTTTTTATGAAAAAATGATATACATTAATTTTTCCACGACCATACTTGGAATATACTCATTAATGAAATATTTTCATTCCATCACTTGTTACAGTATAAATAGCGAATATGAAAAATATTAACCTTTCTTTGAGTATTTTTTTTTAAATTCTTTGGTCGTGGAAAAAAAACCGTCAGTAATACGGTTAAAATCTACTATTACATTATTTTTATTAAGTACATACACATTAAATTCAGTAAATATATTGTATTTTTAACCCACATTGCAACTCAGTGTATTTTTTAATATTTTTATTTTAGTACAAAAAAAACCTAAACAAAACCATTCAAAAAAATACGTTTTTTTTACTGCTAGAAAATGGCGCTCGACAAATAGATGAAGCGCGAGCAATTGGCACATCTCAGCGTAATTTCCCACTTGAGTTCCCGTTATGTAAAAACTGAAGATGTATCTAAAATACACACAGCACGCAGAAAATCTACACCCAAAAATAAAGATCGTTTTTTGCAGTTGGCTGCAAAAAAAAACACTGCGATAATAGCACCCGAGTTAGTAATGCAGCTGTTGCAAATACATGAATTATAAGTTTCTTCCAGGACCATAGAACCGTCAACAATTATTTAAGGCTTTACAGGGAGCATGGATATCTATACCCCAACAATAAATAGATAACTTGATTTTTTCCATACAAAGATTTTAAGGAGCTGTTATAAATAATCGAAGAGGACATAACACTTATTAGTTTATGTTATTAGGAATAAAATTGAATTTAAATGTAAATTTTATATTTGGCTTTTTTAGGTTAATATCCAACAGGTCACACAATTTAAATACTTGATTGCATAATTAACAAACGATGGGATCCGTATCAAGAGATACAGGCTTTCCCAAGACGTTGAAAACTTCTTACAGACAAGAACTTAAATTTCAACCTCAAATATAGGATAATAAAATGCTATGTCTGGTCCATTCTCCTGGACAGTGTTAAGGCATGGACGTTGAAAGTACCAATCATCAACAAAATTAAAGCCTTTGTAACGTGGATCCTGCGGCGAATGTTGAAATTGGATCGGCTTGGGTCGATTACTTGAGAAATGAGGACGTTTTCCGAAGAGTCGGGCGGAACTTTTCAAACATATCAAGAAAAGAAAAGTAGGTTATCTCGGACGTATACTGTGTGGAGAACGCTACCACTTTTAACGCCTCATTCTTCAAGGTAAAACTAAAGAAAAGGAATAGGCAAAAAAAAATTTTTGTGGCTAAGAATTATCCGTCAATGGACGGAGATAAAGGACCACTAAACATTACAGAATGATGCAATTCATAAAAACATTAATAAGAAAACGATAAATGCCTACGCAGAAACCTGCACGGCTCTAAAAGAAAATAAAACGATTAAAGATTTAATCCGTTCAATTAAAATCACTTGCATCTCCTTTAAAAGATTTTCGTTATCATTGCAGATTTACTGTACCCAAGCTTAATCAGTCTCTTAGTAATACTAGTTCACTTTAAGACAAAATTGATTACAAAATTACTTTTAACTAATGAATTATGTTTGACTGCATTTTTGTCCTCCTTACGATATATTTTGTAGCACACAAGCCTATAACGAGTTACTTTTTTCTCTCATAATTGAATTTTTCACAACGGCTCTCGCGAAACTCGTTAAAATTCAGAACTGCGCTTATAAAAGATGTTTCCTGGAAATTTTATAAGTATTGGATCCCCAATATTAGACAAACGATGAACAGCGTTCACACTTTATTGAAAATAAGACAACTTTTTAAGAAGTACAAAAATCTACAACACTACAAGTACATCAAATAAAGTGTCTCAAATTGATTTAGATAGTAGTTATTTAAAAAAAAATAAGGATATTTTTTTTCTTTAAAACGATATACTGTAATTAAATTTATACAATTTAAATAAAACAAGGGATCGTTTCCTTTTGACAAATTCTAAATACTAACAAGAAAAATTTAAAATGTTATAAAACATGTTTGAATTGCTTCGACGTTAACTTAAGCAATTTAGGCCTAATATGTTATTTTATAACTCAAAAATTAACCCGATAATATTCCAAGAGCAGGGGTCGTGAAAATTATCGAATGGGTTCATCCATCCATGCCTTAAAATCCGTTATGTTGTGTCGAAATTTTGATTTCACATATCATTTCTTTCTTTTAGGAAGCAATTTAGGCAACTTTTTCGGTAATAATCTTATAATCTTTAACTATTTAAAGCTTATAATCTTTAACTATTTAAAGCTTTTAATTAAATTAAAAACCCAGTTCAAAAAAAAAAAAAATTTCACCCGATATTAATAAATATTTTTATTTAATAAATAAGGCAACATATTTTATACTAATTGGCAATTTTACAAAATCATATGTGTGTAATTTTTTTATTTTGTTATAATTATATATTTTATTATTCATTTAAAATTATTAAAGAGAGTGTTTTTAAAATTTAATTAACATTGAATTATTTCAACGGTTGTTTTATTAAAATGAAAATTATGGGTACCTACACCTTATTTAAATTTGATTACAGCAAATTGCTGTGAAATCTCTTGGCAATTGATTTCAATATTGTCTTTGAGGCAAAAAAACTTTTGATGCGTATTTTTCAATTTACTTCAATTTCAATATATTTACATAGCAACGTCAACATCCCTTATTCTTATTCAGTTGGTTTGTTTCGCGACTTCTTTATCTCTGTTCTTCTGCATTTAAGTTTTATATTGAAACACCCAGAACAAATTTTGGCAAATAACTGTCCTGTGTGTGCACCGTTTAATTCTCTTACACCTTCAATACAAAATAAAATAAATATTGTTTTAATTATGCTTAGCCATGTGGTATTATTATTAAAATAAAGAAAATAGTACTATGTATTTTATACATAGTGTGGATTTAAACCATAATTGTTTTTAAAATAATTTTTTTTGGGATTTCTCATAATCTCGTTTAAAAATTTTAAGAGAAATAAAATTTATTTTATTAAAATTAAAATAGATAATATATTTTATAACTTTAGTAGGCACTAAAACTTATTTATAAAATTCAAAGTTAATATTTGGTGAAGGAACCCTAAAAGCATACATACATACATACATATAATTACGCCTTTTTTCCGTAGGGGTAGGCAGAGACCACTTTCTTACACTTGCTACGGTTCTTACACAAGTCTTATGCCTCTTTTTCTTTCATCAGTGCTCTTATACATTTGACAGGTCAAGTCTTTTAGAAGGCGTTATTAATTTTCTGGCTCTAATAACTTCTTCGTAAATAATTATATATCCATATTTGTTCATAAAATCCTCTACAACCTGTTTGCTCGCAAGGTCCATATATATTCGATTGTTCGATAGCTGGGACGAGAAGATGATATTTTTGGGTTGGACTAGGATACTAAGCGGTAATAAGTAATCTTGAAGACGCGTATTGTCCAAAGCACTTAAAACGATAGTTTGTTCTTTGGAAGGAAACTGTATTTTTGAGATAACTGAAGAATGTGATTTGAATGTGTTGGAAACAATCTGAGACTAAGGTAGTAACTGACTTAAATTGGATTGCATATTTCACTCAGTTCCTGACACCAAGTGCCCAAGAAATTAAATGCGGCCCTGGATGTGCGATATAGCAAATGTGGAATTTCACTAATAAAACTGGTCTAGTACTGATAAGCGATGGCAAAATTATTTCTATTTATAACAAAAACTTGTTTTTTAGTAATTAATATTCAGTTACGCGATGTATTTATAGGCTAAATAGTAACTAGATTTTATACACTTACGTCTATCAATAACAATTATCACGATCGCTTTGATTTTTCACCATAAAATGGGGAAAGTGTCAGAGCTCACTTTACACACTGTTTCTATTTACTCGGTCAGGGACGTCCCCGTTTTGATAATATTGTTTCCTTCGTCACAATATACGTAAATGTAAAGAACAATATTGAAAATTAATATTTTTATTTAACTTTTTAAATGCGATCACTAAATACAGATTCCCCTTATTTAACGGCACAAATATTCACAATCGACACAAAAGGCATAAAATGTGAAGAAATTGATGAGAAATGATGACAAACATTGCGAAAAAATATTTTCTTGTTGTAATATTTTTTTTCATCCATAAAATAATATAATTTCTTTCAGTAGCGTACACAAAAAAATAATTTTTTACTTATTGTGTAGCTTCGAAATAAAAAGGGGAAACAATGTAGGTATTTACAAACAAAAATAAATTCGTGTGTAGCAGCGTTCCAAGAAAGTTCCGAAGTTTGTCTCGGCACTTTAATTCAGTCTATATATAATTCGTACCTATTTACAAAATAATTTAGGATTCCGTCATTCTTGGAGCATGTCAACGTGGTTCACAATGTCATGTGTGAAAACCATCAGCCGGACAAAGTAATTGCGCTACAACAGAGATGTGGCAGAATTTATGGGATGGATGTCTTTTAAAGTATTTCTAGATGGAACATAAAGACTCCTTTGGGTTGTTACTAAATTGTATTGGACATCAAAATAATCAATAACGAAGCTTGAACAATATTAATTTTTTTAAATATTAATTTACTACATCTCTTATTTTTACTAAATGTTAAATTTTAAAAAATGCATAAAGATAAAAAAAATTAATGAGATTGTTTAAGTTGGTATATAATTTATCAATTAAAAAATAACTTTTAAATACGAAGAAAGAATTTTGAAAACCATGGTTTGTTCAATAGCATAAAATTTCTCATCGCTTTATAAAAGACCAACAGTCTGAAAGACATTTTGTGAACTAAAAATATTACTTCTTGGCAAAACGTCTGTAAACGATTGTTGACCTTCCAGCTTCCACTACTTTTGTCTAAATATATTACGAAATATCTGCTCCTTTATTATCGTGATTTATACGACGTTAATGTATTTTGAAGTAGTCTTTTAACGTGTATGTATATCAATTTGGACATTTTGTTGCAATGTTAACGATGCTACTTAAGAAAAATTGCAGTTACAAGTTGATAAAGAACCGCAGACAAATTTTTAAATATATTACTTCAAAAACAACTAAAATAAGTAAAGGGTTTTTAAGTTATGGACCGCACACGCGTAGAATTTATCAAAAATACTTTGGAGATATTTTTCCTTTCACAAATAATTTTTTTTTAGTTTTATTGGTATCGTATAAATTAAGTAAAAAACACGAAAATTAATAAAAAAATTTGTAAACTTTGACTTTATTTTTAACAAAAAAAGTGATTTTGAAGTTATGTAAATACATACATACATATAGTCACGCCTTTTTCTCATAGGGGTAGGCAGAGACCACTTCTTGCCGTTTGCTACGGTTCTTACACACATCTTTTGCTTTTTCTTCTTTCATCAGCGCTTTCATACATGTACGTTCGCCTAGGTCGACCTCTACCGACCTGCCCATTTACACTCACCTTATAAAAATCTGTTTCGTCAATCTTCTTACATCCATCTTCTCTAGGTGCCCAAACCAACTAAACATCCCTTTATCTATCTTTTTTACCACATCTTCTTTCACACCAAAGCGTTTCCTTATCTCACTATTCTTCACTTTATCCTCTATGCGCAGCCAGTCGCGTTTTTTTTTGACACGTTCTGGCTGCTCATAAAGCGATGTAAGGCCCTATTAATTTGTTTTTCTTGTAACACCCTTCGCTCAATGTCACAGTGATACTTTCCGTCTTTCGCAAACTTTGAACCCAAGTATACAATCTAATTTACTTGTTCCACTATTACTTCTTCAATCAGAACCTTGCAGTTTCTTTTTTTTCAAAAACCATTACTTTCGTCTTGCTTACTTCACTTTTATCCCTTTTAATTTTTAGGGCATCATGCATAATATTAACCATCGCCTGCCAAACCTCCTCAGATGATAATAATATGACCTGATCATCGGCGTAAAAAAGGCATTTGACGATTAAATTATTCATTCTCAATTCATATGCATTCTCTTTTAAATATTTTTAACAATCGTCTATGTATAACTTAATAGCCATGGCGACAACTTTTTCGATGTTAAGCCAGTCCGTGTAAGCTTCATTTATCCTGACACAAGCAGTGGAATCCTCGTGAAGTGATTTCAGTGCTCGTATCAAACTACCGTTCACCCCATACATAGACAATGTCGACCACAATTCACTCCTCACCACTATGCTAGAGGCCTTTTTCAAGTCTATGAAAGCGCAATAGATCTTTTGACTATCCAAGAATATTTCGACTATGCCTCGTAATGAAAAGGTATGTTCCATACATCTCCTTTCTCTTCTAAATCCCGTTTGCATATCCCATATCTTCCCAACAATATCTTTGAAGACAATATAAAATTAAATAAATACCTATCTACCAGGCTGTCTATAAGTACTTTTATTACAATTATTAAAACTTAAAATAAGTGGGTAAATTCACTTTTTGCCTTTCACAAAGGTTTGGGTATCCTAAAAATTCGCAACTAATACAGGCAAAAGAGCAAAGTCCGGTAAGATACAAAGATGACATAATATTTTGATTTCCTGCTGGACTTATTGCTTTTCTGTTTCTTTTTATTTCTTGGTGTATTACATTTAAATTAAAAGATAAGAAAATGTGAATAGTAAAAAAGCAATAAAGAGATCATATTGTAAATTGAAGAGACAGGTAAGATATATATGTATACATATTAAACAACAAATAAAAACATTTTAATTTAAATTATTTCATAAACAGAAAAGACGTTGAAATTTTTTTTACTATCTTTAATTGTGAATATTAATAACAAAATACAAGTCTTTTTTTATTCTCATATGTAAACGAAATAATATCTATTTCATTTTTATTTTCTGATGGTTCTTTCTGTGGTAAAATAACTAAATTAATTATTAGTTTTACTTATTATCTTTTTATCTGTATGTAGAAATAAATGAGATGTTTAATCTTAAGCCATTCGAAATATTATTTGATCACTCTCCGTTAATACTATAGGATTTAATGCATATCCTTGTGTAATCCAGCAGTGTCATCAGTACTTAGATATGGCAATTGCGTGTGATTTAACCCCAAACAGAATACATCTATAGCTATAAGACTAGTATTTTAGAAGTCAAAATCTGCAGAATAATTACAAACACATTAAAAGTCAGTTCACGCTATTAAATTAATTATTAGGCAAATCGGTTAACTGGCTTTTGTTGCACCACTTATATTAACATATATACATACATAAAGTCAAGCTTTTTTCCCATAGCGGTAGGAAGAGACCACTTCCTTCCACTTGCTACGGTTCTTACACACATCTTTTGCTTCCTCTACTTTCATCAGTGCTCTCATACATTCCTGTCGGTACTCATATTAACATTAACGATAAAATTTCATAAATAAATGCACTTTCATTTTTAATAAATATTTGTTATTTCCAAAAAAAGTAATTTTTGCCGAGGTTTTATCAGTGGGTACCTATACATACCTAACCATTATCTTCATTAAATTTTTACTTTAATTTCCCCCAAATATTTGATTATAGTTAATTAATATATTACGGGTCTCTTAGTCATTTATTTTTTAATATTTACTTTATCTTAACTTTCAAAGGTTCCACAACAATTTACCTTGTTGTTTTTAACAAATTTAAGCAATGTTATATTTTAACAATAATAATAACTCTTAGTACAATACATAAGCCCAAAATAAACTCCTGGACAAAATTATCGCAACAATATGAAATTATCCAACAAATTAGTTTATATTTTTTTTATGTCCGTTTTTTAAGTTTATCGAGTATTTGAATACTAGGCTATGCATATTTTGTCTTGTTGTTATTGACAGCTATCAAAACAATTCGTTTTATTAACAGTTTTCAAAAATTTGTTACAGGAAAAACAATTTTGTGCAGTTAAAAAATAAACTTATAAATTGTTTTTTTTTTAAAGTAATACTTTTTTTGTGGTAGACTGTTTAATTTTTGACCCCAAAATATTAAAAAAAGAAATTGACAAAGGAATAACCAAACAAGAAGTAGTATGGGCCTCAGTTGTATTGAATGAAGAATATTGTCAAAATTATACATTTATGGGATCACCCCAAAAACAATGTTATACCTCCACCTATAAACCTGAGGGAACTTGAAAATGCAGTTATCATAGAATAGGAGCAAATTTCTTAAGATTTTATCTAAAATTTAATTACCTAGACGCATACATGCTATGATTCGAAGCAGAGGAGGAGAGACACGCTACTAGAGTCGCACTTACACCATTAATTTCACTGCTAGTGTCCCATTTACATTTACATTTATTTTTTCAACATTACAATTTTGTTATTTAGTCTTATGAATAATTTTAATTTTAATCTTACAAAGAAATATGGAAACTAATTTAAATACGTTTTTTCTAACTTTTAATAGAACCAATGTCCATAAAAAATTAAAATTAAAATTAATTCATGTAACAATTATTGGTATTCTTCGTTATTTTGTTGCGCTAATATTCCCCAGGAGTTTATATTAATTAATTGTATTAATACTTAAATGTTTTAATTAAGTCAAAAAGTACAAATAAATTTATCAAATTCATAATCTGCAAGAAAATATTATTGTGTTGGAATTATGTTTTATTGATAAAACCATATAAACTTTTAATGTTCATGGACAGCTCGAATAAAGGTTTATAAAGAATTAATATTGTTAAAAAATTATAACGCAGAGAAATTTAGCTTCTAACTATAATCGGTTTTATTTTTAAACCAAAATTACATGTTGATACATGTAACAATTAATGTCTTTCAACTTTTTTTGAAAGTCTCATTTTGTATTACCAGCAAGAGAACAAAAAGTTATTCTGACTCGAAGGTTATTGACGATGTCTCGGAGAGATTTTTGATAAAACATGAATCAGCTTAATAATGTTGTTAGACGACCTTTGTATGTTGGTTATAAAATACAAGTTAAATTAGAATTACGTTGATGATACATTCAGATACGTTCAGTTAAATTTGTAATTAAATAAAATTACACAATTTTGTATATTTATTTGCAAATATATTCCAGAATAATAAAATACGTTATATGCGTGTTTTATTTGGTATTAAGTTGTAAACATTAAATAAACGGGATAAAAGATGGTTGCAACGTTAAAATGGTTTGGATGTGTAGAAAGTATGAAAAATAAACGATTCTCGAAAAGAGAATAGAATAGGCAGAAAATTTGTTTAAAAGAAAATTATTTGTTCTTACTACAAAAATATCTATACCGAGTTTTATTATACAATATTTTAGTAAACTTAAGGAATAAATAGTGTAATAAACTATGTATTTAATAAGAAAAGATTCATATAAATTAAATATTATAACAATATTTACGTTGCCTATTTATTTGAAATAAAATTTTTTTTGTTTAAACATAATTGGTTTTTCGTAAAACACACAGATATAACCAAATTTATAAAAGTAGGTACCGTCCAAATAAGTTACTTCTGCGACAACCTTTATAGTTTTTTAATCAATACTTTAGTATTAAAATAAATAAATAATAAAAATAATCTTTAAATTTATAATATAATCTATAAATAATATATACCTAAATAATTTATTAATAAACAAAAATAACTTATTTAAGCATAAAAATTGGATTTTATTAGGATATGTTCCAATAAAACGTTTTCAAAATTACTTACTCCTTAGTTTTAGAGAATTTTTTTTAAGTCCTACCTGAAAATCTAATTATTTAAAAAAAAAATTATATATTTTCGCTGAAAAAATAATTCTAAGTAATGCTTTCACTCTTAAAAGTTTGATTTCCCATATAAATAACACAGGAAAAATGTTTTTCTGTTTCAACTCGATTTCTCAGTATTCAAATTTTTGTGGAAACAATAAGTATACAGTATACAAAACGCTGTCCGACCAACAATTTTTAAGTTGTAGAGCTGGAAAGGTGCTACTCGTATAAAGCTTTTAAATTGTTAATTAACAGAATGACATTAAATAATCTGAGGTACGCTGACGATACAGTTATTTTAGCTGGAACACACGAAGACCTACAGACGCTAATTAACAGAATGGTCACAGTAAGCGAAGAATATGGACTATCACTAAACATAAGCAAAACAAAATAAATGCTGATAACAAAAACAACTTAAGACAATCGTAAGATATACAGTGTGGAACAGCCAAATGGAATAAATAATAAATAATTCATGTACAATGTCCCATACCTATCTTCAACTGTTTCGGAAATATTAAGTGTTTTCAAAAGTATTACAAAAATTAACATTAAAAAAAGAAAATTATTTTATTTCACAAATAATGTAAAAAAAAACAAAAGAACATTAATTTCAATGTAAGAGATGTTTAAAATGTTCGCCGCGAACGTCTTGGCAACATGCTAATCTGGTATAGAAATGTCTTCTAACGTTACTCAACATCTCAGGCGTAACTGATCTAATCGCAAGCGTGATTCGTCTTTTTAAGTCATGTAAGTTGAGTGGTTTAGTTTTGTATACAATACTTTTGACATATCCCCACAAAAAGAAGTCTAATGGCGTCAGATCAGGAGATCGTGTTGGCCATTCTATCGATCCGCGCCTTCCTATCCACCGATTTGGAAAATTTTGGTTCAGGTACTGCCGGACATTAATTGGCAGGAACTTGAGGGTTTGCTGGATCAGGATATAAGTTTGTCAAAAATGGCACGATATTATTTTGGAGCAGTTCTAAATATTTATCTCCATTCAAGTTGCCATCAATGAAAAAGGGACCTACGATATGATTTCCAACAATTTCTGCCCAAACATTAACTTTTTCAGGATATTGCGTATGTTCCTCTCTCATCCAGTGGGGATTCTCATTAGACCAATAGCGGCAATTTTGACGATTAACATGACCGTGAAATGTAAATGTGCTCTCATCATAAATCAAAACATCTTCTAATTGGATCACATTGTTATCTAACATTTTCATCATTTGTTTACAAAAATACGTTGTCCTGTCGAAATCGTCTTCCATGAGCTCCTGAGTTGGCATCATTTTATAGGGATGCATAACCAATCATTTTTAGAATGGTTATTTTGTGCATTTCTGTTAAATGAACCATTTTTCTGATATTATTACGTATAGTTAACGAAATTTAAACGACAACAGAACTAACACTGATCATGCACTTGTCATGCAGACAGACAAGTTGCTAAAGCTATGAGTTTTATACGAAAATAAACAAAACTGTTTTTGAATTTTTTTTTATTTCATATCAGTAAAAAGAAACGCATTAATGGTTTTTGCTTATTTTCTCAATATTAAGAGCTAAATGGGAAATAAGTATTGAGTGTAATGTAGCGAAATTTGTGAAATAAAATAATTTTTTTTTTTAATGTTAATTTTTGTAATACATCTGAAAACACTTAATATTTCCGAAACAGTTGAAGATAGGTCTGGGACATTATACAAGAATTATGTCTAGAATTTTCTGAAGATTCCAAAAAATAAATAATATACAGGGGGTTGTATTTAAAATAAGAAAGTTGGTATCGGCCACTGTCACATGACACACCCTATATAATTTATATTTTTTGAAAAAATGCGCATCTAAAAATACAAATCGATATGTCCAAGCGTTTTTTCCAACACGCTCTCATTTATTCGTTATCGAATTTATTCCATTTGGCTGTTCCACACTGTATGTGCGGAACCAGCCTATTAAAATACAAATACCTAGGCACGATCATTAATGAGAACAATGACAGCTCCCAAGAAATACTAATCAGAATAGAACAGGCGAGAAGCACCTTTACAAGAATAAAGAGGCTTTTTTGCTGCCGAGATTTAAACCTTGAATTAAAAATACCACGATTAGATGCTATGTTCTGTCTATACTATACTATGGGATGGAGGCCTGGATGCTAACAGACATGAAAAGACTGGAGTTATTTGAGATGTGGATATACCGGAAAATATTGGGGATCTCATGGGTAGATAGAATAACCAACGTGGAAGTGATGAGACGTATGCATAAGGAGAGAGAAGTGATTCTGACAATTAAGAGAAGAAAACTGCTGTACTTGAGACATGTTATGAGGGGAGAAAAATATCAAATATTACAAATAATAATGCAGAAAAATTCCACGGCAAGAAATCTATAGGAAGAAGACGAAATTCATGGCTTAAGAATCTTAGGGATTGGTTTGGATGCAGTAATAATGAACTATTTAGAGCTGCGGTCTCAAAAATAAGATTTGCTATGATGATTGCCAACCTTCGAAGTGGAGACGGCACCTAGAGAAGAAGTAGTGATTTAAAGTGTTAAAGTGAATTGGACTTGGTGATTAGACATTGGTTGATAGACATTTTGGCAAAAGACTATCAAAAACTCTTGCTAAAATATTTATTTAAGTGTCCACAAACGTAAAGTTACACGTCGTGAATGATATAACAATTAATAGAATCGTATAATCAGAGTTTAAGTTATAACGAAAAACAGAAACAATACTTATTAGTTACAGATTGTGGCAATGCATAGAAAGCAATTTCCCAATGACACTAATGAAACCATTATGTTACCACCAATTCAGAAATTAAAAGAAAAATCTTGTAGTAATTTTCACGATTTATCTATTAAAATTTATATATTTACTAAATACAAAATGTAATTTCTAATATTTACAATTTAATAACTTTTCAGTGTCTATAATAAGATAATATTTAATGTAAGGTCAGAAAATTCCAATTTAAAGAAAATTTTTTGTCAATTATTATTAACATTCAATTTTCCATTTCTACAACTCAAAAACTGTTAGTTAGGTAGCGTTTGTTTAAAAGAACTTTTTTGTAGCAAATTTAATGCCCTACAAAAGCTGTATACCTATTCATTTTTTTAACAAAAATTTTTTGTAAACCGAAAAATCGAGTTGGAATACAAAAAAATGCCTGTTATTTATATGGGAAATCGACTTTTTGAAAGATTGATTTTTTTTTCTTGTGGAAATATTTTTTTTATAAATTATCAGATTTTTAGATAGGACCGAAAAAAAAATATCGCCTAAAAATAAAACACCCTAATACACACATTTTAAAATCAAAGGCAGTATTTTTACAATGGAAAATGAAACAACCCTTACACAAAAACGTATGGGGATTATGTGCTGGAGTTTATAATAGAAAGGTTATGATAATGCCCGTTTATTAAAGCTTTTATTACGCATTGCAATTTTTTATCACATAATGATTGCCTTTTCGCTGGTAACTAAGCAACTGAAAAAGGATTAAATGGAAACTACACTCACACTCATTGTAATTTTGTTAATTGTGTTTTAGTTTTGATACTTTTTTTTTTACATCCATATTTAAACGGAATATTTTGTATTCCTAGCACAATCTGCTAAATTACGCTTTTCATCAAAATTAAGTCATTTAACTATTTGACATAAATTATTACTTTAACAAAAAAGTTGGATTTTTCATAATTTTTTTACTTTAACGCTAAAAAATCTCTCGTAGTTACTTATGTTATTATTAATAGATATCTAGTACCTAAAGGTAGAATAAAATTAATTAATTTGAAATGAACTAAATACTGTTAAATTCCGTTAAAAAAACTTGATAGATGCATTTATTTAAAGTTACTTCATACCCACTTAAACTGTGTTCTTAGTGCGCATGCATCATAAAACATCGATAACTAACATAAAAGCATGCATAATCGGGTCTTTATCGCACGCCATGCGTTGAAGGTTGCTAGGTAACGGCTTCAATAAACAAGATTTATGTTAAATCAAATTAATCAAATTGTATACAAGAGAACTTAAACGTAAAAATTACTTTAAATAAATATTAATTGAATGAATAGACCAAAGTAACGAAGATTCATGAATTTTTGGATATTTCCAACAAAACGTGTACGTTAGCAAAAAACAATAATTGTGAAAGAAGATGTCAGCGTCTGTAAAAACATGCCCGAGAACAAAGTCCGGGAGGTACCTTTATTACACACATTCACATTCTCCATATTCTTTGTAAAATAACTGCCCGGATTTCATAAGAATTAAATTAAACTCAGCTTCAGCAACTAATTTTTTATTTTCCGTCGACATTTTTATTATAAAAAAGAAATGTAGCAACAATGACGTTTAATATTTAAAGAAAGTGTCAAATGACATGAACTAGGAGCTAAAAAAATCTAATATTTATGCAACTATAAATACACCAGGTTTAATTTTAAAAACCTATGATCAGAAACAGTGTTATTAACTAAATTAATTATAAAATAGTAAAATATTGGATAACTGCTTAGATTCTGTAAATCATTACTGGGTAATGTGAAAGTTTTTTAATGTACAAATTGTAAAAAATAGAATAAAAAACATTTATATTTACTGATCAAATCATTGTCTCATTATTATTTTTCATTTCTTCTAAAATACAATTTTTTTGATGGTTTAGAAATTTTTGCTATTATGCAAAAGTTTAATGCAATAAAAATAATTTCTAAAGAGCCTAACTAGATATACATGTCGAAGCAATTATTTAGATACTTGAAAGTAGGTACATTTTGTAAAAATTGAAAGCGTACAACATATTCACAAGTTGAAATCCTTCGTGCAGTATGCTCAGTTTCTTTAAGAAATAAAAGTTTTAAATAAGTAATTTTATAATAAAATAGATGCTAATATAATTTTTCTTTTGCTGTTTAAAAAAAAATTCAGTTATATTATATTCATATACATTTACGAAGAAAATACTGAAGAAATCACCTTAATTTTACTAATCTAAGGTTTAATTGTTATGAAATGTTTAACATATGAATAGAAATTGGATATTCTTGCTTCGTATGTAAAAATGGAATTACTTTCTATAATGAACAAAACAAAAGAATGTTGGTACCCAATAAAGAGTGTTTACGTAATTTAAAATTCTCAAGGTTTTTTATTTAATTGTTTAAGTGTTCACTCCATTAAATAATACATTTATAAATGTTTATTCGGATTTTGAGGTAAAATATTTTTTTTATTTAATTTAATTCAGTAAATTAACAATCCCCTCTAATCCTTAATGAGTAATAAGTAAATGTTTTGGCAGTCGTTATCTTGTGTTTGGTACCATCCAGCAATGGTTCTCCAGTTGGTTTCATTGGTCAGGCCAGGTTCTTTTAAGTCTTCTTTCTGTAATGAAGCCAATATAGCTGGTTTACTATCTGGTTGTTGTGTGTGTAGTTCCGATATTTTGTCTTGTTAGCATAGGTAGGATCTCAAAATCATTACAAAGGATTTGATTTGACACGTACCATGGCGCGTTGGTTAGCATTGGAAGCGTCTTGGATTAGAACTCTTGCAGTATTTTTGTATTACTAGGTTTGCTGCAGCACCATAATACGATGCCATACGTCCAAATAGGCTTTAGTATGGTTTTGTTGATAAGGAGCTTGTTTCCAGCAATAATTGTGACTTTCCTAATAACCAGTGCATTTGCTTCACTATTAGGTTTAAATGTATTTTCTTTGTTTTTATATGGTTTTTCCAAGTTTCTCGTCTAAGTAAAGTCCCAGGTATTTAACTTATGTTTTTATTGGAATTGAAGTGGTGTTTAGGTAAACCTGAGGGCAGTTGCTTTTTCTAGAGGTTAATGTAACTTGCGTAGACTTTTCATTATTGACGTTGATTCTTCATAGTTTTAGCCAGTGTTGCAGTATATCCAAATGATTTTGTAATTTTCTGGAAGATATGTTGGTGTCTGGATCTAATGTTAGCATTACGGAGTCATCAGCGAATGTAGCCATTGTAATGTCTTTTGTAACTGATATGTCCGCAGAGAATAGTAGGCAAAGGAAGGGTCGTAGAACACTGCCTTGTGGCACTTCAAAATTTCTAGGGTAATATGTGGATAGTAAAGTGACTTTGGCTTGGAAGAAACGTTCGTTTATGTAGGATTTTAGGATTAGATAAATATATTTAAAAATACTGTCAAGTAATTATAGAATATTTTTATTTTTAGCTTAAAAAATAGGCACATAATTTGCTATACAAGATCACCAATTTAAATCGGCTAATGTAAATAATTAATGATTTAAAATAAAAAGCATTTAAAAACTCAATTACACGAGAGTTAAAAGTGTACAAAAAATTTCTTTTTTTAAAAAATAAATAAATACAAAATAATTAATAAACGTGTTTCAACACTTTTATTTACAATATCAAAATGTGCATATAAATGTTTCTGTCAAATTACAGTTAACATTTAAGCGAATCAGGTCTATTTATTAAAATACAAATATGCTTGAAGAAAGAATTAAATAACTTTAATAAAATACTAATTTATTCCCAAAATACATCTGGTACTTATAGGTATATTAAAAAGGAAATTTTTTTGGATATTATTATGTATGCTTAAATCATACATAATAAAACCTATATACAAATTACAAAGACAATATTTAAAATATAATCATTTTGTGAAATTTGGACAAATGCTGGTATAAAACTTAATAATATAAACAATGAAAATGTAGTTAAAATAAAATATTTGGGTTTTATAATTGATAAAAATTTAAAACTAAATAGTCATGCTGATTTTATTTCTAACAAAATATCTAAAAACTTTTCTTTTTATCCCGTATATGTAAGAAAATGTCCACTACGTTAAAAGTTTTATACAACCCCATTTTGATTATTGTTAAACAATAAATTTTCTACTTGGTAAAAATAAAATAGCACAATTGTAAAAGCTTTAAAATCGGGGTATGAAGTTAATATTGGGATGTAGCCGTTATACAGCAATGAAATTGATGTTAAGAGTGTCTAAACTGGTTTTCAGTAGAAAAACGTATATTTTTTATGACTATGGTCTTTATTTTTAAGATACATAAAGGATTACCACCCAATTATTTTCAAAAATTGTTATTGATAATTAATGAAGTTCATGATTACAACACGAGAAAAAATAATTTTTACTTTAAAAAAACTAGCACTAAATTTGAAATGAATGGTATGTTTCATGAAGGCTTAAACGAATTTAATAAACTACCACAATTTGTAAAAGAATCTAATTCAGTAAATCAATTTAAGTCATCATTAAAGAAATATATTAGTTAGTGACAGCTCATGGTGATTATTTCTTTTTTTTTGTTTGTTTGAATAATGTAATCCAACCTAACAATCTAGTAATATGAGTATGCATACTATGTTACTGTAAATGTACTCTCAAATGTTCGTTATATTTACATAACTTAATAAGGTTGGAATATTTTTATTCATTTGTATTTATTTTTTTATGTATGCCGACTTAATTAATAAAAAAATGTATGCTACAGTTGGCTTAATATTTGAACTTTATGTAACCTTAAAAGTGTACAATCTGCAACCAACAGTTTACAGCTAACCAACACAATGTTGCAAAAGTTTCTTAGTTTTGTCGTATTTAATTAAATAAATAAACACGCAATCGAAAGAAAAACTTTTTTGATTGGCGGAAAGATCAGCAAAACCTCATACATAATTTAAAGGTGACAGTGAGTTTTAAATCCATAAAGATAACGAAAGATTTGAACATTTGGAAGTGTTATGTCGGATCTTTTTTCTTAGGTTTTTTTTACATCGTAACAAAACAAGGAAATGAAAATCCATATATGTTTTAAGTCCAAATGTCGAACTCATTGAAACTAATCGGAAGCGATATATCTGGTTGGTTTTCTACGAATTGAACTTGATTTGTGGTAGTTCTTTTAGCGGGATACTTTTTAAATTAATTTTCGATATTTTTTGGGTTTTTTGAGTCTTAAAATAAAGTAACTAATGGATATTTGGGCTATTATAATACTCTATTGCATCATTTTCTTTTTTCCGAAATTATTTTGCGAAAAAAAAAATTAAAATTTATTTTGTCCCCAATTAAATTAAGTGAGTGCTTGTTGTTGGGATTCTCATAATTTGAGTGAATTGTATGATGATCATCGTCTTTAGTTAATATTTATAGATTCTTATTTCGGTTATGCTAAAAAACCTAAATCAGGATAAACTTGTAGCAAATACCGTCAGAATACTCTTATTTTTTATTAAGGATGGGAATGTTTTCAGGATCATGGGGTTCCGTTATCTTGACTGAAAATAGTAACGTACTTCAGAAACAACAAAGTTGGTCGATATTAATTTTGTTTGAATGTTGCCTTTTATTTTTTTAAAGTGTATACTATTTTATAATTAACATTTATAATGTTGATCTGCAGTAAACGTGTTTAAAAGAAAATTTATAGCTTGCGGTATTTTTGTTTCACTTTGCATCTAATGTTTAACAATATACATAATTGATTTTAATAAATAATCGGGCATACCTAATTATTAATTTTGTATATCCCATTATTAGATGTATTTTAAAGCTTTAATTTTTATTTTCTGAACATTGGTTAGATACGGTCGTGTGTACAAACTTATACCTACTGGTTTCTTGCTGATGTATTGCGCACGGTACTACACTTTTCGTACCATAAACGATCAGTGCGTTATGTAATTAATTTTTATTGGGAGGAGAATTATTCTGGACTGCCAAATTTACTATATTACATATAGCGGTTTCATTTAAATTGATTCTAAAAATTGTGTTCTGTGCAAATAAGTGTCAATTAGGTAAAAGTTACGTTTGGTGAGCATTTTAATTTTTAAATATTTCATAACATATACCTACTACAAAATTTTGTTTTTGTGAAATTCATTTGATATTAATAGTAAAACATGTTTGGTAAAAAACAATCATTAGCAGTTTTATTATTAATTAATAAAAGAAAACTTATATTAAATAATTTTACAATTAAATATACCTAGTCCATTTAAAAAAGATTAATGATCAAAACAGCAGTTTTTATTTTTTTTATTTAAAAACGCGTTTGTCACACAAAATAAATGTTGTTTCTTTATTTTTTTTTAACACCATTAAAATAAATTTTATAAATGTATAATTACGTCACAAATTACGGACAGATGCGAAAGTTGAGGTAGAAAGTCTTACGGCGAGAGAGATAAACATTTAAACCAATTTAAATGTCGTCGTGGATATTTGAAGAGCTTTCGTGTGCGTTCGGGATGTTAGGACGTAACCCTCGATCACACAGAAACGTTATTAAATACAATTCTAAACACACTGAAGATAGTGGCAACAATGCAATCAAACCCATTTAAATGCCCATACATAAATCAGACAATCCTTTGATCTTTCGCCGGGTTTCCCAGCTGTGCGTAGTTAATCTGTGACTATGTAATAAAATTTATTTTCTTATTACTTTCTGAGACATTTCAACTGTTAAAGGGTAATTATTTACATACATTACATTACATTACAATCTTGCGTTTGGGCCTTTGGTATAGGCACCTATGTCACCTAGATCTTTTGATCCTCTGTGACTACCGCTGTGTCTTCAGGGCATCAAAATTCTAGTCCGCTAATTTTGGCAAACCTCAGAATTTCTGTTGGCCCTGTCTCTCTTAGATCGCTTGGATCCATTATCATACGGTGCCAGGTTTGATACCTGTATACCGCTAGCATCGGGCAGTGACACAGAATGTGTATACTGCTCTCCTCCTCCTCTCCGCATAGTCGACAGTTTTTCTCGGCCGCCAGCTTAAGTTTGAAGAGGTGCGCCCTTAGTGCGATGTGTACTGTGAGCAGGCCAAGTGTGCTGCTTAGTCTACTCCGGTCCATCGTCTAGAGTCAGCCCTCTTCGGGAGAGGTTTTTTCATCAGCGGTTTGGATGTTTCTCAGCCAGTATTTACATTCCACTGAGCGATATGTTTTTGTTCAAGGATTATTTCAATAAATGTTTTGCTTTGGCAATTGGAAATCCGACCAACTGGCTTCTTGGTTCCACCACGGTCCAATTTCTTGCCAGTTCATCGCATACCTTGTTGCGGTTTAACCCCATGTAAGAGTGGTATTGTTTACCGTCACTAACTCAGTGAGGGCTTGCATGCAGTCCCACACCACCGATGATGTTGTGGTGTTACTCACGAGGGCCCCAATGGCCACGCGACTGTCAGTGAGAATATCAATCTCACTGTTGGTCACTCTGTTTTTTGTCAGGTGCGCAGCGCACCTGAGTATAGCATAGACCTCAGCCTAAAAGACCGAGGCGTATTTTCCCAGGGGTATGCTTTCCCTGTGGTTGCAGGATGCTCCAAACACACCTGCCCGTAGTGTCCCTGGTACCCTGATCCACCAGTGTACCATTGTTTCACTTCTGGTTGGTATAATTATTTGCATGAGTTAAAACAGCAATTTATAAGGCAAAGAGTTTAAAAGGGGTGGAGAAATATTATTAGGTCGTTTTTTGCGAACAACAATTGCTAGGTTAAAGAAAAATTTGTTGGGGTAGGGACAACTAGAGAGGGTAGGTTTTGATTACGTCGTATTTATCAGAAATAACGCACGGTTAAAAAATATTTTTAGTAGTAACATCCCAATATACCATTAATAGGTAGCAACATTTTTCCAAAAAATGTTATCTTTACCATTGGGGCGGAAAAACGTTAACTGTAAATAGAGTGCACCAAGGTGGTTTTAAATATATAATTTTTGTTGGGTCTTACACGTTTTATAATCGAGTTATAGGGTGTTTACCATTTTTTTTCCATTTCTTTGTGATGTCATAACTTATGAACTACACATTATAGTTTTTTTAAATTTGGTACACACGTTCTCCTACTTCTTCTACCTAAGTGACTTGCCTATTAGTCAGTTGGAAAATCTAGGTCTAGATAAACAAAAATTAAACATTTTTTTGGGTCCTCAAAAAAACACCCCATGTGTTCAAATTTTTAAAATCTGCTTAAATAATAATAAATGAATAAATTATAAAAAAAAGCACAAAAAACTTAAACAAACTATGTACTTTTTATTTTCCCGCATGTTCTTTGTCCACTTAATTTCTGAATTTAAATTTTAGGTTTTATACATTTGGATTATTTAAAAATGGAATGTTTTCAATTTTCCACTTGGAATTACACAAATTCTTTGATATTTTATTGACCACTGTTGACAATTGGACCTTTTCAGATATCGTTTTTTGCTATATGTCAATAACAAATAAATTGTGCCATATTATATTTTTTCGACGACCACACAGCTGTAATGATCATTTTAGTACAGGCAGTCATATTTATACATAACACAGGTCTGCAAAAAAACTTTTTTGTTTAGCTGCATAAGACATTTTTACTAAATTATATGTTTTTAATGTGTTCATTCTAAAAATGGCATCCATTTACCTCTATCACGTAAGGTTTGTTTGCAAAATTAAAAGCACTTATTTATTAAAATTAATCAAACATATTAATATTTACAACAAATAAAACAGTATTTTGTGACATTCACTTATTTATGTTTTTTTTCTCTCTTTGATGCTTCGTCGAAATCGTTTTCGATTTCCATCTTTGGTTTCCCGCTTAAGCATCTAGTGCGCAAGCATATTGATATTCCATCTTTCTTGATACCGTCTCTTGATATCACTACAAGCTCTCAAGTTTTCAGAAAAATAGTCTATATGGGAGTGAAAAAATTAACCTTAGAGCTTATCTTGTATCATTGAGCTTTGTACGTTGCCAACATACGATGCGTGATTTTGCATAAGCTCCAATTTAATGTGTAAAGAGTGGAAAATAAAAACCTTTTCTGGTGGAACCAGAGTCGTATTGACGACGTTTTTCTGACCAGGTTTTCTAGCTGTGGCTAGTCACTTTTGGTTAAATGCTGCTCTCTGGCTCTACTATCCCACAATCAAAGAAAACATTTGTACTTTGTATGCATGCATTGGTGGACTTGATATTTAATTTTTTTTAAAATAATATCCAAATAATTATAGTTTTCTTTCATATGCATCAAGTGTCCCATAGAGAGAGATAAAAATGTTTTACCATTGTGCAGCAAGACTGCTTTAAGACTAGTTTTGGATGGATCAATGAATAGGCGCCATTCAGACGAACCATTTTCTACATAAAAGCACTTTATGAGCGCTTGTACATCATTATAGAAAACCAGATATCCCTCTTTTAAGAAAAACTGAGTAAATTATTTCTTTTGGTGCCTTTACCACGAAAATGAGGTACCAGATAACAAAAACGAGTTTTTCTTACTCTTAAACCACAAACGAAGATCATCCTCACATCTTGTGAGGAGCCCATGGTTTGTCTTAATCCCCAAGTTTTAATTTGAAGTAAGCAAAATAAACCTTCTTCACAAATCACTAATGATTCTCCGTTTTATTTTTACAGCAAATTTACCACAAATAAAACAAAAACTATCAGGAGTAATAACAACCTCTTGGAGCCATGATTAAAAAATAAAAACAACAGTGCTTCAGTTTGACTATATATCTACTAAAAGTAGAAATATAGCTTTATAACATGTGAGATACTGTTTTGACTTGTCTCAACATAAGTAGGTTTGTTTACATTTATATTGTATAGTAAGCTATAATTGAATAAGTCAATGTATGTGTTATTTATGAGAATTTTTAAGGCCGGTTTACCGGTTTATTAATAAACCATAAATTTTATGAAAAATGAATGTAACCACTTTACTTACAAAAATAAATCAACGAATTTTTTTGATTTACTTTTTTGTTTTAGAAAGTAAATATCTGTAAGAAAATTAAAAAAAATCCTATGCAGTTTTCTAGTTGCAGACCTGTGTAATTTACCAAATTTTCAATGCATTTCAGAAATTTAGGGGTATCTTTAAATAACACTGCACACATTGTTTGTATATGGTTATGGTTAAAATAGTCATTTTCTCCTAGTTTTCGTTATTAAGTTGCTGATTTTGTCGTTTTCTCAATACCAAAATCAAGCAAAGATTATTTAATTTGCATTTAAGTGGTATAATAAATCACTTTGTATAAATATATAAAAAATACTTGGTTTACTGGTCTTTAATTCACGGTTTTCTAATTAAAGATTTTATCCGTCCACATCTGGTATTATTTGCTTGTTTTACTACGCTTTTCATTCCCTCTCTAATTTGCATTACTTGTCTACAATTCATTGAAATTAAGTTTATCTAACTCTAATTTTCTACCAGCTCTCTTTCCGAGATAAAGTTGTTACTTTCAACTGACTCACCGACTTCTGCCAAGAATGACTGTTAACGAATTTTATTGCTATTGTATTTAATTAAATATTTAAGAGCCAACTATTTTTTTTAAATGTTCAAATTCAAGAATTATTTCGGATACTTTTTTTTTAGTACATAGTCGTTAATGGATAGAATTATCATATTATTGCCAAGTTTCAGATACTGCGATGTGTTATTGCAAGATGTTGTAGGGAAAAGTCGTGCTTATAACAATTTCCGAAGTTTCGAAATTTCAAAACCCCACTTAAAATTTACGATTTTATGAGTTCGGGTCGTTTAACTTAGAAAATTAAATATCGATGTTGAAACATGAATAAACAATATATTTTATACATATACGAGGATAGTTCACGAATTGTTGTCCCTAACATAGTTGGCGTTGAATGAAAAATGCAAATAAAGACTCAGCGCATCAGTTCGTGTATAATAAGATTAATTTTTTCCATTGAGTTGTGCGTGATTTTTTAAAAATGAACAAAATTGAGATAGAGGTGCGATAAAGTATCTACCTCTGTAAAAAGGGGTTATCGCCGTAATACATTTATAAGGACATGGTAGAAGTATTGGGTGACTTTACCAAAACACACTTTAACTTAACTATAATGAACACAAAATATTTAATGCGAAATATGAGCCTGTTTAATTAAGCAAAGGCGGTCCAAATTTAAAGTAATCATTGACACGGCTGCTCTTATCTTTTCGTCGATCGTTTGTTTTTTGGTTTTTATTGTGGTTAGAGTTAAAAATCCTAATTCACATTAATAGCTCGTAACTAATGGCAAAAGTATTGCAATAGCATGCCTATTCATTTTTCACACAGCCAAAAATGATCTAACTCGGTTTCTAAAAATTTTAAATTTAATGAGCGATCCGTTTTCATTTTAATCAGTTCTTTGTGCTCGTTTATTGGTAATGTTAAAAAAGAATGCTCTTTAAGAATGGATTTCGAATCCAGTCCATGGGTAGCAGATCACGCTTAGGAAAATAAAAATTTATTTTCTTTGCAATACTATTTTAGTATTTTACAAACAAAGCCTGCACTCTTTTTTTTTGGATCTGCTGCCATGATATTTAGGATTATTTTATTATTACCATTGGTAGCAGGACTGATCCATAGCTCCAATCTAGCGCGAAAGCTTTCAATTTTAGTTGTTTTAAAGTAAATTTACAAATTGTACACAATTTGATTAATTTGACATAAATCTTGTTTATTGAAGCCATTACCTGGCAACCTTTATACGCACGGTGTACGATAAAGACCCGGTTATGCACGCTTTTACGATCATTATGAATGGTTATGATGTGTGCATACTAAAAACAAAATTATGTTACTCTGTTTTGAAATGAAGAAGTGTTGGAAATATCTTTAAAACAACAAAACATTTAAAAATGACAACGTTATCAAGATGTTTTAGATTATTTTTTTTTGCATCAATATCTCTGATACAGTAAATAAACAATCTCTCTGTTTTGTTTTTTTTCTTATTAATAACGGATAGATATGTGATGCGTTTAATTGGAAAAGATTAATCTATTTTTAAGATTAGTTTCTCCAGTGTAAACGAAAAAAGGCATTGCCTACCCTAGCAATAGGTATTTGTAAATTAGCGAAATTTCTGCTATTAGATTACAACATAATATATATATATATATATATATATATATATATATATATATATATATATATATATATATATTTTTTATGAAAATAGTCGCAAAAAGGGTAGACCTATCGTGTGGGCCGCGGACGGCCCGCACTGCGACTATTATAAGGGGAAGGGATTATAGAAAGAAAATGATTGTGAACACGCTTTTTAAAAAGTTGCAGGTCATAGTTCTCTGGAAAAACTGATTTTGGAAAGATTTTGTATTTAATACTTCCCGTTGTCAAATCTTATTTATCTGCAATTATTATTAAAGCAAACGCAAAAACTTTCACGATTCCAAAATTGTGCATTCTTGCTTGTAAGCGTACTTGATATTCCCCTTGTAGGTGGCCCATATGAGAGTGTCGGTAATATTGCAGTAATATGAAAACCATATTGAGATATGAAGGCAGCACCTACAGTGATAATAAGCATACGAATTGAAAGGTATGAATGTAGTTTGTTAAAAAGAGATAAAACGTTGACAGAAACAATTAAAATTATTTTGATAACTGATTGGTGTTAAATGTTATTAATATAATGATGTTATTAATGCATTTTTAATGACAAACAGCTGTATTAAACTAATTTATAAACAATATTTATGCGTACGATTTTACAATAGACTGAAAAAAATTATACTACCTATTGCCTACCCTACTTCTAATACTACTGCAAGCCACTGCACGCCGCTGAGTTTCTCAAGCTTTATTTCATAAAAATAATGATACTGTCAATTATTTCGATAATTATTATATTTGATTATAGTTCTCATTGAACTGAATTGTTGTTGTTACTCCTTTCTTTATATTTATTAACTGAAGATGATTAAAAATGTTCTTTTACATTCCCAGTCTTTTCTACTATTTGCTTTGTAGACGGTGTCAAACAATAATTACAACAGGAAAGTGTAGTACAACCATCATTTTCCATAAGCAAGTTATAACGATATGCTATCTATCGATTGCCGACTTTTACGAAATAGATACGGATGTTCACGAATGTCATTAAACGCTAGAATAATTCAAGCCACTAATTCTTCCACTTTATTAACAGTGGTCTCCCAAACCAGTGATATAATATGTCCCTAAATACAGAAATAAACTGGAGTCATATATGGTGAACGCACAGGCCAAGAAATCGGTCCCCACTTCCGATCCATTTATTTGGCAATTGTGCAAATAGATAATTCCAGAAATTTAATCCAAAGTGTGCTGGTGCACTATTATGCTGGCAAACAATATTTCTTCAAATATTAAGTGGGACATTTTTAAGCAATTCTGATAGATTATATTCCAGAAAAATAATTGTCAACAATCCCAGTCCAAATATTAACAGAAAACTTTCATTGATGATTTAACCTGTGAACAGCGAAAGGATTTTCTTCGCTCCATAGGTGACTATTGTGTGCATTAAAATAGCCTAGGAAATTTTGCTTTGTCGGAAATTTTATTCAAGTACCATTCGGTTAAATAAATTTTGTTGAAATAATCAGCTGAAATTAAAATTTGAACTTTTTACCTTTTTGAATGAATGCTTCTGATATTTCTTTAATATTTTCTTTAATACCCTTCATACAGATGTATTGCATGGGCAATGGCACGAGTGCTTGTTATTTTCAAATTGTTGCAGAACCTGGTCCTCAAAGTCAAAATTTTGGACAGTACTATTGGCTCCTGAATCTATTTTCTTTAAGTAAAATTCACCAGTAGACGCTGATTTAATTTTGAAAATGATGTATGACAGGAAATGTGACGCTGAGGATGCTGCTCCGCATTAATTCGCCTTCGTTAGCATTACCGTAAGCAACTCCTTAGGCAAGATACATGTATTCTAATTCAATATATGTATAATGATGCATTTTGAATCAAATACCAATTTATTTAATAAAGATTACTTTGTAACACTTAAAAAGACAATTAAACACAATTTTCTAATACGAAATAATTTGTGACAATCATAAAGTGATAACTACGAAAAGGTTGTTGTTTTTCAAAGGTTGCTATGATTCAATTTTATCTCGATACTAGAGAATTTCCGAATATTAATTTATTAATAAAATAATCTACCTACGTATCTTTTTTTTTTAAATTAGGAACAGTAATTTTGTGACAACCAGTAAAAAGTAGTAAGTATTGAGGTACTAAAATAATTGTTTATTGGAATGACAGTTTTTAAAACAGTTGCGTCTTGTTTCATGGTTTAATGGAATAAGTACGTAAAGAATAATAATTACAAAAAAAGTAGACGGTTAGCGATGTGACTTAAAAAATTTACCGCGGGTAAAAGCTAGTTTTTAATATATATCTAAAGATATGGTTAACACTGATATTAAGATGATATTGTTTATAGATTGTGTTAAAGCTAATTTGTATTGATTTATTTTACTTCTGACGTTTAGCAACACTTGTTTGTATACCTCAGATAATGAAACAAATTGATCAGTAAGCAGATCATCGTTTGTTACAAATGTCCAATTAGGATTGTCAGAACAATAAGGTAAACTGTGATTTATCTATACTATATTTTGATGAATATAAGTTACTGCAGCGTTCTTTTATGAAGACATAGGGGATGTTGTTAATTTTGATAATCTACATAAATATATCACGTTTCAAATGGTTTATTTAATTATTTAAAAAATAAAATACCTATTTTATACAAGCTGTTTGACACTATACTTTATTAGTTTAGTTCAAGGCCATTTTCTTGCTATTTTATAATAATTATTTAATAACCTTTTGTGCAATAACTTTTATCCTTTAAGCAAATTTATGAAAGAATGACCAGCACTGATTAAATTTTATTTATATTTTTGATCCTTTATAACAGTATTTTTATTTGGAATCACATGATTAATTATATTTTAAATGCCACCGTACAAAAAGCCTTTCGTAGCCGGTAATATATATTTCATTTCATGAATACAATTTATTAACAAGAATCTCTTTTGTAATAAAAAACTAAAACAATTTACTTGAAAGACTTCTAACTTTTTGTTTTTAAAGTCCAGATCTCCATTATTGTGTTTGTTAACAACTCGGAAAAGCATCGCAAAGGCTAGCTCTAACGAAAGAGTTCTGTACAAAAGAGACAGAGCAATTACTTACCCTGACTTCTCATTCAAACATTCAATAATAAAATTGGTCAAAATCCCATTTGGCAATGTCTATAAAATAAAAGTGGTAATCTCTTTTCATTTATTTGTTTAAATATTTTGAATTGAACATCCTTAAATAATGGCTATCAACTCCCGATAGCATTGGATCCACTAACATTTGGTCAAATTCCTTGGGGAATACAACCTCCAAATGTGTCTGTACGAACAATCCCTTCTTAAATATTTACTTCGTCTTAAAAGAAAATGATTGTGTCCGTTGTATATGTATATATCTTATGGAAAAAAATTAAATTAATTTTTCCTTGATAGGAACACAACAGTTATATTAATGTATCTTATTTTTTAATTTACTAAAAGGTAGCGGTAATGGTATTTTTTTAGATATTGGTTTATTTTGATATTTATTATAAATATTAAAATATAATATTATATTTATAAAGACTACAATTAATACTATAATAAAGACCTTTATTTTTAATCAGTTTTTTTTAAAAATTGTTGGACATATAAAAAGTTGTGGCAAGCAAAATGTGTTAAAATAAAATACCCAATATTATTAAAAAATTATGTCGTATTTGAGTCGTTTTCAAATACGTTATAAATTTAGTGAGACGTAATTTTTAATGCTGGTGCATATATTTAATTTTTACATTTCCAACTATACAACTCGTAATATTTGTAAATTATATCGCACATCTTAAAAAAAGAAATATGGGAATATAAAGCAGCCTGGCTTTTTAGTTAATTTCTTTGCAATCTGCGTTTCTGTCATTTTTTTTAAGACTTGTGCACAAGTAGACTTAGGGTTTTTACCAGTGCTTATAAAATTAACTTTTTAATTTATTACTTTATGGGCGTAGCCAGGGAGGGAGTTTGCGAGTTTGAACCTGTCACCCTGAAATATTCAAAATATTACATTAAAATCGTATTAAAATGAGAAAAGGCGAGAAGTATAAAATTATTATATTAATATTTTAAATTTACCGCGGTGCCACCTGTCGCCAATTATCCAATGACACCGCATAGCAGCCCTGAAAAAGCATGGACTTGGACATTGGCACGTAGTTGGTCAAGGTTACGACGAAGCTGCATCTATGAATAGGTATTTTCACGGTGCCCAGCCTTATGTTCGTCAAGAATGTGCTCTTGCTTTTTATGTACACTGTAGTGCACACTATCTCAACCTTGTTATTGCTGATTCATGTTTAGTAGCAAATGTCCAAAATTGTGTTGGGATCTTGCAGTCTGTTGGTTCCTACTTTAGACGTTCTGCCCAAGGCACTGCTGTATTAAAAGATCAAATTCAAGAGCCGTTACCCACCGATCACCAAAAAAGCCTGCTTACGACGTGCAAAACACGGTGGGTCCATAAGCATGAAGTCGTCATAAGATTCAAGGAAACTTATTGATCGATTGTGAATTCTCTCGAAGAACTCCAAGCTGGCCATAATAAGGGAACATCGCATCAAGCCTTCCAAATGCTTGACACGTCTTGGTTTTTTGGATTTTGTGATGTGCTTTGTGATTATTCAGAAAGTCATGAGTTATACATTGTCGCTATCAAAACAATTGCAAGCAATTAACAGCGGCTTTATCACAGCATTCAGCGACGTGGATAATGTTACTAATACTTTACAACTTCTGAGAAATAAAACTGACGACGAGTATTTCCTTCTCTACGAAGAGGCAACAGTTTTACTTAAAGAAAACGGTGGTGTACTGCGGATGCCACGCATCGTCGGAACTCAATGTAATCGCTCTAACATTTCTTTGTAGGATATATCCACTAATTACAAAATGAATTTATTTATTTCATTTCTTGAACATACAATTTAACAAAAGGTTTACAAAACACCGTAAATTAGTATCGGCAATATCTGGTCTATTGCCTTAAAATGTTGCGACCAGCTCTAAAATTAAAGAAGCAATTTGTATGTACTTGTCAATGCTTCGTGAAAGTTCATTTGTGGTCAAAGCAGAACTTGAAGTGTGGAACGCAATGATGACAAGAGTCTCCTCTACTCCAAAATCTGTATTGGAATGCATACACAAGAGCGATCAAAAACTATATCCAAATATTTATACATTGCTACAAATTTTGGCTACCCTATCTGTTTCCACTGCTACCACAGAAATGACTTTCTTAAGCTTAAGGAGACTGAAAAAATATTTGCGCAACACAACGAGTAAAAACAGACTAAACGGTTTGGCTCTCATGAATATTCACTATGATAAAGTAGTGGACCGTCAGTTTTGTAGGAAACATCCTACCAACTTGGTCAGGCGAAAGTTCTTGGTGATGTCATAGAACTTTGATACCAGCCTCTGATGGTGCACGTTATCGTAGGCACTGGATAGATCTACGAAAATGACTCTCGTTATCTGCTTCCGCTCAAAACCATCTTTAATATTATATTAAGTAAGCTTTGGGTTTGCCCGCTGCACGATTTACCAAGTCTAAAACCAGCCTGTTCTGACCTTGAAAAGGCAAGGAGACGGATCTGTTGGCTCTTTTCTTGGTTTCAGGAGTGCAACCACCTTCGCCTTCCTCCAAATTTTTGGAATTTGCACTTTGGAGACGCAGCTATTCATCATTTGAGTGAGCCAGTCTATGGTTAGGGACCCAAAATTCTTGATTTGCTCTGATTTAATTTTATCCAGGCCAGCTGCTTTGTTTTCTTTCAGTTAGTGAATTGTTCGTTTTATTTCATTGTTTCTAAATGGTATGGTAAGGACATCATTTTCGTTGTAAATGTCGCGTTGGAGTTTGGTTTTTTCCTTTCTAGTGGACGATTTACCATTAAGTAATAGGCGGTGAGATATCTGGTCTGGTGTGAATCCAGATAAATTGGGTGCTCAAGCGAAAGGCTTGTTAATGAGGTTCTTTATTAACTTCCATGCACATCTGCTACTTTGTTTCATATCTAGACCTGTTATCTGTTATCTTTCCGTTCTTATCGTTGATATCGCTTTCAGAACATATTTTCCTGCCTGGATGGTTTCCTCAGAGAAGGCGTCCTGGTTTTACATATTTTGATAGTTATCGAGGGCGAATTTAGCTTCGTCATCAAGACCTGCAATATATTCTGTTCTGCAGCCTCTTGGTATATGCTTTTTCGATATTCTCTTTACCAGCATGACAAACTGGTCATACGATTTGAGGCATGGTTCTAATCATGAGACTTCCTGGTCCATACATTTAAATTGGCCTTCTTAAAGTTAAATCTTCTTTTAAAGATAACGTATTCGGTTTTATTACCGTTGTTACAGAGCATGTGATGGGTCGGTGTTGGGTTCTAAGTAGGGGTTTCTCCACAGCGCTGCCATATTGGTCGTGGGAGCGTTCCAGTATTAATTTCATACCATTAATTTGCCATTTGCGGCTTGTTTCTCCTTATGTGTTTTTTGAATTAGTAGGATGTCAGTGCCATTCACCTTGCACAAGTTGGACAGGAGGTTTTCCTTATCCGCGGATAGGCCTTCAATATTTATTTATTTGGTCATCAAAATTGGCTTTAAAAAAAACCTTTCTAGCAAACTACTAGGATAGTGTTTTGTGGATGGTGTTCTGGTGGTGGAAGGATTAGCCGACATTCTGTCAATTCCAGGGGACGCCTGACTGACTTTCGAATCACATGAAAAACAACCTACGTAGAGGCTCCTTCCGTGTCCAACATAATTTTTAATTAGGTACTATTATTTACTTATTAGATTAAATCAAATCTGTACGTCTATTAGTAAACATAAATTCCGAATGTGTTAAAAAATAAAAGATATTTTTTTAAAAGTGGTTACAGTCCTACTATTTTTATTTTGTTGGAAAAAGAAAAGAAATACGAGGTGATAAAGAAGTAAAAATGACGTAACTGGCCACTATTTCTTAGAGGTATTTTCAAGTGGAAACTGGAAACATATATGGCGTATAAGTAATAAGTATGCATACATATTACTTATTTTGAAATAGGATTTCAGTGGCCAAGATAACAAATAAAATCTATGTAAGACCATGTTTACAACATATTATTTGTTAAAGTACTTTTTAAAAGAGTATTTATTAAATAAAATAAGTATTGACAATCGAAATAATTTAAACATGTTAATTGACAATACTTTTAATACAACACAAAATCCAAAGTACAACATTAACAAATTCTTATTATTATAGCAGTATCTAGAAATTATATAAAATTATGTTTTCACTTAAAAATGTTGCCATTTTAAATATGAGCCTACTTTCGTTTTCAAAAGAACATTTTTTTAGTAATATAAAAAAATTAAATCGCCCTCAGGCTATTAATCCACCAACAGGCAAAGAGGACGGACAGTGGGGCAATGATAAGATAGAAAAGGCACATCTCTTTGCTAATTTTTTGGAAACCGTTTTTTTAGTCATATACACATCCATTAAATAAAAATAAGGAAAAGTAAACAAGTTTCCAAGTTCCGATATTTAACTGTAAAACATTAAGAGGAACAAACGACAATTAAAAAAATTGAGTTCCACAGGGTAGCGTTCTGGGACCTGTATTAAACCTTTTGTTTACTGCTGATCTACAAGTGATTACTGCTGATAACAAGTGACAGAAGTCTAGCAGCAACATTTGCAGATGATACTGTTATTTTACCTTCAAATAAGGATAGCAATACTTTATCAGCAACTCTGCAAAATCACCTTCATAAAGTAAAAAAATGGTTAAATAAATGGCGTATTAGATCAAATAAAACAAAATCGGTGACATTTACTAACAAAAGAGGAAACACTTAATAACCATCAACTGCCACAGAAAGACGACGCTAAATATCTGGGACTGCATCTTAACAAACAACAAACTACTGTTATATACACTGATTATTAAACCTATTTGGACGTATGACATTAAAATTTGAGGTACGGCATCCACATCAAACATTGAGATACTGAAAAGGTTCCAATCAAAAGTGCTACGTACTATTGTCGACGCTTCTTGGTATGTTCCAAATACCATTATAACACGTGACCTTTAAATTAAGACAGTTAAATTAGAAATAAAAACTTCCTCCATAAACTACTCTAAAAAACTAAGTGATCATCCCAATAGTCTTGCACAAAATCTCATGGTGCAACTAACCACACTGCTAAGACTTAAGAGCTACACACCATGTGACATAATTAATAGATTTTAAGCTATGAATTCTTTAATGTTTTTGTCTTTAATTTTTATTTCCGACTTAAAACTAATTAGACACCAATTATGTATGTTAAGAGGAACTTTTTTGCGGACGGCCCGCACTGCGACTATTACAAAAGGGGGAGGGATTATAGAAAGAGATGATTGTAAACCCGCTTTTTAAAAAGTTGCAGGTCATAGTTCTCTGAAAAAACAGATTTTGGAAGCTTGTTCCATTTTGTAGCGGCCCTGTAAAAAAAGGATCTTGATGGAAATTGGTCCTTGTAGTGTCAATCTTGAGAGTAAATGGGTGAGACTGATCAGCGTGCCGAGTTCTTCGGCCGAATGTGGCCAGTGGTGGTATAAGAGTTTTTATTTTTCTGTAGCATCTACCATGGAAATATCTGTAGAGTAATGTCTGATCTGCAACTCTTCTTCTATGTTCTAGTGGGTGAAGGTTATCTGTGAGAGTTGAGCTGTTTATCAGCCGAATGGCCCTTTTCTAAATAGAATCTAGAAGACGAAGAGAATGCCTTGGTGCTCAACCCCAAATGTGCGAGAAATACTCCAGTAGAGGTTGGATTTGAGCCTTGTAAGTCGTCAAAAGTTAATCAGGAGTAAAAAACTTTGTAGCTTTTCACAGAAAACCTAGCCTCTGGCTTGCTGAATTAACGATGTTAGCAACATGGTCTTTCCAAGACATATTATTAGACACCGTGACACCCAAAATCGAGATGGAGGTGCTTGATTCAAGGGTATTTGCGGACATTGTGATGGAGTGATTTGAGGAATTTACTTTTTTGGAAGACGTAGCACTTTGTGTTTTCTGGGCGTTGAACTGAACAAGATTACTGGTTCCCCACTCGACGATTGCTTTAAGATATCTATTAAAAGAGTCAACATGTTCCTGCCTGAGTCTATTTGTATCATTCACCGAAAGTTAAGACAAGTGTGCTGTCGTCTGCGAAACTGTAAATGGGGTTCGTGGTGGTTTTAAATACGGTCGTTGATGTGTAAAAGAAATAGGGTGGGGGACAGGATGGAACCCTGGGAGACCCCAGCATTGGTTTTTAACGCATCAGAAAAAATACCGTCAACTGCCACATGTAAGCTCATGATCCATTGGCGCAGTTTGGTTAGGAGACCTTAGGCAGATAATTTGCTTAACAATGCCTGGTGCCAAACGTGGTCAAAGTCTTTAGATATATCCAAGGCTATTGCACGGGATTCACCAAACTTCTCAACAGTGTTTGTCCAGAGCTGAGTAAGCAAATCTCCAGTAGACCGAAGTTGTCGAAATCCATATTGTCTGTCATGAATTTTCTCAAATTTCTCCAGATATTTGATGAGTTCTATGTTATTTGCCTGTTCCATAACTTTGATTATGATTGAGAGCAATGCAATAGGGCGATAATTTACAGGAATACTCTTCTTTCCTTTTTTCGGAATGGGTTTGACTTTAGCATTTTTCCACATGGTTGGAAATACACCTTTGCTGTTTGATAGCTTAGAGAGTCTACAAAGGACTGAGTGAGCTTTTGAGCACAGAAGCACAGGACAATTGTCGGAATTCCATCTGGTTTGAGTCAAGATTTCGTAGGATTTTCCTGATAGTGCGATGGCAGATAGCGACCTCAGGCATTAATGAATTTATTCTAAGTAACGTTGGGGGTTTTTTTCCAGTGGTATCGAGGGTTGAGTTAGAATTGAATAGTTCGGCCAGCAGATCCACTTTTTTCTTGGAAGATAAGGCTGTCGAGATGTCGGACTGGTGGTAAAGAAGAAGTTGTAAACATTTTATTTATGGCCTTAGCCAAAAAACAGAAGGTCTTTGATCCAGGAGGGGCAATGACAAGCCTCTTGCATATTTTCGTGTCGTAGGATTCTTTGGCAAAGTCAATCGTTCTATTGCAGGTGTTCCTCGCGTGGACAAAGGCTTCTCGGTTAGCAATTGTCGGGAATTCGCACCAGAGTTGATATGCTTGATTTTTATCACGCACCGCACGGTTGCATTCTTGATTGAACCAGGGTTTGGGGTTGGAGATCCGTCTTGTGCTGTGAGGAATGTATGAGTCCATATCTAGCCTTATGATTTCGGTGACAAATTCTGCAAATGTTGATGGGTCTTGTGAGCTAAAGCAGACATATTTCCATGGAAATGAAAGGTAAAAGTCCTTCGAACCCAGGACACAAAAGATGCGTATTGTTGAAGAAGAGTTTGATTTGTGTCTTTGTCAGAGTCAGTAAATGAGGCCTGTTACTTTGCAGGTGGTGGTGTACTTAATTAATGTTAGAGTTCAGGCCTCGAATATTGCAGAAATCAATTCTAGTTGATTTTTGGGAAAATTATCAGCAACCGTTGTTGAAACATGTATGTTTCCAATTTTAACAAATGACACAAGAGGCTTATGATAACTAAAGTATGAAAAAAAAATGATTTGGTTTGATCAATATTACTGTTTTTGATATTGTTTGTTCTTCTGCCGATATTCACAATACTTTTCGGCATACTACCAAAAGTTTTTTATTAAAAAGAAAAATATCAACATCAATGAAACACATAAACAATACACCACGCTGGCTATGACGTCTTTTACTAATGCTTAATAATACGCAGGCGCATACACACGTATTAACGCACATATTAATACACACGTAGAATGCTCGAACCAAAGCAAGTATTAGACAGTGTGCAATATAGATACTCACTATACAACATTTGTTTTCTCGGTTTGGCTCGGTAATATACAGACGCACACATATCTACAATTCTTAGTAGACAAGAGTGGGAAGGTTACGAAGCAGCGCACAAAAAGGAGACCGAGTAGTATGAAACGCTGTATAATGTATTCTTTCTTATTCTCTCGCAGGTTAAACTCCATAGATGTATGTGTTTGTTTATTTTTATTTATTTAAACAAGAGTGGGCACAAAGATATTACCGAGAAGTATAAAACGCTATATTATCTATTCGATTCCATTCTCTCACAGACTTAATCCTATAGATTTATGTGTTTGTCTCTTTTTAGTGTGTTTTTTTTATTTTATCAAGTTTCACTTCAATATTATAATTTACAAAATTAAAACGGATGCAACAGATTTGTTTTGTAATAACTTAAAATTTCAATAAGCAATTTTTACGTTGTTAATCGTACAATAGGTTAATTTATCCAGGTATTTATTAATTAACTTTATTGTTAAAAATTTATAATAACTATTGTAAATGATTTGTAAAAATTTAAGCAAGTAATAAATATTTTTTGATATTATTTTATATTTTGTTATATATTGACGATTTTTTTGTATTACCATTTTTTTGCAAATATGTGTGGCTTTACAAAGTTTACAATTTATAGCAACTAAATTGGTTATGTATTCGAGTTGAAAATTTTTATTTTATTAAATTCTTTTCCTTCAAAATATTTAAAAAAATTTAAATAAAAATAAGCACACTTTGTTGGCATTAAATACTGTCGACATAGTTTAAATTTTCTAAAAAAGTTTTTTTGGGTACTCTTTACCATCACTGTTATTCTTTTAGAAATTTCATTCAATTTTTTTTAGTAAAAAGCTTAAAAAACAAAACCCTTCATTAATAAAATCCTCTTGTTCATTTTACAAATTTTCCTGTGTAAAATGGAAAGTGATTTCAAAAACGAGCTTAATTCAAAACACTTTTGGATAATTAGTCATTTTATAATAGCAATGTGATGGCAACTAAAATGGATTAAGAAACTTTTGTTCAATAGATAAAGATTTATTATTTCTTACATAAATGAGTTGAATCACAATGAATCTTTTATTATGGTGGCATGATCAGACCGTTTTGCACATGTATTTAAACTGCAAAAGTGGTGTCTTAAGAAAAACTAGAGACTTATTCGAGGAATCCTTTTACAAATTATAAGTCTCATCTCTTTTGGTATTTCAGTTTTTGCAAGAAATACAACGTAAATGTGTTTATTTGTTTTGAATAATATAATTAGACTGTAAAATTGAGAAACCATGTTATTTTAAAAACTTGCAGAATTATCTTATAAACTTAGTGTCAGTACATAAACATAAGATGATATAATAAATAATTTTGTCATCTGGTCTACATATTTTACACCAAAAATATTAACCAAACATGCAAATAATATTTGTATAATTTTTTTTTAAAATTTTTACTCTCTTATGAATGTTTATGCGATGGCTTTTTAAAACATAAGTATCCAAGTTTTATATGAGAATATATTTAAATTCGTACCATTCTCAAATTAAAATATGTCAAACATTCCTATATATCAGCAATAAATTTTTCTTAAATTCAAATTCACTAATCAGTAAACACTCTGTAGACTGTTAAGTAGTGACAAGTTAAAACGCTGAAACGGTACTTATAGCAGAGCGGGCAAAGCAATGGAACAAATGACTATGGAAAAAAGGTGACTGGAAGTGCCAAAGCCAAGTGAACGAAGAACAAGGGGACTTTTCAGAACACTTAATTTTACTGCCAACATGCGACAGACAGTTCGAAAAGCGATGAATGTTACATAAACCGTTTGAAGACATCTGCCAAATGTCGAAAAAATAATTTTACAAGGAAAAGCAGTCTTTAAACAGAGTTGGATTCAGGTTAATCAATTAATTAATTTTTGTAAAAATCGCACTGCTTATTTTCTCTTCAACGTTATTTTTAATTTCTGTACCTTATATGTACTTGTAATATTGTACCACATAATATTTTACTGTGTCCAAAAGTTAACTTGAATTTTTTTATTGCCTTGTATTATTATCCAAATACGAAACTTTTCTTTCGTTAAATTTTCTTCCCGATGTCTTGAGCAGTTCGATTAAAACTTATAATTTGGTGTTAACTAACAAAATAGGTTTAATCACAAAATGGAAGGGTTATTGAAAATCACTTAAAACTGTTGTGTTGATTAAAGTTATCTGACTTCTTATCAAAAAAAACTCTTACACGTTATTGATAACAATTTAAATTTTATAATTGACATTTCACGAAGCTGAAGCACAAATATTGGTATTGTAGTACCAAACTTATACAAATAAATAAATAAAAAGCGTTTGATTGTTAATGTAGGTTTTAAAGACTGAAAAACCAGAGGAATTTTTCTTCGAAATGTTCAACAACATAATGAACCGTTAAAAAACTGAAATACTATAGTATGAGAAATTTTTAGTAATTCACAAGAAACTGTAATGCAATGTTTCGTAAACAACAGAATGGCAGCAGGAATAGCTAGCTGTAGTGTTTATCATACTCTTAGTATTTCTCCAACTAACATTATACTTAACGATTTAATTTGTTGTCGTCCATTTAAAAATAAATTAATTGTTAATATTCATCTAAAAGTTATTTGGCAAAAGAAAAACTTTTTTTTTATTTGGTAACCACATCTTAAATAGTGTCATTAACACTTTATTTTTTCAAGTACAAATTGACGCGAATCAAAATAAAATTGGTAACATACATTTCAAACTGGCATTAATCGGAAGAAAATTGGCTATAATTAAAATCATATGGGCATTAGTTAATTTTAAATTATCAATAAACAAAATCAAATTGACACTTGTCAATGTTGAATTGCTTTTTCAATGTCGGTGAGTATCTTGTTATTCTAAAAGAATATTATTACAATACATTATTATATTTATCCAAAATAAAGAAGGATGCTGCTGCCGCAAATTTAAAGAAGCAGATTTGTGCATAATATGTATATAATGCCAATGGTGATTAGCGTAATCTTGCAAATTTACTGGTAGTCCAAGAGTCAGAGCAAAAAAAGTAGGTTTATATTGCAATTTTTTACTGAAAGAATTTTCTTGTTGGGATATGTTCAGGGGTGTCCCCTGAATGTAGGACCCAGCTGGCGGGACAGGGGGGCACGAGCGTCAGCCGACATCTTGGGAAACGAGTTTTATTAAATATCTCCTAAACTGTGCATCGTACGGACAAAAATGTAAAGATTATTTTCGTAGATAATAACATTTTCTTTAATTTTTATTTGAAACTTTTTTCTGCACAATTCATAGGTTTTTGTTTGTAGCGTTACGAATGTTTGTCAATATGGTTATTGCTAAATATATAGTTAACGGTTGATGACACATTAAAAATAGTGATTTTCAAATTGGTAGAACATAATTACTATTTTTAATGTTTCAATTACTGTTAACTATATATTTAGCAATAACCATATTGACAAAAATTTGTAGCGCTATAAACAAAAACCTATCAAATGTGTGAAAAAAAATTTCAAATAAAAGTTATAGAAAATGTTATCATCTACAAAAATGATCATTACTATTTTTGTCGTACGATGCACAGTTTTGATATATTTGATAAAACGCGTTTCCGCGTTTCCGCTGACGCTCGTGCCCCCCTGTCTAACCAACTTTGATTTACATTCAGGGGACACTCCTGAACATATTCCAACAATAAAATTCTAACAGTATAAAATTTCAGAAAAAAGTATTCGGCTCTTGGTCTATGGGGGTGCCAAAAAAACGGAGTATCGATGGGTTAACAATCAAAAACTACTTGAGAAGCAGCGAGGGGGTTAAGGCAAATGCTTAGATGGTTTGTCACGTAGAAAGGATGGATGAAGGTAGTTTGATGAAACAAATTTATAAGGCAAGTGTGAATGGACGGAAGTCGGTAGAGGTCGACCTCGACGAACATATCTTGATCAGATCAACATTGTTTTAAAAAAAGGCCTGGTCAAGAGTACCAACAACCGACGAGCATGTATAAGAGTACTCATGAAAGTAGAGGAAGCAAAAGATGTGTGTAAGAACCGTAGCAAGTGAAAGAAAGTAGTCTCTGCCTACCCCTACGGGAAAAAGGCGTGACTATATGTATGAAGGCCGTGTAGAGATCCCGAAAAATCAAATAGTTTTAAAGTAAAAACAAGCAGGCGAAATCACGCTAAAAGATTATTAGATATTTAGTTACAAAATACACCTATTATACATATACATGGACGAAACACATTTTAATTTGTTCACATCGCAGAACCAGGGCTTTAAAAAAAAGAAATTCGTTGCACAAGTATATCTGCAAGTTGCAGAGTAGCGAATATTCACCTAATTTAATGCATTGAAACTAAGGGGCTTATTCATTCCAAACTTAGAGGGGGTACGTACCTTTAAGAAGCCAAGAGCAAACGAATTTCTAAGGCAGTATTTAAGAAAAGCACGTAACATTTACCAAACTGGAGTTACATTAGTCGTTAATATTACTCCATGCCACTACACTATTTAAAAGGTTTTTGCAGAAGGAGAATTTGACCATCACACACTCTTACGACCAAGTCCGTATAGCCTTATGTTTAATTTCATTAAACAAGCATGCTCTGTATTAAAGTTAGGAGTAAAAGCAAACATAGCTGAAGAAACTACATTATATCTTGGCTGGTGCTGATCGGTCTCGTCTGACTCAAACAAAATATCCTATGCAGCGATTAGAGAACATCGTTCGTATTGACAAGATAGCCATTGCTAATTGTGCAAAATTCATTGCACGTATCAAAAAATTATTTTTTCTGCATTGGATATACAAGAAAATATGGTATTTAAAACTTTTTAATGGTTTCAATTAATTATTTTGTTATTTATTGTGTGTTTTAATATATCTTTTAATAAATTGTTTTCGCTAATTGCATTTTATTTAATGACAATTTAAAATAATTTAATTATTTAATGCAAATGTATAAATTGTATTATTAATTCATCCATAAATTATAAATCTTAAACTTAAAGTTAAAGTTATATTTATCGATTAATGCCAGTTTAAAATTTATGTTGCCAATTTGATTTTGACTAATGTCATTTTAATTCTGATTAGCGTCACTTTGTACTCGAAAGGGCATAGTATTTTTTAGTTCAAAATTTGTGCCAACTTTTAAGGATCTAAACAAAAAATTATACTGAGTAAAGAAAAGACATTTTTTATTATTGTAGGAGTCATATCAGCTGGGAAGGGTAAATAATTTTATTTTAAAATAAATCCAATCTACTTGTTATTTTATTGCGCTTTTTTTGTTGGATGAAAGTAAACGCACGAAGCAATGAATAAATAACATCTGATTTGATTTTGTTTTTTATGATATCAAAACTGATAATTTTATTATTATTTTTTTCTAGTCTTTTTAAGGGTATGCCAAATTAATATACCGCAAAATTTCGGTTAGGCTGCCTAAACGAAAGAAAATTATTTTAAAAAGAATGAAACAAAAAAGCAGAGAGCACAGCAGTTTAAAAAAAATTTAATTTAAATTGGTGACCTAATAATAATAACGGCAGTCGTTTTGGCTTTGTTCAGTTCGCTTTGGCTTTTGTCGATTACTTTTCGTTAACATAGATAATACTCAAAACGCAAATTTTTTTACATAAATAGATTAGAGATTCCATGTGACTTTATTACCTATTTGTGACATACATAAAATCCTAAGAAAATTTGGCTTTTTAAAAATCCAATTAAATAATGTTAATATTTAATAAAAATAAAAACATAAAGTTTTGATAACTGTTGCTCATCGTTTATTTAATAGGTCTCCATAAATAAGTTTTTTTATGCTTTTTTACTAAAATAAGCTTTGGACCACGTTTAATTTTATGATAAACATTGAACTAAAAAAGAACAATAAGAACTACAGAAATTTAAAACTCTAATCGGTGCAGTCATTTTATCCCAGTCTCCAGATTTTAAAACTCCATTCCTATTAAAATGCTCTCTTATTCTGTAACTATTCTATATTTTCATTATTTATTTAAAATCATAAATATTTATACCCTAGAAACATTAAAAAAATGTCAACGATTCATGCGGTGAAAAAAGCTTTAATATCAATAATAAAATATTCAACTTTACGTAACAAAAGTAAAAAATAATATTCAATCAGTACCATCGATTTTAATGTTTTCAAACTTTTTATGGATTTCTTAATTTAAGATTTTCTTTTAACTTTAAAAAACAATATTAAATGTAGCGTAAAAAGAACCCGTTTCTTTTATTTCATTCAGTTTCGTGGTAATTCATATAAAATATTCGTTCAGAATTACCCGTGCAAAAAGTCCATTTGTACTTTTTCCTAATAATTTACCCCTTTTAATTTACGGTTGCTACACAATAATAATTGAAAACATTTATTTCAGTTTGATAAACCTGTAAAAAACAAAAAAAAATGAATCATAAAATTATGTATCGAGTCAACCACACCTGTTATTTATTAATTTTTTTCTTTAAATAGCGACCGTGCGCCGTGACTTTAACGCTAACTGGTGAGAAGAATGTGAACTTTATGAAAAGTTTCATTAAATTTTTATATATGATTTATTGTTAAGTATTTATTAATAAAAAAATTTTTTAAATTATTTTATCATCATCAAAAAAAATGTATTGCATCCGTGGATGTACATCGATGTACATAACATCAAAAACGTGATTGATTGATTGATTTTATTAATTTTCAAGAGCACATTTAATTCCTCTGGAAAATGGATAATGGTTTCAAATAAATACATTCTATAAAAAATAAGATACCAAAATTTGTAATACTTATTTTACAAATAGCGAAAAACCGGAATATTTCTTAGGTACAATTATTTTATATTTGTTCTAATATTTATACTAATATACTCAATTTTATTTATAAATTACGAATTTTGTAATTTAACTGTTTTACATTTAAATTGAATTATACATAAATACTGACTTTTGACATTTCAATCTTTACGGGTTAATCATCACTTGATCATTTAAATCTTTTTCCACTATATACACATGGCCAAATTTACATAATTTTTCACTTTTTCTGACCCCGTAGATTCTGACCACGTACTTACACGATTATCTAATGATGGTTGGCACCCATGGGGTTTTTAATAATTTTTTCGCTTTTAAAAGAGTATCTCATTATTTACTACATTTTTCACCTTCTTTAATTCTATGGTGCTTTCATTTTAAAACTAACCAGTCCAAATAACTTTTGATTTTAAATAAATATAAGAAAAACAAAAAACACGTCAAATTTAAAATCAAGGGGGTGGTTTAAAAATGTTTTTTGCTGTTTCCAAGTGGCACCCCTTTAAAATCCCCCACCCTTTCTTTAAAATGTCAAATAGAAACCCTACTTTGTGATACATCATGGGAAATAAAAAAAAACGCAAATTAGCAACATAAACAAAAATTTATTCTATCAATTTATTTTGCAGATAACATAAAACAGCGAAATTACAACAGAAACTAAAATAAAATTAATTACAAACATCTCCTTAAATGTATTTAAAGTATTTGTTCAAAATTTTGCTCCGTTATGTTGTATTTTTAAATTCTTCTCAAACTCTTTGCTAGTAATTCGTTTATATTTTTCAGTTATTCTAAGCTTTAGTTTTTCAATGTTTTCGGAAGGAGTTTTGTAAACTAATGTTTTTAAATAGCCCTACAGACAAAAGTCAAGTAGTGTTAGATCTGGAAATTTTGCCAAAAATTCTATAAAACCCCTTCTGCCAATCCAACGTCTTGGGAATCGTTCGTCTAGCAATTGTTTTAGAGCTAGTGCGTAATTTGGTGTAGCTCCGTGCTGTTGAAAGTATATATTCTGTTCATTAAGCACCATATTTCCCTATTTATCGACTTGTCTTTCTAGTTACTGAGTAATAAGTGAATCAATTTTATTATTTAATAATTGTGGGTACAATTTTTTTATTAGGTTTTGGTTAAAAAAAGTGGTCCAATTATCTTATTTCCTAGAATACCAGCCCGTATATTGATCTTTGCTGGAAACTGAGTATTATTCTGTCGAAACACATTTACGTCAGTCCAGTACCAACAATTAGGTTTGTTAACAAAGCCATTTAAATAAAACGTTCACTTATCACTGAGACAAATATTTTTAACCAAATTTGCGTCTATTTGTATTTTTTGAGACATTGTTTCACAAAATTCATAGTCGTCTTCACTAAACTGATAATAAATTTGTATTTTATAAGGAAAAAACCTATGCAATTTTAACACTTTTTGTATGAAACCAACAGACATATTTGTAACTTTTGATACTTTTGGAATGAAATAGGTAGGATCTATAGCAAAATACCCCAGTACCTTAATTTGTGCAGCTTTGTCGAGAACTATGGTATTATTTTTTTTTGTTACAAACGGATTTATTTTCTCCAAATTTCTGTACCAACTCTTTGATGGTCTGGTGGCCTATATTTTTATCAGGATGCCTTTTTGAAACAAAGAAAAAAAAATGACAAAAAAGGTGACATGTATTCAACAGTAAATAAATTGATCCCTAATTAGACATCTGCCTATTCAACAGTGGCGTAGGTCTTTTTTGTTATGGTCTATGTTATTTCACAAAATTTGTTGTTATCAACAAAATAAATTGTTGTTTATATGGCGAATTTTCATTTTTCTTGGCTTTTTATTTGATGTATTACAAGGTAGGGGTTTCTATTTGACATTTAAAAAAAGGGGTGGGGGATGTTAAAGGGGTGCCACTTGGAAACAGCAAAAAATATTTTTAAACCACCCTCTTGATTTAAAATTTGACAAATTTTTTGTTTTTCTTACATTTACTCAAAATAAAAAGTTATTTGGACTGGCTGGTTTAAAAATGAAAGCACTGTATAAATAAAACAGTAGAGAGCAGTAGTGCTGCCTCTATATTTCACGCACGACCCCTATACAATATGTGTTTTTCTGTTTAATTTTATTTGATAGGTATTGTTTGCCTGTTTAAGTTTAAATAAATATTAGTTATTTTTTTATATTTTTAGACTTGAATTGTGCCGCCTATATTTAGTGTTGGTTTGTTTTGTATAAATCCAATTAATAAAATTAAAAAAATGGACAGATACGGGGGACCCAGGACAGAAGTGAAACTTGACTCTCTTTACACTAAAACAAAATTTATCTAAATTATAAATATTTGTAAGTGATTATAAATAAAAATATATTATAAAAAAAGAACGAATGGGGGCAAGAGAACGATGTATCCTATACGCCTGTAGCGGAAGAGAGTGAGCGCGTACCATTGTATATGGAGTAGTGTGGAGGAGGTGAAGCAGAAGAGGAAAAAGAAAGGAGTGGGAGCGGATGACAAACGGCACGCATTCTCGTAAGATTCCAAAGTTATGACGTCACGTTTTTGCCGATTCACTGTCTGTATTTCTTTTCCGAGCGCTGCGCGTAAAGAAGTTTCACTTCAAAAATTAAACTGTCAAAGTTTTTCTTTCCAATTTAAAATTACTCTGTATCAGCAACTTGGTTTAAAAAATTCCATTGTCAGAGTTTAGAAAATAAAAAATCTGAAGTGTACCTAATTAGAAGTGGACGTATTGTTAACCAGTATTAATAAATTCTACTAACAATTGTTTACGTCTTAACAGGGCAGTATAAAATCAAAAAATATTTACCATCTGTTGAAAATGTTTTTATTCATTTACCTGAAAAAAGAAAAAAAATATTAACAATTTTTAAAATAAAAGTAGTACTTTAAAAAAAATGTATATTAACTCTTTAATAATTTATTTTTGGCCACGGTAATATAAAAAATAGGAAACGATATATCTACGTAAAATACTAATTGTAAGAAACGCATAGTTTCTAAAAAATAAAGCAGCGTTTTTACCAAATACAATAGAATACAATACAATACAATACAATAAAATAGCTAAAAAATGCATGACATTATTCGAAAATTTGAACCTGCAACAGGTTGATCCAACATTAGACAAATAAGACGCAGTTGACAGTTAATGTCTGATGGATGTTTATTACGTGTTATTGTTAAAAAAGCATAAAAAATAAAACCACTTTCTATTTATTAGATTTTATGCATTTCCGACAGTTCGAAGTGTGTGCTGTTTTTTATTAGCGACGTAGGCCACCCTGCAAAAAGGAAAAATCGAAAATTGATTCCATGTATTTTATTAAGATTTTCGTTATACATCTGATATTTCAAACAATAGTTAAAACCACATCCACACTATGTTATCTGGCAATACTGATTGCCTACGAGAGATTGAGATGGATACAGAGTATCAGGAGTATTAGGATAAATGTAAGGTTTATTATTTTTTTCCAATTTATTTAATGTTATTTTCATTTCTTTTTTTTCGCCGATATTCATGACTCTTTTCACCATCAGTTTTCGGCATACTTGCAAAATTAATTTATTAGTGAGATTAAAATATTCACATTAATAAAAATACACGAATAATCCTCCGATTGTCCGTGTACGGGCCTGTATATGACGGTAAAGTGGGGACGCAGACCGCTACGAAGCATAAAAAAGAACGGAGTGGGAGCGGAGGAGAAACGGCACGCATTCTTGTAAGATTCCAAAGTGATGACGTCACGTTTTTGCCGATTCACTCACTCTGTATTTCTTTTTTGAACGTGCGCGTAAAGAAGTTTCTCTTCAAAAAGGTATTTATTGTTTCGTTTTTATCTAACAAGGACAAAAAATTAAATAAATCTAATAAAATATTAATAAATTTATGTGACAACAGTGTGACAAGTAAAATAAAATTACATTTAATTTTTAAAACAAATTTCCAAAAAATTTATTTTTTGTTAATAAATACTATTGATATATTCCTTTTACATTATTATCTGATCAGAAGTTCGATTTAATAAATAATTTTGTTCCAACCTAAAACGATATAGTTAAAACTTAACAAAGGTTGTACTAACTAGTCTGCCTTAGGTTCTAATAACTTAACAACACTAATAAAACTAAAGTGTAACTACGCACTGTGCTCTGCTTTTTACTATTACTACAGCAACTCAAAAGGCTTAGTCCTCTTAAATCTTCTTGGTAAATTTGCATTATCAAGGAACTGGATTGCCTTTGTGTTCACATGTAGGAGAAGTCGGCTCATGACTTTTGGCAAATTTGAAGATATGTGTCTACTTTTAGTACCCAATGAAGGTCATAAAGTACCAAGGTGTACTGTTTCGTAGAAGTTTAATCTGGAATCATTAAATCGTTAAAATGTTGCATTTGCTAGCACAGCCCCATAGTTGGATACCGTAGGTCCAAACCGGTTTTAAAACTTGCTTACATGTTTTGCTGAATGTTTTACTATGCTAGGAAGTTTAAATAAGATTATTATTTATAATTTATAATTTTTTCTAAAATTTATTTTATTTAATTAAATGTGTGTCTATTTTTAGTCAATTACTTTTTTTAAATTTATTTAAAATGTAATTAAGTTTATTTTTAATACAATTAACAAAACTACCCATCCGAGGAAAACTGAATTTTCACAATGGTAATTATTACCCAAAAGGAATTTGCAAACACTTCGACGGTTCTGGTCGTTGTGTATCACCTACTGTAAAATTTTAATGGATTAGAGACATTTAAATAATTTGTGTTGATCTGTTAAGACAGGGTTTAATTCTTTATTTGGTTTCTGCTAAAAGGATTAATGTTTTTAAATTGTTAATTGTGATAGAAAATTCTGTTTGCTAAAATTATTACTTTATGTCAAAAGAATTTTCACGTTTAGGCACCAATTTTTTAGTTATATTTGAAATATACATCAAACTTTCTGTCATCATATAATTGATTTTACATAATCTTTTGGTTTTTTTACCATAAAACGTATTAAAACATTTCGTTTTATAAAACTCAAAGAACCCTTTTAGCGAACAAACAATAGAGTGCGGCACAAACCTCATGGTGGCACCTAGGGAAAAAAAACAAAAGAAGTGGGTCAAAACTCTGGAAAAAAAATGGATATGTGCAAAAAAAGCCAAATGGCGTGGAACCTAATAAAAAATCTTGATTGCGATCCAACATGTAGCAAAAAGCAGGCGAAAGTTACAGATAATCAAGTTGCGCACCAACTTCTTTCTAACGACAAACCCAACAAAAAATGCAAGAAGATTAAAATACAGCACAACATCGACACAGAAGCCAGCCATCTTTCCTCCGACTTTACAATCAAAGAACTCAATGAGGGCATAAATTTAATGAAAAACGGGAAAGCGGCTGGTGTCGATGATTTGTGCGTGGAACAGTTGAAACATTTTGGTCTGGGAGCCAAAGAATGGGTGTTGGAACTCTTAAATAATTACCAAAAAACTTTAAAATACCTAAGCATTGGAAAAAGTCAAAAGTAGTAGCTCTTCTGAAACCAGAAAAGGACTCCGACTCACCAAAGAGTTACCGACCGATCTCTCTCATGTGCAATCTCTTCAAACTTAACGAGAGGCCGATCCTGAATCAAATTGATAGATTCGTGGATTTGGAGTTGATTCCCCAACAGGTTAGTGTTAAACAGGGCAAATCCTACACCAACTAAGTCCTTGTACTCACTGGACTTGTCCTGGTGGACTTGAGCGCTGCATACGACACAGCAAACCACCGTAAGCTACTGTTTAACATAGTCTATAAAATCACCAACGACTATAAACTCCTTAAAATAAAAGAGTTCTTGTTACAAAACCGGCAATTCTGGAAGATACCTGGAAAATAAAAAGAGTCGCTGGAGAAACCAAAAAAATGGCCTTTCCCTGTGAAATGTCTTACCGCCGATCTTATTCAACATTTACACAAACGATCAGCCAACACCCAACAATACGACCCTCTTTGTATATACTAATAATGCGGGTGTTACAGCACAGGAAAAGGCCTGTAAGGAAGTAGAGGAGAAGCTGGAGATGAGGTCTTTACGCAATATGTTAGCACACTACAATAACAACTCTCTTAAACCTTGGCAGGAATAATTTATATTACGTGATTGGTTTGTATAATCTAATCAAAAAAATTAAAATAATATAGTTTTAGTATTCTTGATTCTTTGACATGTACAAGTTGACAGTGACGTTCATTGTTTATAAAAACGTAAACGGCTAAAAACATTGTTCAGTAAAACTTTTACATGGGTCTTGAGAGATGATTAGGGTTTACAGAGGTAATTTAAAATAGTGTATTACAATTTGCGGTAAGTTTATGATATGTTCAAATATTAAAACTTAAAATTTATAATAGTTATCATATTATACATATTTGTAAATATATTTTGCTATTTTTTCTAATTGAAATGTGTTGACATGGCAAAACTATTACCTGTTTAACTTGTACTTTAACTAAATGAAATTTTATTTGAGCTTTAGTTTGTTAAATAGTTTGTATTGATTCTTATTTTATTAATGTCACTTTCTTTTATTTAATGTAAGTCCTATCTATTGTTATGTAACATTTACTTACATATTTCTCTAATAACGTAAGGAACTTCGTTCCTATCAGGTGTCCAATGACACCACACGGCTTGTTATATTAAATAAATTTGCAATGTTTTTATGTTTTATTCCAATTAAACTTTTAGTAAATTAAATATGTAATTAATGTCGGAAAGTATTTATTTTTTTTACAATCTTATTTGTTTTGTTATTATTCTTAAGTTAATCAAAAGCCGGTTTTATGGTTTATAAGCAATACATAATTGAATACATTGTAATTTGTGTCCAAAATCAATGAAATAGTTATCCAATTACGATATATACGACCCTGTAAAATCAAAATAAACTGTTAAAATCACATACTTCTTAAGTTAGTTTACACAAGTGAAGGCATAATCCGACAGAAATGATCAATATAAACATCCTTTCATTTATTGGTTACATCAGATGATGCAATTTTAGTAGTTTCTGTTGTCAGTCTACAGGTTCCTGGAATTGTCTAACTAAATCAGTTTTGATTAAAATTTTAAAATAATTTAAATTGGGGTTATAATATAATCTTTACATTAAAAAAATAAATAGAAATTAGATGCGTAGAAGTAAATAAATTTTTAACAAAAGTTGCTTAAAAAATTAACTTTTTTTATTGTTCAAATTTTGTAACGGGCTAATTCCACCATTAAAAGTTACGTTGATTGTGGTCTATCTTATTGGGTGATAGCTCGACAGGCTACCGGCTAATCTCAGTCGAAATACTGAGGTGGTTCGTGATCTTAGAACAAGGAAATGAAAATAAAATTTGAGCGTCAGGAGTTCATTCGTAACCTTTTCCCGGATTTTGGCGTCGTATTATCCTAAAGTAAAATTAACTAAAAATATCAATTAATTATATAAAAGGTCAGTGTTGTTATTCAATAATTTATAATTACGCTTCAAGTTATACCCTTAAAGTTCTGTTGTTGGGCAGCTAGGGCTAATTCCATAAAATTTTGCTGTTTAGAATTCGAATTCGAGTTCAGAATTGGGCTATCACGTCTTGATTTTAAGGTATTTCAGATTATGTACTCAAAAAAATGTGTTTTTTGGCTACTTTTGAGGTAACGCACACAAGGGTCTACATTTTTTGTATACTCTAAAAAATATATTCTAAAAAAATTAACCAAAACGTAACAAAAAGTAAACCTAATAAAGATGTTTAAATATTTTACCCTCTTATATTAAGCTATAACCAAATTTGTCGTATAGATTTCTGCCCATATTTTTAATGTGATCGTGCGTAATGTTTGAACAAAAGTGGATTCTTCATTTTTTTAAATTTATCTCTTTCATCGTTCTTTTCTGTTTGCTTTTCATCGTTTCTCCTTGCTCATAAGTTTGAGGTGGAATTGGCATTATAATATTTACAATGTAATGGCACTTTGTATATAAAAATTACAGTACTATTAAGATAAAAATAAAATACTTTATAATTAATTATATTAACCTCTAAAACTTTACAAACAAAAATTGGCAATCATCGGGACTGCCGACAGAAGTAAAAACTTAAAAGTATTAAATAACAGTGGTTTTTTGGATTTTCAAATAAATTATAGCATTAAAAATTAAAATTTCATAATTTGTAAATTAAAATTATTGAATAATAAAAAACCTGATAAAATTAGTATTCGCGCCACTCTCTTTATTTCTACAAGAAAAAGGAAGCGACGCTCATGTTTTGGTTTTAACACAAAAATAGCTTTATGTTTTCGTCATTTTTAATAATGAGACCAGTTTTCAGTATATACATTTTAGTCACTCGAAGAAAAGCATTGAACGAAAATAGATTTCGAGTTAAACATTCATTTTGAGGTAGCTCTCAATTTTTGTCATATTGTCAGAAAGTGGGTATCAGTCCCGTTTTTTTAACTACGTTGTTAAACAGCTGTACGCTTGTTCAATTACATTTGTACTCTTAAATTATATTCCCGTGTTCGCAAAGGTATTAAACCGCAAGACTATGCATTCATCTTACATCCAAAAGGACAGGAGTTCATACTTGAAGCAGAAGCGGTCGATCGTGGAAACTCGCAATAGGAATTCCTATTACTTGCACTAAAACCAACGAGAATTTATCTTATAGTAAGTCCCTTTTTTATTAAAGCCGGTTACATTCTTTCTGTCGATCTATGCCAGTTGCACCCACTTTTAAATATACAGTTCCCGCTTAATCTCGATGGTAACGTAATTCTTAGATCAACAACGCTTAAGAATTATCTAATAACCCTTTTATGCTACGGTGCTTACAATTGGACTGTCAGCTCGAGGTCACTATAGATAGACAGATAGAAGAAGCTATGACGTCACCGTTGCTCCTGAACCCTTTAATTACGTGGACAATTCAATGTGTGTAGAATGTGCATTGTTTAAATTGTGTTTTAGTTGTAGGATTACTGTGAAAAACAACAGTGAGTACTAAATATGTTAATATTTTTTTATAAAAAGATTAACAACAAAAACAGAACATTTATTTTTTTTAATATTATTTTGATCAATGCTGACAGCCACTGTCATGTTCTACATCGAAAACAACCATCTGTCGCTGACGCTGACGTCTCCACGTCAACAATAAATGTTACTAAAATTTTTAGGAACCATATTTCAACTACATAAACTACCTGACGAGTAATAAATCAGGATCAGAAAATCTTATTTTCTATAAGCAATGTAATCATATAATTTAATGTCTATAAATACTGCATAAACTTGGAGAACATTTTAAAGGTGGTAATTAGATGCAAACTTTTTCTTTTTCTTCTTCTTCTTCTTCAGCCTTATCTGGTCAACTCCTGGACGTAGGCCCACCCGAGTCTTTTCTATTCCTGTCGATATTGAGCTAGTTGTGCCCAGTTTCTACCGGCGACCTCCCTGATATCTTTCAGCCAGCGCTTCTGCGGTCTTTCTCTACTTTTTTTTGTTTCTCTGAGGCGCCAGTGGATCACTTTGTTGGTTTATCTACTGTCATCTTGTCTCGCAACCCACCTCCATTTTATCTCGGCCATGTAGCGGATTACGTCGGTCACCTTTGTTCGTCTTCTTATTTCCTCATTTCTGATTCGGTCGCGTTATTTCCAACTTTTGATTCTTCTTTCCTAGTTTAATGAGGTGACCCAGGTATACGTATTCGTCAATGTTTTCAATGTTCTCGTTAGATAGTGATAATTTAATGTGGTTGGGTGACATGATCTGGGTTTTATTGATATTCATTTTTAGCCCTATTTTTTTTGATGTTATATTTAATTGTTGCATCATTTCCTTTAACTCATCTGGATCTTTAGAGATCAGAACAATTTCGTCCACGAAGCATAAGTGACTTAGGTACAATCCGTCGATTTTTATACCCTTCTGTTTCCAATCCATTTTCTTAAATATATCTTCCAGTGCCAGAGTAAACAGTTTTGGTGATATCGTGTCGCCTTGTAGAACTCCTCTATTTAGGTTTATTTTAGATGTTTTTATCAATTTGAACATGCATTGTGGCGTTTCTATATATATAATTTATAAATTTGTATCTTCAGTTGATTCTAGCATTATTTATGGCAGTGAGGAAGGACCATGTTTCGATTGAGTCGAATGCTTTATGCAAGTCTATGAATGCCAGTTGTATTCAGTTGTTTTTTCTATTATGATGAGTAACGTCTGCAAATGGTCAATGGTACTGAATGTACTACGAAAACCTGCTTGTTTGGCGGGTTAGTAAAGGTCTAGTTTTTTGTAAGACGGTTTGTAATAATTTTTGTGTATAGCTTATACAGACGAGACAGCAAACTAATAGGACGATAGTTTTTGATGTCACTGGGATCACAACCTCAGCATTATACCAGTCGGTTGGTATTTTTGGGAACATTATTTTTAAATATCCTGTCATTTATTATAAATTTAATGCGTTTAAAATTTTGTGACATTTAACATTTTTTTTGATTTATTAAAATGAAAAAAATTATTTTACATTTTACTTGCCAAAAATTACTATTCCATATTTTCCACCATAATTATTGTTTGTATAAACTCGTTAATTGGCGTAAGAATTTAAAGTTAAATTATTAAAAAAAGGAACTGTCAAAAGTCTCCACTTTATTTCCAAGGAACAGGATTTCAAGTGCCGATTTAAACCAAATTGGTTACCACCCAACTACACCTTTACTTCTTCTACATGATTACATATTTTTGCTAAAAATATTCGCGCGAACTTCTTTGTTTATCGTCAATCAGAGTTTTTCGGCAACCGTCGTGTTTTGCTGACGTTTCACCCTACTCCAATAAATTAAGCCGAAAGTGCTTCCTTTAATAGTAATTTAACTATATTTTTGGTTTTAGATTTTTAATATGTTCTTCATGTGACTAAGAAGCAGTTATTACCAAAATATATTTAGATAAAAAACATTGTGAAGAGTCTATTTCAAGACCCCGTACGCTAACATGTCGTAAAAGCCTGTGGTAATAAAAATTCTCGGCACCAAAATTGTTTATTTTAGTGGTACTCTGGACGACAATTTAATGCGCTTGTTAGAAGTGCAGCAGAGCGTGAGCGAGAAATGCAAGCAAGGCTCTATAGAAGTAGTCGTCAAATTTTAAACCATGAAATCTAACAACCAAATAGAATAAAAAAGTAACTGCATTGACCTTTTCATAAATAAATGTAAATACAGTGCTTTTAATTAACAACCAGCCAGTCCAAATAGCTTTTAATTTTGAGTAAATGTAAAAAAAACATCGAATTCTAAACTAGGGGAAGGTTTAAAAATGTTATTCTGCTGCTTTTAAGTGGCACCCCTTTTAGACGCCTTACCTCTTCTTTAAAATGTCAAATAGGAACCCCTACCTTGTGATACATCAAATGAAAACCTAATAAAAATGGAAATGAGCCATATAAAACAACCATTTATTCTATCGATTTATTTTGCAGATAACATTAAACATAGCAAAATTACAACAGAAACTAAAATAAAGTTAATTACAAACAGCTCCCCAAATGTATTTATAGTAACTGTTTAAAGTGTGCTTCGCTATTTTGTAGGTAATATAATAACCTATTTTCAAATTCTTTTCGACCTTTTTGCAAAGTTACGCTAGTAATTTGTCTACATTCATCAGTTATTTTAAGCTTCAGCTTTTTAATGCCTTTGGGAGGAGTTTTGTAAACTAATTTTTCAAATAGCCTCACAGAAAAAAGGCAGATGGTGTTAAATTTTAGGATCTTGTTGGCCATTCTATAAAACCCCTTCTGCTAACCCATGTCTTGGAAATCGTTCGTCTAGCCATTATCTTACAAAATTACAAAAAATGTGAATGTGTATTCAGAAGTATGTTAATCAATCCCTAATTAGACATCTACCTATCCAACAGTGGGGTAGGTCGTTTTTTTATGGTCTTATGTTATTTTACAAAATTTGTTTTTATCAGCAAAATAAATCGATAAAATAAATTGTTGTTTATATGGATAATTTGCATTTTGCTTGGTTTTTCATTTAAAACAGCAGAATAACATTTTTAAAACTCCTTGACACAGGTTAGGTACCGGACAGATGCGAAAGTTGAGGGAAAATTAAACATTTAAACCAATTTAAAATATCGACCTGTGTATTTAAAGAACTTTAAGAGCTTTCGTGTGCGTTCGGAATGTTTGGACGTAAGCCTTGATCATAGCCTTGGTGTCATAAAAAATGTCATTCCAGGCTACTTGAAATTGATGACGTAGTTCAACTAGGTTGTTTGGGGTTTGAAGTAAATTATCCAGTCGATTTCTTAAACAAAACCCATACAGGTTTGATTGGTGAAAATACTGCGGAATGAAAGGCCATGAAAGCAGAGTCAAATTGTTTTCTTGTAAGAACTTTGTAGGGACCCTTGATGTGAAAGGATGTGCGTTGTCTTGTTGAAAAAGTGGTTAAAAAACACTCGTAGTTATAGCAGTGCAACAGGCTAAATTAAGTTTTGTATGTAACCATTTGCATTAAAATGTCTGTCAAATAAAACTTAAGGTGACCCGTTATCATGTATTATCGCACCATACAACATCACCCACTATCTTCCGCTGTATGTCATTCCACAAATCGCCTTAATCTTCTGCGTCTTTTTACTGTAAAATTCCAAACCAAACAGTTTCAATCGACCGTGTTGTCAAAACTATCTCGTAAAGCCGTGATCGGTGACCGGTGGTTATGGATTCTTTCTTTGGACCCCCTGGACCAACACTGTAACACTGTTGACACAATGCTTCCTATGCGATCGAAAATTTGTTTAATTGAAAAACCAGCTTTTCGCATTCCAACAATTTGCTTTCTTTTGTATTTACTTAAATTTTTGTAGTTGTACTGTAAACGGCTCCGAGGCATAATAACTCAATGACTTAATAAATTGAGCGCACATCACTCTCAAATATTTCTTTAAACTTAAGAAAACGAAAAGTTAAAAAGATACTTTTTTGATGAACCGAAATTGAATAAGTAAAATTTTTTGTCCATATTGTATCATTTCATATTAAAGCCGAGCATAAACATTTTATTGTAATCAGTCTTTCTGGGTGTTCGGAGTTTCTTAAATTTCAGTGTATTTTGTTTATTAACTTCATATACACTAATGTTGCTACTATAAAAAGTTAAACTTGGGAGTAGAAATACCAACATATGTTATCCCTTAATTAGAAACAACTAATCAACGAAAAAAATCCCTTATTAAATATTCTTATAAATAAGTCATATTTAATTAATTCTCTCAATTTACAAATTGATATCAAGGTCGCAAAACTACCATTTTTAACAAATCCTCCTGCACTATACATAAATGACCGAATAAGGTGAGTAATGATTCTGGTACTTCAATTACACATTTTGTGGGTCAACTTAAATAAACAATGTAATTTACTTTGAATTTGCATTTGTAACCTATCAATTATTTAAGACCTTGTCTGTATTTGTCAATTACAAATTAAATAATTTTAAAAAGAAAATTTAACGGTGAAATGTTTATTAGAAAAGCTTGTATTAGAATTAACACCCTGCATATAATTTTGTCCCGAACAGGACACACCTGGAAGATGTACATTGACATTTATTGCTTTACTTCTATTAAAATAGATAACTTAAACGTACCTTTTTGGAAAAACAAATAAATTTTCATTCAATAATCAGATCCGTTTGTTTTGTTTGGACTCTTCTAGTTTCTAATTCACCAAAAGTTATTAATCATGTTCCAATATTCCCTGCTGACGTTACAGCCGCTCTTTTGACCTATATTTTTACTACAAAACAAATACGTTCGCATTGCATTAACTCATGCATTTCATGTTTTTAATTTAATGCCGCACCTTTTTTTCATATCGAAAAAATAAATCCTTTGGGATTAATATTAATAATAATAAATAATAAATTAATATTTCTAATGATGATTATACACAGTGTGAAACAGCCAAATGAAATAAATTCGATAGCGAATAAATGAGAGCGTGTTAGGAAAAACGCTTGGATACGTCGATTAGTATTTTTGGATGCGCATTTTTTTCAAAAAAAAAATTATATAGGGTGTGTCATGTGACAGTGGCCAATAACAACTTTCTTATTTTAAATACAACTCCCTGTTTATTATTTATTTTTTGGATTCTTCAGAAAATTCTAGACATAATTTATGTAAAATGTCCCATACCTATCTTCAACTGTTTCGGAAATACTAAGTGTTTTCAGATGTATTACAAAAATTAACATACAAAAAAGAAAATTATTTTATTTCACAAATAATGTAAAAAAAAACAAATAAAACATTAATTTCAATGTAAGAGATGTTCAAAATGTTCGCCGCGAACGTCTTGGCAACATGCTAATCTGGTATAGGAATGTCTTCTAACGTTACTCAACATCTCAGGCGTGACTGATCTAATCACAAGCGTGATTCGTCTTTTTAAGTCATGTAAGTTGAGTGGTTTATATTTGTATACAATACTTTTGACATATCCCCACAAAAAGAAGTCTAATGGTGTCAGATCAGGAGATCGTGCTGGCCATTCTATCGATCCGCGCCTCCATATCCACCGATTTGGAAAATTTTGGTTTAGGTACTGCCGGACATTGATTTGGTAATGGGGCGGTGCTCCATCTTGCTGAAACCATAGTATATTGGCAGGAACTTGTGGGTTTGTTGGATCAGGATATAAGTTTGTCAAAGTTGGCACGATATTATTTTGGAGCAGTTCTAAATATTTATCTCCATTTAAGTTGCCATCAATGAAAGAGGGACCTACGATATGATTTCCAACAATTCCTGCCCAAACATTAACTTTTTCAGGATATTGCGTATGTTCCTCTCTCATCATGCAGACAGACAACAAGTTGCTAAGGCTATGAGTTTTATACGAAAATAGACAAAACTGTTTTTGTATTTTTTTTATTTCATATCAGTAAAAAGAAACGCATTAATGGTTTTTGCTTATTTTCTCAATATTAAGAGCTAAATGGGAAATAAGTATTGAGTGTAAAGTAGCGAATTTGTGAAATAAAATAATTTTCTTTTTTTAATATTAATTTTTGTAATACATCTGTAATATTTCCGAAACAGTTAAAGTTGGTTTCGGCCACTGTCACATGACACACCCTATATAATTATTTTTTTTGAAAAAAATGTGCATCTAAAAATACAAATCGACGTGTCCAAGCGTTTTTCCCAACACGCTCTCATTTATTCGTTATCGAATTTATTCCATTTGGCTGTTCCACACTGTATTTAGAAGATGATGTAAATAAAATAACAGGCAAAACCATTAATTGTTTTGATTCTTTAGGTTTCTTTTGATTTTATAACAAAAATTTTTATCTATACATATAAATATAATTAAAGTCTCTGTCTGTGATTTTAAAATAAATCTATTTTCCTTAACTCATATAATTATTCGCGCGTTACCAAAACACGCATTTTTTATTTTTTTTCTGTCTGTCCCTCCAGGCACATCTCTGAAATTACTAAACTGATTTTAATGCAAATTTTACGCGTGGATAGAGATTAATTGGGAGCAGAATACAGGCTTCATTTTATTTAATTCAAATGTTAGAAACAAAAGTTATACCTCCTTTAAAAATCTCTCTAGCCTGAGAAGTTACAAGGCAAGTAATATAATTGCTACCTACAAATTCCTATAGACGTCATAACACAAACGACCAATAGCGTTCCAAAGAAAAAAAAGAAAATAACAACAGAAAAAAATTTGGTTAGATTTTATTAAGTGTTATAGTTTAGTTACTAAAAAATCAATAGGTGGCGCAGTTTATTTTTAGAACGCGCTGTAGAAATTTTTACAACAATTCACCTGACCGGTATCATTTTATAATTGAGTTTCTTAAAAAGTCACAGGTGTCACGGTTCGTTTCTTAAACGCATATATGGTGGTCTATAAAGAAACTCTTTGATGTTAAATCGGATGTCAAGAAAAAAAGTTACCCTCCTTTAAAGATATTGGGATATGGAACCCTGGTGGAACCAAGAAGCCAGTTGGTCGGATTTCCAATTGCCGAAGCGAAACATGAAATAAAACTAATCCTTGAGCAAGAACATATCGCTCAGTGAAATGCAAATACTGGCTGCAGAACATCAAGACAGCTGATAAAAAAACCTCTCCAAAAGAGGGCAGACGCACTCTGGACGATGAACCGGCACGCTTTGCCTGCTCACTGGCCACATCGCACTAATGGCACACCTCTTCAAACTTAAGCTGGCATCTGAGAAAAACCGCCAAATATGCGGCGAAGAGGAAGAGAGCAGCATACACATTTTGTGTTGCTGCCCAATGCTAGTGGTGTACAGGTACAAAACCTGGGGCCGCATGATAATGGATCCAAATGATCTAAATAAGACAGGGCCAACAGAAATCCTGCGGTTTTGCCAAATCCAGCGGACTGGAATTCTAATGCCCTGAATACACAGCGGTAGTCACAGAGGATCAAGATCTAGGTGACATAGGTGCCTATACCAGTGGCCCAACCGCAAGAATGTAATGTAAAGATATTAAGATAAAACTAAATTTCACGCGGACGAAGTCGCGGCTGTTGCCCGTTTTAAATAAACAAGTAAATAGTGTAAATTGGTATATTTAAAATTTTATTTCAAATTTTGTATTTTCTCATTGAATTTAAATGTTTTTAGTTTTTGTCCATTTTTATTCAAGAAAATTGATACTAGGCCAATATTTTTATCAACTTACATTTGATTAAAATATGCAGTAAAAAATATAATAAAAAAACTCCCATTCACCGGAAGCGTGCGAAGATGAAGGTGCCTGGATTTAAATATTTATATATTCAGTATAAAACCATTTATCATAAACTTTAGTATCGCCGAATTTCTTTTCTTTATTTTTATAGGAATATTTTGCTTAAATCGATAGGAAAATTTGGTTCAAGAATTGAAAATATCAATACACTTTAATAAAATAATTTTGACACTAAAAATTTTTGTTCATAAAAACACACCTTGTTTTTAAAAATAATATTGGTTGGTTCTCAAAAGTAAGAATTCCTTATTTTAAGTAAAAAGTACTTACAAATTCTGTATGAAATATAAATTAAATCAAGCTTGCAATATTTTATCTTTAGAATATTTAACTCCTTTTCGTCTGAATAACGACACATCGTTCGACAATTGAATTACTATTTTTCACAAATACTTTTATGTAGAAGATCAATTCTTTACGATTTCTTTTCTAATAAGCCAATAACGACTAAAAAACCAAATGCATCTTTAATCCATGCAGCTTTAAACTTTTCAAATGAAATATGTTAATTAAAAAAAACCAATTTCCAAAACTTTGCTCCAAATTAAGCGGTCATTTATTTACAGATTGTAAAACTTACTTTTAGATGAAATTATTGCTACCTTTGTAACTTTTTTTAATCCACCGTTATGGAAAGTGCACTATTAAATTAATCATAATCGCTTTGCATATTTAATCTTAATTACTTTTGTAATTTTGTTATGAGAATTTTTAATTTCTTTTTAATAAAGTATTGATCAAAATACCTTCTCTAAAATTATAATATTAACTTTTATTAATTTAATTCGGTTAAACATTTGTTTGATTAATCGTTTTGTCAGTAAAATTAAATAAAAAAACTATTTTTTTATAAAGTGAAAATAAATAAAGGAACACTGGTAATGTGGTCTATCCTGTCCTGGATAATGGTATTGTCATGTTAATCTATTTACGGGTTTTTAATATTTTATAGATACTTTGCTCGCTTACCAAAGAAAATAAAATCTATTAAACTTAAACAATAAAAAAGAAGTTACAGCTATTAGCTATCTTAATAATTTTTAAACAATCCTTAAATAGGACATTTCTGAATTTAATAAAAATTAATAAAAGGGGTCAGTCAATTTTGTCTTGTCAGTTGATTACCGAGACGTTATCAAAATTAAGCCAAACGTATACTATACTATACGTATACTAATAAAACACGTCTTGACGTTAACAAACATTTTTTTTAATATGAAAATATGTATTTTAGAATCGTTGTGATTTTAAACTTGATGAAACAAAAAAAAGACAAACATAGGATTAAGCCTGCGAAAGAATGAGAATAGATTATACAGCGTTATCGGTCTCTTCTTTGTGCTTCATATGTAGCCTTCCCACTCTTGTATAGTTTACAAATATTTTGTGAACATTTATGTTTATTTACATGGAACAGATTAATAGATCAAATTTAACTATTTTCACAATAAATGTTGACCTCTTTACCCTGTCTTCTGAAGTTTCACTTTTACTGCGTGTAAACTGTACACACACCTTTTTAAATATGCCCATGTCTTGTTATCAACGTAAATTAAAATTATTTTTAGGTAGAGATCCAATAAAAGTTTAAAGCATAAAATAACAAAAGATAAATAACTGTACCATTAAAATTAATTATGTTTGAATGCATAAACACATAATTATCGTTACCATATAAAACAAATTTTAAAATTAATACATGTTTCACAAAGTTTATATTTGAACCATCAAAAGATAATTAATTTTTGCATTGAATAATAAAACAGAATGTTTTTTATAGTAAATTAATGCAATTTAAATGTATTTCTTTCTTGTATTCTAGAGTGTTATATTTTGCTGAAAGTTATTTAATTTTAGATTTAACTAGGCGGTATTAAACAAAAGCAACAAAATCGACTTTGTGTAGTGTTAATATTGTATACTTGGATTGTACATTGAAATTTAAATTTCATGCAGAAAGTTCTAAAAGTATGTGTAAAGACTTTCATTAATTTTTTATTATTACTAATATGTGTTTTTATTTTTAAATAAAATTAATGCACAATATATTTTTTTTAGTATTATTTAAAGAAAGTTTATTAAATGTAGTTTTTATATTTAAATTCTGACTAACAAAACTTTCAATTATTTTATGCTGGTTACACTTATTCAGAATATCTGTCACACTATCCCAAAACTCCTGTTTCCCTTTTGGGCTTTTAAAGACTAGTTCCACTGCGCATCCTATAGGGCATACACTTCTAGCAAAAAGATGCCAGTAAGACCAACCTTCAGCCTTACCCAAAGGAGAAGTAACTCATCAGTCATATTTTATTTAAAATTATTTCTTTTATGAGATAGTGCAAATTACCTTTCTTTATAAAATTTTGGTTGGACAACAAATTTTTTTTTGTTTTTTGTTCTTTTTGGTCTGGATTATTTTTATATTCCAGTAGGTACCGTGACATCAGTTTTAAATAAAATTTCTTGTGTCGTGTCAGTAAGTACAATTAAGACTTGGATTAACGTAATTATAACCTACGTACTTTTTTTCATTATTTTTAAAGTGAAAACTTTTATAGACGCGTCTGAGCAAAATTTGGCAAATTTATGGTTTGGCGTCACCTTACGTCAGCGTCAGCAACAAATAAGTAACGTTATGACTTTTTCTTCTTTTACCTATCTATTAAAAAGGGTAGACAAAGGAGAACAATCTTCTAAAGGACTTTTATTAAAAGTGTCCACCAAAATGTGGTACGTAAAGGTGGGGCTGGTGATCGTGAGGTTGGATCTGAACTTAACTGTTTTAGATGAAGTAAGGTATCTTAAGGAGGATAGATATGTAATAATTTTTGAATAAAATATTTATGCAGTAAAAAGTTGCTTAAGTAAACGTAAAATTAAAAGGAAAATAAAGAATGCACAACATCCTTTGTCCTTTTCCTTAAAACGTTGGGCGCTATAGTATTGTTTTTCTTATTTCTACCCTCCATAGTGTTTTTAATGTAGAAGGTGACCGGCTGTCAGCAGTGATCAAAATAATATAGCTTTTTTTTCTATCTGTCTGTCACAAAGTGGCCTCGTACTAAAGTAGGCTACTTTTATTAGGTTATTTATTATTTAATAATTTTAATTTAAAAATTATAAAGTTTTAATTTATAAAACTACAATTTATTCAAAAATTCAAAAAAACCTTTTCCTTTATGGTTTTAAGTTTTCACTTCTGTACTGCCAATTTTGTTTAGTAACATATTTTTTCTTTATATGACATTACATATTTTATGCATTATAAATAAAAGACAATCATATTTTACAATTAATAAACAATTAATAGGGAATAAAAGATCGTAATTTTATTGATAACGTACCTAGATTAGTTAATTATATTAATAATGGTAATTAATTATCCAAGACCATTAAACTTATTAAGTTTTTTTTATTTTTTGTTTATTGTTTAAGTTTTTAATTATTTTACGTTTTTAAAAATACTTACTGTACTGATTTCTTTCAATTTAAAATCGTAATTCGATTACAATTTGTAAAGGTGTTTTTAAAAATATATAAAAGGAAACTAAATAGAATTTTTCTTTTTCTATCGTTCAATCACGATTTAGTAAAACACGTCTATTAAAAGAATCCAACACTGCAAAGAAAAAGGAATATAAAGTTTCTTTTCCATCAGGTGTCTACGTTTCTTTTTATTTTTATTTATATTTTTAGAGTTTTTTTTTTGTGGGTTTCCGCATACAACTCCTTTCCATTATATCATTTATCTTAGTTTTATTTATTGAAAAGAACTGTACCCGTTTTATTGGAGTTATAACCAAAATTATGTAGTTTTTATAATATATGGAGAGGGTGGAATATTTACAAAAACTAATGCTTTATAAATAATTTTAAAACTTTTTATCTGTTTTTTAAATATGGATACACAAATTTAACTAGGGTATTATAAGGAAACAGGTAAACAACAGTTTTATTTTTCCAAGAAAACAAAATATTTAAAAATGTGTAAAAAGGTACGAAAAAAAATAAAATACTAAAAACGTGTTCTTTTTATTTTCATACGAAGAACTCTTTGGTCGGAAGACTGTGGTGTGGTGTTCTTAAAAATTTCATTGCAACCCTTGACGTGTGTGTGGTCTGGAATTGCCATGCTTTTTAACAAAGTTGGGGCGAATAACTGCTTCGTAATTAACAACTAATCCACGTACGATCTACCAGTCACAAAGGTCTCAAACAGAATGAGGTCGAATCTTTTTCCGATAGTGATTCCTACCCAGATCATAGGTAATTGTTTCCCCACGAAAAGAGTGTATTCTCTAAATGTTGCAGAGGGTGCATTGTCAGGCTCTTGCACAAGGGATCTCTTTTAAAATTGGGATATATTCCAAACCAGGATTCATTAGTGATAAGCACAGTTGCCCAATTTTCATTTTGCTGTAACGAATGTACTTTTGCCAACAAAAGTCATACTCATCGATTGTCCCATTATAGCGGTTAAACTCTTAAAGGTTAACGGCTATCAAGGTCGTTTTCATGCAGTCGACTATGGACAGTATTGACCAAAACTTAAACATTATTGCTAGAACATGATTTCTAATTCTGGTGTCATCAGACTAAATCCTTAACGAATATTTGGAAAAATTGGTTGTGCACAGTGGTGTTAATTACGAGCGTTTCCCATTTCCAAAGCAACCTGGTTTTCCCTTATGCTACTGTCCAAAATGTTCACTGTTCTAATTACTTCTCTAATCAAATGTATTCACCAAATATTTAACAAACACTATACCGACTCGCACGCATAACATTTTATAGCCTAAAAAAGATGAATTATTAAAGAACGGGACTGTCAAAGATTCCCACTTTATTCCGAAGGAAGCGGATGTCGAGTGTCGATTTAAACCGAATTGGTTACCACTCTTTTACACCTTTACTTCATCTACATGATCACATATTTTCGCTTAAAAATATTCGCGCCAATTTTTTTGCTTATTATCAAAAAATAGTCGCAAAAAGGGTAGACCTAATGTGTGGGCCGCGGACGGCCTGCACTGCTACTATTAGAAGAGGAAGGGATTATAGAAAGGAGATAATTGTGGACCCGCTTTTTGAAAAGTTGCAGGTCATAGTTCTCTGAAAAAACTGATTTTGGAAGCTTGTTTTATTTTTATTCCGTAGTAGCCCAGTAAAAAAAGGATTCTTGATGGAGATTGGTCTTTGTAGTGTTAATCTTGAGAGTAAATGGGTGACACTGATCAGCGTGCCGAGTTCTTCGGCCGAATGTCTATTAAGTAATGTCTGGTCTGCAACTCTTCTTCTATTTTCTAGTGGGCGAAGGGTATCTGTGAGAGTTGAGTTGAGATTAACCGAATGGTTTTTTTCTGAATGGAATATAAAAGACGAAGATAATGCCTTTGTGCTGAACCCCAAATGTGCGAGCAATACTCCAGTAGAGGTCAGATTGGAACCTTGTACGTCGTCAACAGTTGATCAGGAGTAAAAAACTGTTTAGCTTTCCACAAAAAACCTAGCCTCTGGCTTGCTGTCATATTAGCAACATTATCATGCCAAGACATATTATTAGATACCGTGACTCCAAAAATCGAGATGAAAGGACTTGATTAATGGATATTTCCGGTCATTGTGAATGATTTAAGGAATTCACTTTGTGTTTGTTGGTTACCCGCTCGACGATTGCTTTAAGATCTCTATTAATGAAGTCAACTTCTTCTTTCCTGAGTCTATTTGTATCATTCACCGAAAGTAATCGATAGGATGTGAAAGTTGAGAAAAGTGTGCTGTCGTCTGCGAAACTGTAAATGGGGTTCGTGGTGGTTAATATCAAATCCGAACTAAGAAAGAAATAAAAAAACAAAACGGGACCAAACAGTTAAAAAAAGGATTAACATTAACAACAGTAACAGTATTGAACCGTTCTCTAAATTCAAATTGCCTAACCTTCTAATGAAACAAAACAACAGCACTTTTTTGTGCAAGATAACCAAAAATAAACGGAAAAAGAAGTGAATAGAAAAGTTTAGGACATAAATAAATTCAGTAAAAACATTATATAAAGATAAAAAATTAACCAAACATTATTTTAAATAATAATAAACCAAAGATATTAAAGGATAGTTGATACCGTTATGAAAACCACTATAGACTATAAAGAAAAACGGAATGTATAGGGTAGAGGAAATTAAAGGCAAACATACAAGTCTAAAATAATAAATTTGAAAAATTTAATAAAAATATATTTATGAATGAATTAAATTTAGTATAAAAAGTTTTTTGCAATTTTGGTACTATAAACAAAAACTATATACAAGGTGCCTTACGGCATTAAAAAGAAGATACATTGTCCATTTTGAAGGGTAGGAATTTTGTATGAATAAATTCAATAAGATTTTTTTATGGAACGATGTATTAGGAACCTGTATGGCTACACTCAAATGTAGTCTATTATTTACCATGTAAATACTTCAATAAGCAATACATAGGACAATTAAAATTAATTTTACCAAACCGTATTAGTTTACACAAAAGTGATTGTAGACTACATCTGTAGAGATGCGAACTGGCAGATCATGTTAATAAATTGGATCATATTATGGACTATGAAGAAGCTAAGGTTTATTGCTAGGGAACCGAATACAACTAAAAGAACCTTTTTAGAAATGGCTTTTATTGCACTACATAATTAATAAATAAATAAAAGAGCTGACATAAAATACTTAAGTAAGATATATTTATTTTTATTATCATTAGACAATCCGTAACATTTAACATATTTTTATATTTGGACTTGAACATGTGTGTTTGTTTTTAATTTTTGGTTATTGTTTCACTAACAGGGACATGTAAATCTAAAAATTAAATCCATCATAATAAGTGACATTGCCATCTGTCAAGATGGCATAGAAATATCAGGATACGGTGACATCGAGGCGGAGGTAAGAAACCAAGTGGCAAAAGCAGCGCGAACCTCAGCTTACCTAAACGATACAATCCTCCGAAACAAATATATCGGAATCGAGACCAAATCCCGAATCTACAAGGCGGTCATCCGACCTATATTAACATGTACAGCGGAAACTAGACCAGATAAATTGAACACAAAGAGAATATTAGAAACCACCGAAATAAAAATAGTGCGCAGGATCGCTGGAAAAACACTTTTTGACAGGGAGAGAAGCGAGGACATTAGAAGAACTTGTAAAATAGACGATGTAAATGAATGCATACTGGGAAGAAAAAGAGAGTAAAACAAACACATAGACCTGATGAATGATGACAGAATGGTCAAAATAACTAGAGACAAGTCGCCCTTAGGGCGATGAAGCTTTGAAAGACCCTGCAAGAGATAGAGCGACAACCTTTCTAACAATTGAACGGCAGAGGATACGAAGAAAAACAACCAAATTGCTTGCATTAAAGAAGAAAGAAAAAAGAAGACATCTGTCAAACCATGTCACCTGTTTTGACAACAGTGCAAAAAGAATATCAATAACTGACACACAAAATTTTTTTTTATTTTGTTTATATTTCAACTTACAGTGAGATATATTTATTTGTAGCAGCATTAGAAAATTTATAATATTTCAAAAATTATTGTATTTTGGCTTCAACCCGTAAGTTCGTTTAATCTTTTTTGTTCGTGATGCACCAACATGTTACTGGGAATTTAAATAAAATAATTGACATGACATCTGTCAAAATTCTACACCTGTTAAGTCAATGAAAAGAAAAAGAAAAAAACAAAAAAACAACATACTTAACCATAATACTGTATTTAGCGAGCATGTGCTCATCAACCATTTATTTGTGCAATATTCGTCCTTCTCAGTCTTAACGATAATAATTTTAACTGTATGTTTTTTAACTTTTGTTTTTGTATTGCCAATGTTATCCGTAATTTGTTGTCTACAATTTTATATGTTCAACATCGTTGTATACAATCTTAACTAAGTTGTAAGTACATTGATAAATATTAATTGCTATATCAACCATAATTTTCAATTTTATTGTAGTCCCTGGTGATGGAAATTAAATTTTTCCGAAATGGAACCCATGTTCATAAATAATATGATATATAATTGTAAAAAAGGTTAAATTATCTCTGATTTCGAATATTAAATAATTTATTTTTTTTACATAAAAAATCTAAAGAACCTATTTTATAAAATTATCACCCTGTTGCGTTATTACTTTGTAAAGTATATTCATTATGCATTTATAAACTGTACTTTATATTTATAAAATCTATTAAATTTACAGTTTACAGTTAAACCATTAAACCTATCCCCGAAACTGCGCTTTGAATTACGGTTACCGTAAATAAAAATATGCGTTCATGTTGTTAAACATTCTTCTAGTAGGCGATTGTAGCACCTGTGTCTTGAAGTGGGTTTCAAGACTTCTAATATCAAATTAATCATACCTTTTATACGTCAAAACAAACACGATACGAGAACAACATAAAATATTTATAAGATTTATCACAAAACTGTCAGGAATTTTACTTATTAATAAGAATTGACTGTTAGAAAAGAAGTATAGTTATTTTATCTTCAATATATGTATTACTTTTTTTTGCAATATTGTATGCTTATTATTTACAACTTTCTCACACATCTTGAGTCAGGATGTATCTCAAATGTTGACTTTCCTAAAAAACAAATAGCCCTCCGTTGAACATTTTCTCATAACACTTGTTCGTTAGTAAAAGCTTTCGAGCAGCGCGATTGCTTTTCGTTAAAGACCGACATCTCAGAGGTCTTCTTTATCTTATGTGTGATTCGTGCAAACGATTCATAATGGACCAGCAAGAAACTTGTGATTCATGTGTTTGCAACAGTTGCATTTGTTACTCAGATACCTTTACCGTAGGGTTTCTTGCAGCTTATTGCAAAAAACTATATTCATTATAAGATGTAGATCTCATACGTCCTGTGTGTCTCTCAGATACATACATCTCCAATTTGTAAATTACAGGCATTTAAGCGGGTTATTACGCCTAGAGATGTTTCAAATGCTCGCGCTACATCTGTAAGTCGTGCAAAAATGGCTCCTAGGATTTGTTATATAAGGATATGTTCGCGGTGTCTTTCCATGATCAAGTAAAAATTTATGTGATTTATTTTGAATTCAAATCAATACTGACACATTTTCTTTATTTTTAAAACTGATAAAATATAGAACAATAACAAAAACACGTTTTTTGTTTGTTTTTGTCAGTCTTTTTTGTGCTATAGTAAAAACATCGGTAAATATAGTGACATACAATAAGGGGTTAAAAATACAATATATTTAATGAACTAATATTTAAATATAAATTATTATCCTTGGATTATGTGTTTACATTACTGTTAATTGTTAATAAAAATACTCACTTATTTAATGCAATAACTTTTCTCACAATTGAAGTAAATGGTTTTATTAAAAACAAAATGGGCAAGTTAAAACTCCATAAGTTTTGATACCAAACTAACTTGAAATCTTCAGCTAGAAAGAAGACTGGGAGGTTTACATTTTCTATAAATGGTGCCGCATTATTGGAATTTAAATTAAAACACATAAAATTTTAAAAATTAATTGTAACAGTTGTTCTTGGCGTCTTCATACATCATTAAAAAAATTAAAATAATATGTAATATTATTTAGCCATATTTAATAGTAGTAACAATATTTAAAGCTGTTTTCAAATGCAAAACACTGTAACTAATAATAAAACGTTGGACATTGAAACTTTGATGTGTTAAAAATGTTCAAACGAATAGTAGCAATAATCACTGATTGCGTTTTGGGATAAATATCGACAGCTAAAAATAAAAATACATGTTTCAGTCTAAAGTCAAATTTGCACTCAATCTACATAGTATACGCTTTTCTATACAGAGATCTCGGCTCCTATTATACCTACAGCAAAGGTTAAAAGGGGAAAGCTTCGAATGAAGTTTAGTGCATTTAATAACCGGCTTCATATTCACGATCGGTTAATTGGTTTTGAAAATATCGGCAAAAAAACCGAATATGGCGGATTTCGTTTTTCGGCAGTAAATCCGAAACGGTTAATTTGACAGCTTTCAAAATGTAACATTATTAGGACACTTTTTCGGGACAAATACGATAGCATGTATGACATTTCTTAATTGTCTTTTGTTATTCCGCAATCCACCTCAACTTTCATTTTTATTATAACCGCCATATTGGATTTTTCAATTTTTAGAAGGGGTGTACAATTTCCAGTCTAGTAATGTCTCACAAGGGCATAAAAGATTATAGGATTGGAGGTCCCTACACTTATGTATGGTAGTGAATGTTGGGTTTAGCAGAAGAAGCATGAAATAAGATTATTGCTGCGGAGATGAGTAGTCTGAGAAGCATAACCGAAGTGACTCGGTTAGATAAAGTGAAGAATAGTGAGATAAGGGTGTGTTGGTTTGGACACGTAGAAACGATGGATGAAGAAATATTGACGAATTGACAGATTTATAAGGCAAGTGTGAATGGGCAAGTCGGTAGAGGTCGACCTCGGTAAACATATCTTGATCAGATCAACATTGTTTTAAAGAAAGGCCAGGTCAAGAGTACCAACAACCGACGAGTATTTATAAGAGCACTGATTAAAGTAGAAGAAGCGAAAGATGTGTGTAAGACTCGTAGCAAGTGAAAGGAAATGGTCTCTGCCTACCCCTACAGTAAAAAGGTGTGACAATATGTATGTATGCTTTCATAGGTTTATTAGTATAATTTTCCAATAGATAAAATAATTTTAAAAATGTGTATAATTGTTTAAATACAACAGATGATTTTTGGCATTTATTTCATGTGTACTGTGTAAATTAAAATAACTGCGGATATATATTAAAGTGGCAATTTGGATTTATCTGTAACGTTTAGAATTATTTAAACCATTAGCAAATAAAATTAATCAAGGTTATTTCATCCCAAATAAATTATGCCAAAAAACCATCGAACTACAACCTGATTTTGTTGTTTTTAACTGCTTTTTTAAGTTTAAACGATCATTTTTAACTGCTTGATACATAAAATTAAATTTCTTTTAATTTATTTAATGTTACATCTACTAAAAATATTTTTAATTTCAATCAGTTAAAAAATAACAAATCTTCTATTCTCATCTACGATATTAATATCATTTGTTTGATTTGATACTTAATTGAATAAACAGAATGTGGAGGATCTTGTATTACAAAATCAAATTAAAGGCAACAAGATTGTGCCAAGTAAACAAATAATGTTTATTTTATTGGAATTTCAGTCAAGCTTCATAGGCTTGTTTGCGTCCAAATTCAGCTTTATGACGTTTTATAGGAGTAGGCATCAGTATGAAATTAATCCTGTAATGTTCTATTATCTTATAAAGTAAATTTTGTAAAAAGTGTCGCTTGAAAATAATTAAGCTCTTAAAAATATACCTTTGTTTTCGAATGATTTATGGAAATGTTGTCATGACCAATAAATAATTTTAACAGGACTTTAAACATTGTATGTTATAACTGAAATATTTTTTAAAGCTTTGGACGTATTTTTTAAATAAAGAGACAAGTTTACACTTTTCCCCCATTATTTTAATTATTCTTTATGTATTTTAGTATTCGTGTTTTTAAAGAAAATATCGAACCATCAAAAGTAATGTGATGAAAATATTTAATTGCACGTTCATGGTTATTTATTTTTTAGTAATATTTTAAGGGTTTTTCAATGGTTATACTAAAATAATATTGTTATAAATATAGTAACATATTCTTATACATTAATTTAGATTATTTTAATACAACGTATTCGCTCCGTGCGTGACTGCAGCGCGATGGTATCTTTGAACTAAAGAACGCTAACACAGTTTTTAAATATATAAATGAATGGGGGATTGCAATAAAAATTATTTTTTTTTTAAACACATTTTTTTGCAGGTCCTGTGAATTTGTTACGCAAAAATTACCCATAAAATTTAAGTATAATTATTAATTTAAAAAACATTATAAAAGCTGCTGCGTTTACTTTAGTAAACAAAATAGGTTATAACCACAGTAGATCAGACTTTAAATAATATTGGCAATAATTATTAAGACAGGTTTCCGAGCAATTAGTCATACCATTGAATTTTAACCTCAGATTATTATCAAAGCTAAAAATCTTGTTCTTGCAGAACACGTCCGAGATGTTGAAAAACATCTTCGAACAGAAGTTATTTACATTACACTACTTTAAAAGTAAATACGTTTTAATGGATTTATTTAAAAAAAAAAAAAAATTGAAGATCAAATAACTAATATGGCTTAATTTTTTTATTTTACATAATTTAAGTTCGATGTGTCACTGCTCTGGTGCAATTGTGTTTATAGTAAAAGTAAAAAATGCAAACATATTGCCGCATTAATTTACTTTATTAATAATGAAAAAAGCGCATCTTAAACTAGTATCGAGCAACAATGGGGCAAACCCAGTCCTTGACAATTTGCAAAAAAAATATTTAAAGGAAGAATATTTAGAAAATAGGTTTCCGCATAAATACAAGCTGCAAGAACCACAGGAAATTCAGATTTTATGAATTTATCTTAAAATCTCCTTTGAAGGAAATTTTAACAGCTCAATCTAATAAAAATTAAGGTTATGGTGCTACTTACTTTTGCCGTCTCACTGCAGCTATCCACTTATTTATTTGTTTTATTTTGCAGTTGGAAATTTATAAAATTTAAATTCATTTTATGTGCTCGTATTTTTGCAATTCACTACACAGCAACTGCGGTGACCGTTCTTACCCATTATTTAAAAATTATAACAAATATATAATTGTTCCCTGTTTCCCCTACTAATTTTTGAACCACTAGGTATATCGCAACATAGTAGGAGATAAAAACTTTTATGAAAAAAGTTTGCAAATGGTGGCTAAGCCTCATCTTGAATTAATTTTTAAATAAAACACCCTGTATATTATTCCATTTTCAAAAGCTGCTCATAATTATTAACATTTTTCTTAAACATACTTTACTCCCAAATTTAATTGATTTCAAAATTTTAACACCTAAAAAAAATAGAAAAATGGAAATATCTCAAAAACTAATAACAGTCTTCGAAATTGATATTAAACACAGGGTGATTCATTTAAAATAATAAAAATAATGTACTCTTGTTTTGAAATACACTGTATTCAATTTAATAAATATTCGGAAATTCGTTCGTCTTTATAAACTTTGACAATCATTAAAAAACTTAAGCTATAACAAATTATTATCCTGATTCTCGTTTTTAATTATACAGGGCGTTGAACTGGTTAAGATTTTTCCATAGAATTGATAATACCTTTTTTAATACCCTGTATAACATACTATAACCTTATACTGTTGTAATGAGAAGGTAAAGTGAATTTTAATTTTAAAGTAAAATACAGGGACTTTTATTTAAAAAAACATAACTTTGATCTGGCACGGCGTTATGGAGCAACCTGTTACATTGTAACTAAATTTGAAACGTGAAGATTAAAGCTGCCTACAATTTTAATACACAATTTTTATTGGTATCTTTGATAACAGAGCTACTGAGCTTTATCACACTAATTAATCACCCTGTATATATACTTGTTTCATGGAAAGTGTTATTGATAGGATTCCAGTTTAGTTATAGGACTAATTCACCTCAAACGAAATTTGTGATAAAGCTTAAATATTTTATGATTCTATTAAAAAAACGTAGTAAAAAATTAAAATACTTGGGACATTATTTTAGTGGGTTGTTTGCTATTTAATTTTAATTTAGTAGCAGAACAAATATTTAGTACAAGTAAAGTAGTTGGTAATAACAATAAATTTAATATGTATGCTTAGTAACATTTAAATATTGCATCGTTTGTTTTATATTTCACGTCTTCCAGCCACAACCTGCAGAATTTAAAAATAAGTCTTTTTTTTATAAGTCAAAAATGTCAAGTCGATTTTCTTATACAACTGTGCATGTCTACAATTTAATATAAAATATTCTGCAGAGGACAGAAAAGGAATAAGAATTTCGTCGGCTTGTGAATGTATATCTACTTATCTGAGGATTTTCTTATTTAGGTCCGTACTTTACAATTGGGATGGAAAATGTATTTAAATCTGAAATATTTTCAAATAACTCTATTAACAATGCGACAGCAAAGCAGTTAAAAAAATAAGTCTCATTGCTGTCCAACACGTTAGCTACGAATATTTGGCGCGTAAGCTTTGCGCAATTTCCTTGATTTTTAATTTTGGTTAACTCTTAACTTGTCAACATTTGAGATAGTTATGTGAACAAAAAAGTAATGAGCGGCTATCAAGAAATACAGTTGAATATTTTTTTACAGAAAAGTTTTTCCAAAAGCACGAAATTATGTACAAGTTTTTATATTTTCAATGTGTATGAAGAGATATATGTAATTCTCGGAGAATTTTTGATATAGTTATAGAAAAAAATAGGGGCAGAATAGTTTAAAAAATAATTCAGATTTATATAATGTTTTTATTAAGGTAAGTTTAGAACTTTTCAATATATAAATAACCAAAAAATTAAATTTTAATCAAATATGACTGTAGCACAAGCAACAAATCCAACATCGGAAACAAATATTTTTCTAATTTCTTGCGTAAAAAAAATATCTTAAGCTAAACTTTAACAGAACGGTAAAAAATACAACATGCAGTAGTAAAGAAGGCAAAGAATTTTGTAAACATTAGCTGCTGTCTATATCTACGCACATTTTTAAATACTCCTTTAAATGAAAAAGTTTCTTAATGAATTACAATAATAATGAACAAAATAGTTTGTTTAAACTATAACATATTATAACTTTATTATGATTCAACATTTTACATCTTGTGTTAACCTTGAACTGATATTTTGAATAAAAAAACTACTATAAAGTACTTTTTTTTGTACTTAAAATTTTTTTAAACTTTTTTTTCAACAAAACAGGAAGTATTTTTTTTATTTAACAATGATTTAAGACAAAAAAGTGTAATTACCCTTGACGACGTACACTTCCGTTATGTTCTACTTTTTTCCATTTTATTTAATAACAAATATTCATTACAATCCATGCATTATGTAGGACACTTTAGATACTTTACCAACGTATAATCAAATTACAAGAGTATGGATTTTACATCGCTCTAGCATGTCTTTAAAATAAATTATAAGTAATTTAAGTATGATTAATGAAGTTATTACATAATTACCTTTTTTAAATGTATTTAAATTTTTTGTTCTACTTATGTGGTTTGGGGTTCTCAGAATTTTTTAAAAATCGATTTTTAAAATTTTCCGAAAGTATCATGTTTTAAAAATATTACCTAAAGTTTGAAGTCAGCTCAAAGAAACAGGCGAGTCGTATGGTAGAACGGTCAGCTTAGTGACTCGCCCACTCGCTCTTTTCCCCAATAAACTTGACTATTAACTCGCCCAATGTAAACACTTAAGTAAAAAGTGGTCAAAAGTGGTCGAGAAGCAAGTCAATATGATATGATACCGTCATATTAAAATGTTGCCGTGTGAACACAAGTAGAAAACAATAGATCCAGTTACTGGACGCTATTTACTAGACCGAGTTACTCTATTGATGTAAACACCAAGAACTAGGGAAAGTCCAGTAACTACACTTGGTTACTGGGCCCAATTTACTAGGTGGAATTACTCTACCAATATAAACTAGACTTTACTGACAGGCCGGCTCTCTGAACTTCGACAGCGGTCAGTGACCACTGTAATTTAATTACCACTTGACAGATTTAAAAAAAACGTATGCAGCTTATTTAAAACATAAAACCTTGAAAATCCACGAGTAAATTTTCAAAAGCCGCCATTTTGTTTATTTTCAAAACAAAAGCTTTAATTAAGGACTAGATTGAATATTAAAATAATGATTTTTTTTGTTTAATTGATTTTAAATAACCCAATAAAATCTTCTCATGGTCACCGCAAAGCACTATTTGTGGAACGAGGTTAACAGGTGCTTTTTTTGAAATTTTGGCCAATTAAAGTTAAAACAAAGTATAGTAACCCTTATGTTTACTACCACCTGCTATATTTAACAAAAAGAGTCTCCATTAACTATTTTTGAGTCTAGATTAACTAGTGTATTTAATTTAAAAGTAGGACTGCTTCAAATAATATTAAAGATATGTATATTTTAGAACGTAACCTCGCCTCACTAAATTAAATCGCCTTAGAGCTTGAGCCACAGGTAAACAAAGGAGGCCTGCAAGTAAACAAAGACAAGACGAAATATATGTACTGCTGCAGGAATCCCCCAATACGACTACCAAATATTAATGTAAACGGCGGTCTGATCGAAAGCGTCAAGACTTTCAATTTTCTTGTCACGAAAATTACCAATAATGGTAACGTACAAGATGAAATAAGAGCAAGAATTCTAAAAGGAAATAAATGCTATTATGCCTAACTTAAACTAATAGGGAGCAGTATACTCAACAACAAATCCAGGATTACAATTTATAAAACACTTATAAGACCAATAGTAACATATGGATGTGAAACATGGACACTAACAAACAACGATGACAAACAATTAAGAATATTTGAAAGAAAGATCCTTAGAAAAATGTACGGCCCAATACATGAAAACGGTAAGTAGAGAATAAGAATGAATCACGAAATTAATGCACTTATAGAAGGAGAGGATATAGCAAGATACATAAAAAGTCAAAGGATAAGATGGTTAGGACATGTATACATGATGGTGGAAGAGAGAATTGTGAAAAAAATCCTCGACTGGAAACCTCAAAACACAAGACCGAAAGGGCGACCCAAGAAAAGGTGGATAGACGATATGGAGGAAGACCTAAAAACTCTGATAATAGGAAACTGGAGGAGAATAGTGGTAGATAGAACCAGATAGAGGAACATAGTTGAGTAAAGGGTTGTGAGCCAAAAGAAGAAAAAGAATATTTTAGAATGAAATTAAATGGGCAGTTCTGTATTTAAAAAATTTAGCACAAATTTTATTTACGAATGAGAAGAATATTTTTAAAAATCTTTTTTTAACATATAAAAGCGTATTGTTGTTAGATGAGATGTTAAAAAGAAAAAGTATTTAAATTAATCAAAATATTCTAATAAGTTTTATGTAATTAGTTTATCTAATTCGGAAAAGTTTATAAATATTAAATAGCTGCGAAAAATAAAAAATATATAATAAATAGCGCGATAAATGACAAATTTTAAACTTATTTAATAAAATCACTACATCCAACTATCATCAATGTAATTTTTGTGCGAAGTTGTTTATAGTCCGCTTTTTATAGTTTTTGTAACACAGTAAGTAATAATTCATAACCAGCTTAATATGTACTAGTAAACTTTGACCGATAATATAAAATGTTTTTTTTTTTAAAAGGATTCACCTTTTATCTTTTAAATATTAGAAACCTTTATGAATAATGTAAAATAATACAGACATGTTCAACGTTGATTTTTTTAATTTTTAACGCCTTTTTTTAAGCTATACACAAAATAAATAAAAATTTGGACGAATGACAAATGTTTTATGAATATAACGGCGGGTTGCGGCGTTTTAGGTACATGAAAAATAAAAAAAATATTAGTTTGGTAATTGTTAATATAATTTATTGATATTCACATGTTATACATATATTCTTAACAAAAAAAAAATATTTTGCGGAAAATGTATTTCAGTACTCACAACTTTCATTATTAAAAGTAAATTTACGGTTAATTGTTTTTTACTATGTTTACGTATTTGTTAAAAATATAATGACAACTAATGCAAAAAAATATGTACTAACTACAATTAAACGTTCCAGAATTATGCAGTCCAACAATATTGTAACCAGTACAAATTCTAACAGATAATTTTCCACTCATACTAAGTACATACTTCATGGTCGTGGCTAAATGAAATACTTGTGACAATTTAGGAATTTAAATTAACCGAATAATATTCTGATTTAACCGATGGTTTAGAACAATGTTAAAAGACCTATTTTAATTTTAACTCGTGCAGATAAATGATTTAAAATTAATAATAATTATGCACTAAATAAATTAATATACATAAGAATTCTTGTTTGTAGCTGAATACAATTATACAATGTAAAAATTTGTAGGGATGCAGCTATGTTTAAATGAAACTCTTTTTACTTTCTGTAAAAGCTTTCGAAATTAATTTATTTCTTCTTCAGTTACTCTAAAAAAAGTTTCATTTAAACATCCCCACACATTTTTACATTATATATATATATATATATATATTTACAAACTAAATGTCACCTGAAGCCAAAGGTGCAAAAGTGAACAAGTTTTTAGTATTTAATTCATCAGGTCACTTTATCCCCCCTGTAGTAGATAAAAGTGCCCATATTGCATTTAGTGTCCTTATTCTGGATAGCGGGTTTTTTTGAAATTGACGCGTCGGTGGCATCTGATAGCTAGTTATGCCTGCAGCATCAGTGGCCCTTTTTCATCTGCGACTCGGCCGTGTCCATAGTGGTATAAAAAAAATCTATTAAAATCTGAGGGCTCATGAAAACTGCTCAACATGTCTAATCCGAGGAAGCAACAAAATGAAAAAGTAAGTAGTAACTATTTGTTTTTTTGTTAGTAGAATAATAAGTATGTAACCTAATTTATAGTTTTTATTAGACCTAACACTAAATTCATTGTAGGTTTCTTGTATCGCCATAAAAGTGAAATTTGCATAAGTTCACTAGTTTCCGATACCCATAGTTGCTTTATTCGGGTATCTAAAATTTGGCCTCATGTTTCATTTATAATATTGGTTTTAAGACAGTGATTTATGCGATAAAGAAAGCTATGGAAGCAATGAAAACCAGGGAAATGGGTTATTTAATGGCCCACAAGCAGTTTGCTAACAAATTAGTAACGTCATATCAGATAGCGGAATTGGTAGGAAGCTTTTGCTTGTGCTGACACAGTCCAAACTGCAACAAACAAATTCAAGAAAATAGGATTGTTTCCGTGCAAACAAAATATTTTTGAAGACTATAAGTTTGTATTCAATGACAATTCCACTATATAATACGAGAACAGATACCAGTGCTGCTGGCCCGCAAGTAGAAAGAATACCGCTTAAAGGTGCAGGAAATTTGCTTTCTATTACAGATGCGATATCAAGTCCAATGGGAAAATCAGTTTAATCAATCCCCTGTTGCAAACCGAAATTATTCTGTTTTTTCACAAGAAAACTCATCTTTGGTTACAACGACAAGTTTGTGTCTTCAGTGCTCTAAAACACTAATTCTAACACCTGCTGATATTAGCCCAATACCTACAAGAGCAAAACGTCGTGAAAATACTGAAACACAAAGAGGTAAAAATGCTGGAAATACAGCCTTAATAATAGGTTTGCCCTTTAATCCCTTCAACATCTAGAGTTAGAGGAGTGGCGAAAACTAAAAAACAACGAAATTAAATTATAAAAAGAAAAATAAAAAACAGGAAAGTTTAGTTTTTATTATTATTTAATTTTGAAACAAAATTCAATATTGTAGTCTTAAATTTTATAATAAATTATTATTCTACAAAGAAATCATTTTTTACACTCCTTTTTATAGTTTTAAAATAAATTGGTAAAATGTCTTAAATATAGCAACCTTTCTATCTCAAATTATGCTACCAGTTTTCTAATTTTAGAAAGTCTTTGAAAAAAAAAAACATAAAACTTTAGTTTTACTTTAATTGCAAATTTTTTTCCAAAATAATATTCTTTTTAAGCCATAGTAAGTAGATTTTAACATGAAAATCCTTACATAAGAGATTAAAACGATATATTGTTTCAACAAAAAATTTGAACACTTTTCTCTATATAGGTATATCTTTTACATTTTTACCAATAATTCCATATTAGTCAAGAATCTTGTTTCTAGGTAAAATTGTTAATTGGGTTCAAAATTTGCTAGGTTTAACTTAAACACTCTCGATAAAAATATTGCAGAATTTATATTATCTTTGTTTACGGCGGCGTAGTTGCTAGCGCGCCAGCCTCTGCACCAAGAGACCCGGGTTCGATTCCCAGGTCAAACCAACGAATTATAAGCGACCGCTGCCGTTCGGAAGGCAATGGCAAACCACCGAATGTATTCTGCCTAGTATAGCCTCTCTAAAACTAGCCGTTCGGAACCGGCATTAAACTGTAGGTCCCTTCTATTCATACAACACTGATTGAGCGTGCACATGAATAGTTGCAGAGAGGTCGCCGACGCCCCCCAGGGGGTATGGCGCAACAAGAAGAAGAAGAAGGTATATTATTGGTTAAATAAATTATATAATTAAATATAAATATAATAAACATTTGTTGGTTTCTTGGAAATTCGATATCATTCTTTCTGTGCAAAAACTCTTAATTCTGCAACTAAGGTAGGAGTTGAATTTGATGCTCGTATATTGGGCGAGGTGCAAATATAATGGACTGTATTTAGTAATGGGAGATGCAAAATATTAACTGTTTAAACGCCAATAGCAAATCTGAAATGGTATACATAAAAAATCTAAGATCCACCTCGATTTAGCCAGTGTTTATTTTTATTCATTCTTTCTTCACTGATAACTCACTGTCTCTTCATGATATAAAAAAATATGGCTTTTAACTGGTAACTTCAAAAACAAATTCATTTTACTTCATTCTTTTCCTGTCCGTCTGACAGCGTTATTTCTAGTGACTTTCTTGTAGATACAAATTGTATAAAATGGAACTCTTTATAAGTTTATTTTTACTTTATTAAGATTCCATAGGATTTAAAATAATTATAAACTTTTTTAATTAAATAGGGTAAAATAATTATTGTTAAAATAACTTGCACGTTTTACCAGATGTTCTTGACGTCGATGTGCCATACAAGTTTTTTGAGATTTGCATCAGAACTCATTGGTGGCCGCCCAAGTGCTTTGATGTCAAATTTCTTATGATATTGCGGCATGCACAAAACATTCAAAAAAATCTATATAACGTTCACCAGATTCTAAATACTCGACTGTGTCTATCTGGTTTCCATGATTGTATACTTGTTTGATCTATAAAAAAAACTTGCTTCTGTTAATACTTCTCTCAGCTAGAATGCAATTTTGCAAATTGTACGGATTTGGTTATTTAACATTAAAAGAAAAGAGTACAACTGAAGTAAAATATTTAGAAGATCACTTGGTAAAATAAAAGTCTTTCTTAAATAATTTTAAATAAAACTGGAACACATATTTACAAATAGTGGAATAGCCATTAAAATACCGTCAAAGTACATTAGTATTACACAAACAGATTGTCAAAACTTTAAGTTTGTAGTATAATTTAATAAAAAAAAATTATTTGACGCTTTTCGTACTGACGTTCATAATTTAAACATAAGATTTAAAGGTACTTTTACCCCGCCTAATTTCAAATCAGAATTTTTCTAGCAATCATTTAGTTACAACGTATGCCAAGTGATTAACGTGTTACCAAAAGAAATGAAAAATGCAAATATTTCTGTTTTACGAAAAAAATTTAAACTTTTTAAGCTGAGAAGCAAAAAAGACGATTATTATTATTATTTTTGTTTTTGCTTTTGGCATAGATTACTGTGATCATTAGCCCTTCAAAGTTGGGTTTGCTGTTCTTCATTCCATTAATCTATATTTTTGTTGGTAAGAGTATATGTCTGAGGTATTCAATTGTAGTTGTTTAATTTGAGGGTTAAAGGATATCTTGTATTGACTTGGGTATGAATAATTGTTGTCGTGTAGCGGTAAATTCTGGGCAGTACAAGAGGAGATGTGTTACTGTTATGGGTTGGTTACAATGGTTGCATAATGGTATTATTATTAAATATCTTACCAAATAAATAAATAAAATAATTGTTTCGTCAATGTTTGGGATATCAACTTTAGCATTAATCTTTAAGGTCGCACTACATAAATTTGTCCTTCGCAAAATAATCGGAATCGTCCGGTATAAGTTCTTCTGGCACCGATGCAATTATGGTAAATCGCCGTTATCTTAACTCTTGATCATAGTTTAACGTTCTGTTTGGACAGAAATACGAACCAGTAGTTGGTATTATCTTTTATATTAATTTTTCAAGAGCATGGCTCACGGCTTGCTGACATAACCATGTTAAACGGAAACTGGCCGGTAGGAGACATATATGGTTGCTGGCACGACTGATTGACTGCTTTGCTGATAATACAATTCTTAAATTCGCATAGTGGTGTTAAATTTTTAGATTAATAGTCACTTTTTAGTTTGTAATTCATTTCATTAGTATATAACCTAATAAGACAGGAATAGTTGGACTTTCCCTTTTGTATTACCAAGATTAAAATATCTTGATAAAAAATATCTACAACTATATATATATATATATATATATATATATATATATATATATATATATATATATATATATATATATATATATAGTTGTTTCGGTGTGTTGCCCCTTATCAGCATAGGGTAGGTCTTGACAAACTCATGTTTGCCCTTCGACAAGACAAATTGAACAATTCCAACTCTTACCAAGTATACATGAGCAGCGCTAGTCACGATATCTATACCTTTTAACAAGCACCACTCAGTAAATAATATCTGAATAGAAGTTTTAAAATGTAAAAATTATAAAAAACTATAATTTTATTATAGGAAACTCTAAAAAGCCAACGTTCGGGCAGGACAAAATTCGCTAGTCACCAATAAAAATAGTTACACTTAAATAAGAAGCCCTTACTTAAAACAAGTATTTTTGTTAGTTAACCCTTTTGTATTCCCTAGATTAAAATATATTGATTGACAATGTCCCTAAAAAAATTTTACATTTAAATAAGAAACTCTACTTTTATATCAAACACGTTGTAGATTTTTTTCACAATTTCAGGTTATCAAAATAAAAGTCTTTTTTTATAGTTGGTTGAAAAAAAAAATAGGTGTAAAAATATTAGAACTAATTTACGCGGCGTCATTTTAAGAATGGATTTAAATGTTTCTGTAACTATTCAATACCTTAATTTTAAGACATCGGCAAGGCATCCGCCATATTTGACACATAAATATTAATGGTGCCAAATAAAAGGATGTTGAGAAAAATGATAAAAACTATGAAAAGAAACACAATATTTACAAACATATTTTTAAAATCTCATTAAATTATATTCAGTCTATACAATAAAGTTTGTCTTTAATAAAACTTATGTAATTAGAATTTGGTGTGTTATAAAATAAAAGTTAAGAGAGAGATATTCAGTATTTAATTGTTACAGTTTAAAAGCTACATACATACATGTACTATTTAGCAGATTTTAAAAAATGCAAAAAATAGATTTAAACAAAAATCTAAAAAGGTATTTGAAAACACAATAAAAAGCAGAAATGAAATTGTAGAATATATCGAAACCACACTGATAAGTTTAACCGGAAAATCCTACGACAAATAGTGAATGCTAATTGATTTTTTACTGATGTGGAGGTTCAGATTTCTGAGTGTCATATGTCCTTCGTAAGGATTTTTCACTTTCTTGTCGCGATAAGCAAGCCGACCAAAAATGTAAAAAAATATATATCGGGGATTCTGCATGTTTTATACACACAAAGTTTCCAAAAAACGTTATGAAAATTTATATAGACTTAAAATCATGTATACTGCTGCAGTAAAAATATTTAAACAAATAAACACATTATAAAAATTTTTGTTGTTCTATATTTTTAAATATAGTTAACTTACTTTATAGTTTTATTTAATTACTAAACAGTACCTAATCAAATCTGGTAGGTACATATATTTTTCGCTTTTGTTGGTTTAAACCTTAATATTATAAAAACAAAAGTAACGTTTAATATTTACAACAAAAGTTTATTTTACCTAGGAGTACCATTAACATACTTAAATAACCAAAAATTTTTTTATTTTATCGTTTCACACGTAATAAGTCCTGAAATTATTTAAAGAAGCATTGATTTTTAGATTGTATACGTAGATGGTGGTATTATGATTATACATTAATCTTACCAAACTCACTGAGAGTAAACTAATAAGAGTAATTAGAAAATTACCTAGCAAAGTGGCAACAGGTCACGATATAGATTTTTGGCAGCGAAATTCGTGACCTCATCAAAGTTCACTGCCACATGTTCTGCATTTAAATACGATCCCCTTTTAACTCAGTTTATTTTTAATTTTTTTGGGTTTCTTCATTACTTTATTTAAATTTAAGGTGTACAGAATATATATCATTTTCCTGTGACGTTATCCTCTTGCTGAAAATCCTAACAATCTACATTCAGTGTGTCTACCTAAGTTCGCAGTACATTGAAAACTTTTTTAATACCCAATAATTTTACAAAAAAAGTTATTCTTTAAAAAAAAATCTGCATGGTGTAAAATTTAAAGTACAACTATTAAAATAAATAGGAATTTCACCCAAACAATAAAATACTTTTATTTTTGACAATATCGAAAACTGTTACCAAGAAAATTTATGAAGAATTATAAACTAACTAGTTTTTAACAAACAATTATTTCTTTATTAATAATAAATTTTACAATCTTTATTTTTATTAACTTCTATGTAGCAGCATTTTAATAATGCAATAACTGATTTTTGACGATTTTAAAAACTGTTTATTAGCAAACATTAACTAAAAACACCTTTTGCTCTATAATATTGTGCGGGTTTCGTCTGCCTATACGTGATTATTATGAAAATATATGATGGATTCTCTTGAAAAATACTTAAATGCAACTTATCCCAACCGTTGGAATCGTCGAGGATCGCCGCAAAACTGGCCTCCTCGATCTCCAGAATTAAATTTATGTGATTTCTGGTTCTAAGGTTACCTTAAATCATTAGTTTACAACACACCAATACTTGATATCAACGATTTAAAGAATTGAATTCAAATAGCGTGTTCGACGTGTTGGACGATCAATGAGACGTAGAGTACCTACGTTCATGTATTTTGGCTGGGGGCGGTCATTTCCAACATTTATTATGAATCATATTTTATTCTTGCATTTTCCATCTTTACTGTTTTTTACTTAATATGTAGTTTAATAAAGAATAAAAATCATGATATTGTATTTTATTTTTTTTACCAAATCTGTTGATTATAGAAATAAATTTTAGGATTACGAAAAGTTTTTAAATAAAAAGAGACTTTAAGTTATATTTTTACTTTATAAAACTAAATCTCAAAAAAAAATTTAATATTTAATAAGGTAAGGAATGCTCATTTCACCCCCTTATAATGTAATAGGAATGTTGAATAAATATCGGTGGTTAGTCCTTTGTAAGTGCACGGAAATTACAAAATTTCTATCTTTACTTAAATTTGAACAAAAAAATTAAAATTTAATTTTACTCACCTCCTTTTGGGGGTGATATCTCGAAAGGGGGTGAGCTGAGGAAATTTTGTTATAGGAAATATCCATCATAATTTCATACGGACAAATATCACCTATATATTTGTCAAAGATACACGTAAATAGTAATAAAAATAACTAATATTAAAAGGTAAAGTAAGTCCCTATAATATTAATATTATTGAGATCTTTATTCAATTTTGGAGTCAGTTATTGAATATATGGTTAACTGTTGTAGATTATTTTTTTTATTTGATATTTATTATCTGGTAAATTTAGAATTGTCAAACTTTACTGCTTTTCAAATCAAAAAAACACTAAATATTTCACAGTTAATATATTTTTTATACTCAACCACTTTCTTTTTTTTTCAAATCCCTTGGAAACACTATTATAATGTTTTTTAAGATACAGACTTTGATAAAAAAAAATTCATGAACTTTTTAACTGAATCGTTCTATATACAGGACCACAGATTATAACCAATAATTTAAGTAATGTCAAAATAAACAAATTTAGTTCTTATTATTTTAAATTTTATTTCTTATTTATTATTGAAAGAAAAACTATTATTTTTAATGAAATTTTTATATTTAACATATATATATTTATATATACTAAAAAAATGATTATTAAATTGGCATTCCTAAAATGCTTCCCAAATAAAAACAAACTCTATATATTTATTTTATACTATAAATTATTATTATATTATATTTTATGTATAGGTATATTTTAATATATATATTTTATATATATAGAATTTATTTCAACAGGTTAAACAAGATTTTTTTAAAAAAATAGGACATCACATGGCAATTATGGTGCTCTTTGTTGGCTTAATAAAGGATGAAAGTATTTGTAAAAAAATGGTCCATCAGTAAAGAAAGTTTCTTTGTCAGGCCGGGATCGTTAATCAAGCAAATAAATCTCTTTTAGATGGAAGCTGTTCACTGTTTGTAGAATGATAAAAAAAGCACTTTATTTATAAAATAACATAAATATTGTTGAGATATTTTTATGGGTCACATGTTCTTGTTAAACTTTAACCCGTGTTAACAAACCAATACTCTTATCCACTGTTCTCCTGTATACTGCGGCATTGCCTTTGAGGGTTGTTTATAACAAAGAACCGTTTTTTTAAGAGCTTTGAATTGTGGTTATTTTAAAAAATTATAATCATATAAAAATAATAATATAATTATAATTTAATAGACTTTAAGGTAGAATTTACGGTACTTCCATCTATAAAATACACATGAAAATAATCTGAGGATATTTTATTTTAAGCTGGTTATATCTCCAGGTTCTGCATAACGGGTATTCAAACGGAAAATTTCGCTTTAGCCAAATGCTCGCACTGCATATGTGTGTCGAACGCCATTTTCTAGCATGTCAATGACTACCAACATTTGTTTGCGGTTTAAAAGATGTCTTTCCATTTTTAGCCAAAATATGTATGTGGTTTACTCATCTAAATCTATACTAAAACATTTTATTTACATATAAAACAGAGAACAATAACAAAAACATGTTTTTTTAAATGTTTTTGTTTACATTTTTTTGAGATAAAGTAAAAACATTAGAAAATTTAAGTAAGTACAATATATCTTATTATCAAGCTTAATATTTTAATATAAATTAATGTTCTTAGATTATTTCTATGTCTGTAGATGTAAAAGCTTATAGACTTAATTTCTGGCATGGGGTTTTATTTTTATTCGTCATTGATGTTAAAATGGACAAGGGCTCTAAAAAAAATGCTTTGTCTCGATTTCCGGTTTCGGCCAGTGTTCACGCCGAACACGCAAGCGGAAATAGTCACGCCGCAGACAAGTATTAAGTAATAGAAACCGCGAGTGAAATGGTTAATGTATTGTTAAAGGACATAAAATCTTTCATAAAATCCAATGTAAAAATTTACGACAACACGAATAAACGATGCACAAGTTAAAGAGTTAGAGTAGCAATAAATTAGCGTCTTTCACAAAAAATATCAATAATAAAACAATTTTTGAAATAAAGCATACTTCACGAATATACATTGGTATTCAACTATACATTTAAGAAGTACGAAAGTAAACTCCTCTAATATTTTTAAACAAATTTCGTAGGTAACGAATTTTATTTTATAAGAGATTTCTTGTTTGGAAATTGTTGTCAATAATTTGTTAGCACGCTTAATATTGCAACCAAATCTGTTTTTAATGACTTTATTTATTGTACATAATAAGAGGTAAGTAATCCAAACAAATTTCTCTAATTACCTAAGCTCTTAAGCTTTAATTTGGCTTGTTGATTCATTTCTGTTAGATTTCTAGAAAAGTAATTAGTAATCCTGGGTTATCATTGTAGTGGGTACCTACATTAAAATCATATAGTACCGATTGTAATTTTAAGTTATGTATGTATATCTAATAGACCGCGAAAATACAGCGACATGTTTTAGATGAAGATGGATTAATATTAAATGTACATGCTTATATAACTGCGGAAAAGGACAATGGAGATCCGCTGCTACCAGTTTTATCTATACGTAAGCGTTTGTGTGATGCGATGGGTATTGGTTAAACAAAATTAACCTCAGTTTTAAAAAGTGTAAAAGATGGAAATAGTGAACGAAAAGTTGAAAAATATAAACCCCGCCGACATCCAAATATTGTTGAATTTCCCGAAGCTAACAAATTTAAAATTCGCGACATTGCGTACCAAATGCGTGAAAAAAAAACAAAAATCTTTAGATTTAATATAAGAAAAAGTATAAGAAAAAGATGTATTTAAAATTTCTAGAATGAGTCTATGGAGAATTTTAAAACATATAGGATTTAAGTTTAAAAATGAATTCAATTTTTAAGAAATTATACTCACTGTAAACAAGAATGCTCTTCATTTGTTTATCTGGACGAAACTTGGATTTTTGCTAAAGATTGGCAAAACGATAACATTGTCTTTAAAACACACCGACAGTGAAGCAAAAAGACACATTATTGTGCATGCAGGTAGAAAGCATGGTTTTGTTGATGGGCCAAATCTTTTATTTTCGTCAAAATCAAAATTAGCCGACTATCATGACAATATGGATAAAGAGATGATTGTAAAATGGTTAAAAAAGAAACTATTACCATTGTTACATGAACCAATTTTAAATAAGCAACCAACAAACTCCTGGACGGTACAGAAAATAAAAGAATGGTTAACGAACAAAAATATTTCATTTCCACAGTATTACTTTAAGCCGGAATTATTATCGATAGCTAAAAGGCATTTATCATTTCCAATTTAATCCCATTGAGTATATTTGGGGAATATGCAAAACTTATTATGACAATTACATTAGATCTAATGGTTACAGTAATAAGGCTGTTTTGAAAACCTGGCAACAAGCACTTAATACTGCCACTCCTGAAATTTGGGAAATATGTGTCACAATTTGTAAAAATGTAATAGAGGAATGGTGGGTTCGCGAAAACCGCATCGAAGCAATTAATCCTGTTATCATTTACAATCAGAATGAGGATAGCGACGACAGTGGTTCCGATTATGATGATTATAAATCTAATGCTTGATAATACCGTAAGTACTACATTATTAAACACATTTATTAATTTTGTGCCGATAATTTATTTTTGTTGCATTCCCTTTTAACATAATTAAATATGTGCCATTTATAACCAAAAAACTCATCGAGAGCTACGTATTTCTGTTCACAATAAAGCGAGCAATAAAAATAAAAACTCTCAACAAAAGCATAATAATAAATAAAAAAATTTCGGGTTTAAATCTTAGGGGAATTTACTAATGTACCTCTCAACACTGTGCGCCCGTTAAGTTGATGTCTTGGTGACTAATTCTATACCGTCGTATATTGGTGAAATGAGCTATATATAATTTTCATTGCTTTTGCGCATTAGTTTATAACTGAAATAAAGATGTCATTGTTAAATTTATAAAATTAAATGCGAAACTTCTTTTTTTATTGAAATATTATCTACATCTTATATTACAAAATAGGTTTTAAAATCAGTGTGGCCTACTTTATTATATTCATAATATGAAATACAAAAAATAGAACACAATGTGCTGACGGCAGCTGTTCGCCGGAGAACAGATAAGTGAGTTCGAATTGTTTTTTGGCTCTAAGATTGAAAATTCAAATTCAATAGGCTCCACTCAATTTAGATATAGCTATACTATATTTGGATAATTGAGAAAACCAAATATCTATCTTCAACAAAATACCTAAAATGATATATAATTAAATTTTCTTAGATATTCGGGTTGGGCAAATAGGAGAATAAAAAAACATATCACATATAAGAATATAATAAAAACACCAAAATGGACAAAGCAAAATATGTTGTAGACCAGAGTATCATATAGTAATAATTACATCAATTAAATAATATATATATAACAATATTAACGAATGTTTTATATCAAAATACATACATTTATATACCGGGTGTTATACCGCTCAAAGTTACCAAAATGAGGTATAATGGTAAGAAATAAACCTGTGACTGAATGTGCTGTCACATAGTACTATGTGAGAACTTCACAAAAGCTCTTTAGATTATAGTTTATAAAATTATCACGGTGGTATAATATACGATATCAATAATTAGTTATTAATAAAAATGATGGTATGATAAATATTAATATGATAAATTAGTTATAAATAAATCTCAAAAAGTAAGAGAACACTGAAGGTGTAAAAAAAACCTGGTGTTAAGGTCCAATGGTCCACATATGTAGCCTCTATCCAAGGTCCACTTGATGTAGTTGAAGACACAAAAACGAAGACAGGAAGAATACAGGAAACAGACAGCAAAACGAAGAGAAGATAAGAAGGCTCAACCTTCCAGGTCAGCCAGGGGTCGATGATGCAGCTCAGCAGGTCTCTAGCCTCTACCGGCTACTACTAGTCCTCAATCGGTAGTTGTCTGACGATTGCCAGAAGTCTGATGATGAGGGCTAAGCTGTACCCTAACACCCTAACAAAAAATAGTTTCATGAAAGAACATGGGCAAAATAAAAAAACCAACAAAATGAAGTAGGTATATTTTCAACCTGATCGATATCATTGCTAGTTCAAAAGTCATAACTTACCTTCTGAGAAGGGAGGTAAAACTAGAAGATATCCAAAACAGCAAACAAGACTAACAGGACTAACAGGACTAACAGGACATCAGGACAAAATGGCGGCGTTCCTACCGCATGGCAGTCTACCGGTGTTTGGCACAAATCCCCATATAAAGGCTCCAAAAACCACAAACGATGGGTGCGACTTGATCTCGGCCCAAACGGCACTTCGTAGATTCCCCCAAAGGGTTAATTTCCGGTTAAACACCGAAAAAGAATCCCAAAAACGAGTCGAACGCACCTCATCATGGCCGCACCGAAAAAGAAGCCCCTCGACCTCCACGAGGACAGATACCATCCTCTATTTCTAACAGTTGCCAGAAAAAACTGCACATCCTGTATGAAATCAGCGCCAGTTTTGAATTCCTAGCCTCTCATTGGTCAGAACCATAAATGCTATTGATTGACTAAATGAATTCCAACGAATGTAATCTAAAAGACCATTCTTCTTCTTTCTTTTCTACTATGGGCACGAAACATAAACGGCTAACCGACTTGAGACCGATGACAGAAGTTCTATGAAAGAAGAACTATGACAACTCACACAATGACATCGAAAAATAGAAAATAAATATAACCTTATAAGATTATATTATGAAAAATAGAGAAATAAACCCAGTAAATACCCAGAGATCTCATTCAGAATCAACAAAATCCTGGGACAACCTTCAATAGCCTAGAATTCATCACACTAGAGAACACAACGGTATGTCGCCTGCTCACATGTGAATGGATGTTTTTATTGACTTTACTATCTTCAATTTCAGGCCTAGGATCAGACAGATAGCCAGAAATCATAAGATTCCTACAGCTTAATTACATCACTTTCAACAGCCCTAAGAATGTCAGAAGCAAGAGTATTACCTAGTGTTGGAACTTGTGAATTTACTAGCATTCAACTATATGCGATGTTTGTTTTGAAATAGTGGTTTTAATAGATGTTTTATTCAGGAATTTGATATCAAAACTGAATGTTCTCTGCAAGTACAATGCCCAATAAATGAAAAATTTATTATATATAAAAAACAAAATTAAGAGGTAGCAATTTCAAATGCTACAATGCCCAATAAATGAAAAATTTATTATATATCAAAAACAAAATTAACAGATAGCAATTTCAAATGCTACATCAGATAAAATTAATTACAATTTTTTACACTTGCCGTTGACAGTATTTGAAACAATATTACCTAGTAATAAAACTTTCAAAAATACCAGAATTTCCAAATTTACTAACAGCGTTATTCTGAGAGACGCGTAGCAAAGCATTATGTACTTTTTATAAATCCTTGAAATACATTTTTGATGGACCGTTCCTTTTCCAAAACAAAAACCATTTTATTAAAAAAGATCGCTACTAGAGAAAATTCATAAATTGTTGTTTTTGACAAATTTAAAATTAATAGGATAATTTTGAATTGAAAACTTCCTTGAGTGCGTTGAACAGTTTTTTGGTATAGTGTCACATCATCTTGGCAACATCAGTGTCAATAACGTCAACGTCACCAACAATAAGGTGTTTTCGATGTAGAAGGTGACAGCGGCTGTCGGCAGTGGCCAAATATATTTGAAAAATATTAGTATTATATTTAGTACTTACTGTTGTTATTAAAATAATAAATAAACTCAAACACAGATGCGGATTTACACATTTTCCGAGTATAGGTTGTTAAATGTTTGCCGCTCTAAGACTACCAGTCTATAGTTTATTTTGCAATTTAGCAATATAGTTAAATTTGTACAAATATTTTCTGATCACATGGGCTATCTATGATCTAAATGACAATTTTGTATGGAGGAAATGTACGACACAGGGTTATTTGTTTATGGTTTTTACACAATACCGCACATTCGGTAAATATGGTTCCCAAATTTGCCGTCCTTTAAATCTGCTGCACTAGGCTCAAGCCTATTTAGCGTGCTGATAAATCCGCCTCTGCTAAAACACAATTTAAACAATGTACAATATGCCCACATTGAATTTTTTACGTAATCAAAGGGCTCGGAAGCAACGGTGACGTCATCGTTTCTTCTTTTTCTATCTGTCTGTCAAAAAGTGGCCTTGAGCTGATAGCCCACTTTTAATATTTAATAATTTTAATTTACAAATTATAAAAATTTTGATTTTAAACGCTATAATTAATTTGAAAGTACAACCAAACCACTGTCATCTCAGAGTTTTAAGTTTTTTTTTGTCGGCAGTTGATTAATTGCAATAAAATTTTTAATACTAGACTTCATTAGAAAATTATAATGTAATGAAGACAAACATTTTTTAATTTTAATTTTATTTTATTAAAATTATAATTTAATTTGCGGTTTTTTAGTCTAAAAAGTTATTTTGTAGTGATTTGTGCTCAATTTATTATATTATTATTTCTAGGTGCTGTTTACGATACAATTTTTTTTTATTCACACGGCCCCAAAAGGCCTAAATGGCGTCGACCCAGGTGGGTCCTTTGCCACCGTGTTTTTTAGATGTCCCATTTTGTGGTGTTTACCAGCCTGACGAATTTTCCAGTTGTGCTTATGGGGTCCATTCTAATATTTTCCTGCTCCGTGCCTGGTACCGTTTATAAGCTAGAGCCTTACATTAAAAAAAGAATGTGCTCAGCTGTTTTGCCTTTCATGTTACACCATCGACACAGTCGGGGGCTGTCTTGTTGGATTCCGATTCTGTGTAGGTAATGAAATAGGTGACAGTGTCCAGTAATAAGACCCACAATTTTCCTCATCTCTTATCTGCTCAATGATAGCAGGTCGGAGGTAAGTTTCTTGCATGATCTTTTTCCATTTTTTAATCTCCCTCTTGATTTAAAATTCGTGTTTTTTGTTTTTCTTACATTTACGCAGGTTTTGAAATGAAAGCACTGCATGTGTTTTTTGCTTTAGGCTTCGTTTGTCAAGCTTATTATTATTCCTTCAATAATATTGCAAGAAGCATGCCTCTTTTTTTAAGTCACACATTTTTACTGATGTGATGATTCAGAATGTTCGTTTACTTGCGACTACGATTGCGTGGACGCAATCGGGATCGTGATCGTTGTCGCTTATTTGTGTTCTTCGCTTTAGGCTTCGTTTGTATATGCCATTTTTATGTGTTCATGTTTGCACTGCCATCTTTGGGTTTACGATGCTCGAAGAAGAGTAAGACAATTACGTGAAGAACGCATTAATATAGAATTTGCTGTAGTGGTGATGGTATCGGTTCCAATAATATAGGTTTGCAGGTCACCTCTGAATTTTGTTGAAAGAAATTTGAATGCAAATAAATACACTACCTTTTTTTCCGTAAAGACCACTTTTTTCTATTTGCTACGGTTCCTACACACATCTTACGCTTATTTTACGTTCATCAGCACTTTCATACATGTTTGTCGCTTGCTAGTACTTTTGACCTGGCCTTTTTTCAAATCTGGTTGATACATATCCTCATATAGCGAGGGTTACTACAAATATCTTGTAAGAAAATATGGGATATGATTGGCAACCGACTGGTCAATTTACCCCAACTACCAAATAACCTACTTGACCTGCGCCATCGAATTCAAGTAGCCTGGAATGACATTTCTCGGGATACCATAAATCATTTTGTATTTTTTAATAAAATTGATTGATACTCTTATATGGTGTTCGTATTTTTCTGAAAGTCAGCATATATAGTGTAACCAACGAATATAGTCTTGTACTAAAATTTAATGAAGGTACATTTATATAAAAGAAAAAACATATTTGTTATATTGTTTTAACTTAAAACAAGAAATTGTTGCAACGAACTTAAATGTTGAAATGTATTTTGTTTATAAATTGTTAGTTTTAATGCAGGTACATTAACTGTTATTTACACATTGTTAAAATGTTAAGGCGAACATCAACAAGTTCGTATTATTGCATAATTTAAGTTTGGATGTTCATTATATTATTCCGGTAGCTACGAAGTTTGACAGTAAAAGATATTTTATCATGGTGAACTACTATTTTTTTGATTGTCCTTAAGTGAAAGGATTCAATGAGTAAGATATTTAATAGCATTAACATCGCCGTGTTTTTATTTAATTTTTACTTGATAATATTGTATTTTATTAAAAACTAACAGAATCCGGCAGACGTTGTCCTATCAGTTATAACAAAATGGATAGCGCGAAAATATTCCTTTACATATCTATGTATCCTATACCATTTTCTATTCGGTTAAACGGTATAGAAATTGATGTATTGCATGAATACGTAGTTACTTTACGAAAAAAAAAAGCACGCTCCAGACTTATTCCGCGGATCGCGCCCCGTTTTAGCGATCTCATAAATACAAACATCCATTTAAAAATCAATAAAAAATATACAATTTTGTAATTTATAGTTAAATTTTAATTCTGTTGTTTTGTTCCCTTTTTTAATTGTGCTGACCTATCCTAATTAGACTCGGTTAAATTTTCTACCCGCATGAAACCTTACAATGTATAACTTCAAAGACCTAGTACTTCCCATGTAAAACGGTCGCTTATACCCTAATCCTTTATATTTTGAAACTCACTTTTAGGTAAAGTTTTACCCACTGCTTCTAAACTACTTAGAATTCGTACTAAAAAACTTATGCCGACCACGAAATTATTAAAACAAATTTTTAAACTATTTTTTAGTAAAACGATTCGGAAGTTTCAAGTTTGTCAAAGACTTTTGTAGATAAATAACGATTATTTTTAACAAAATCTAGTACCTCTCCAGTTTAATAGGTATTTTAATTACAAATACGAGTAGATACATCAAATAAAATCGTAATAATATTCATCATTTGGGCATTTTATTTTTTTAAAATAACCTTACTTTAATGTAACTAAATAATTATTCTAGTAATTGTCAACAAACATTATCATTTAAAGTTAAAGATGTCAAAGGTATCAAATATTATTTATAAAATGTATAATAACTGATACGATGAGTGATTACCCTTTGATTGTTCTTCTTCTTCTTTCCTTCTTGACAGAAAGGTAGTGATCACATAGACGATTCTAATGTAGTGTTGCAGCTTTCCTTACTACTTCTCTTCACTTATTCCTATTCACTACATTGTGGGAAGCTTCTCTAAAACTTGTTTCAGTGCATTCTTTTATTTGGTTAGACCATCTTCTCCAACTAGACAACCAACCGCTCTAAATCATCATTATTGCATCTTGTAACGTGGCAAAAGTATTTTAGTAGCTTGGTGTTTACTATTTGGGATAGTCGCCGCGGTTCCTTAATTTCCCTAAGGATAGACTTATTCGTTCTTCTTGCCGTCCACGGGACTCGAAGTATTCTTCTCCAGCAGTGCATATCGAATGCATCCATTTTTCTTCGGTTATGTGCTTTTATGGTCCACGATTCCGCTTCGTACAGAAATATTGGGATTATAAGAGTTGCAACTATTTTAGTTTTGTCATTTTTGAAGTTTTTTTTTATCTACATGTTGTAAGTTTGGACCGTACACAGAGTCTGCATAATTTGCGTGAGAAAGTACAAGTGATTCACAAAGAATCTGCTTGAGTTTTGGTTTCAGTAATTTCCGACTTGAGTAAATTGATTTTGGATTACTGAAACCTCATTTCAAGATGAGAGAAACATGCGATGAGAATTTAGGGTGAAATCCAACATAAGTCCTATGGTGGTCTCGGTAAGAGTCAATTCTCATTCTGAATCCTAATATCAATGTTATTTATACATCTAAGTTTTATTAATTTGCGTTCAAATAGCATAACTGTTTTTGAGTAGTTTATAGGTAGACAATAGTTTCTGGAGAGATTTTTTAGATTATTTAGGTCATTATTGATCTGTAGCAAGTGGAAGGAAGTGGTCTCTTCCCACCACTACGGGAAAAAGACGTAACTCTATGTATGTATGCATGTATTGATCTGCACATACGCTATAGCTAACATATTTTCAGGGAATATTTTGTTAATTTGTGTGTCATCGGCGTTACTATAAATATTAGTGTGTTTAAGACATTAAGCAAATTGAGAGGTATATATCACGAATAGAAGTGGGCCGATTATTGAGCCTTGTGGAACGCCATTATAAAGATTAAGATAATTGGACTTTTTTTGACCTAAAATAACTAGTACAAGCGGTTCAATAAGTAATTACAGAGGAATTCCACTGCATTCAAAGAAAATTCCAAATATTTTATCGGATTCAACAATAGTTGATGATTGATTTTGTCAAAAGCTTTAAAGTAATCTATCATCACAAGAAGGCATAATTTGTTTTTATCGATCGAATCCAACTATTTATCTACAATGTTTGGAAGAGTTGTTTAATTAGATCTGGAGCCAGATTTACTCGGTGGTAAGATATTATATTGCTCCAAGTAGTTTCGAATTTGTTTATTTATTATCTTCTTAAAAGCTTTTGAGATGACACATAAAATACTAATAGGGCGTAAATTGTTGTATATTTGGGGTTACATTAAAAACAACCACTGAAATAGAAACTTCATTAACAGGGCAAAAATATTTATTTGAGGGTATTTTGCGACAAACTCATATCTTCCCATTCAAAATCCCGATTTAAAATACATGAAAGATTTTTCTAAGTGAGCTTTTGTACAAAATAATTGTTTAAATAAAAGTTAAAGATATTTTAATTATGCTTCGAAGAAAAATAGTTCAACGCTTTATGACCAAGAACAACAAAGTTATAGCGTTTTTAGAAACTATTCTCTACCGCTTCAGGCGCCATTTTGAACAGGTTCCACCGCTCTGATTTTTGGGGACTTTTCAGGAAATGATTGTTTTGATACGTTTTAAAACATATGTGAAATTTAGCTTGCCCCTAATTTTTTCTACCCCAAGGTAGTATTTTACTGCGGTACATTCGACAAGCAGTTAGGACGGTTTCAGAGCTTACTGATCAAAAGTTCAAGTATTAAAATTTAGATTCAGTTTATCAAATTTTTTAAGTCGGTAAAACAAGTTTATTAATAAAGAATTAACTAGATATCCTAACTTAATGAAGAACGATATTTTAACATACCACACACTTACTTAACATAAATTAAATTATTTTAACTAGTCCTAAAATAAGGGGTGTATCAAAAAATTTGGAAACGATTCGAGTTTTTTGGTACGCTTAGTTTTTCTCAATAAAAAAAAACCCTTTCATGAAAAATATTATATGGCTGACTGTATAGTATATTAAAAAAAAATGAAAATATTATTGAAAGGGTAGTTTTAATTATTGTCAAAAATAATGTGTATATGCCCACAAAAACTTCTTACAGTCATTTAAAAAAAATATGCTGCACATGTTTTAATATAAAAAAAAAATTGAATATTCGAGGATTTAAACCTAAATAATAATAAGCCAAGTTTTTGTTACGTTCTGTCGGGATTCCCAAAACGCACACCGATATAACGCACACTGATATAACTCTAATTACTTTAATTATTTTTACGAATAAATCGGCGAGACGGTTATGTTTTAGTTTCAACACAAAAAAAGCTTTCTGTCCTTATCATTTTTTTCATTTTTAATAATAAGCAATACATATTTTAGTCACCCAAAGAAAAGTATTGAACAAATTAAGATTTCGAGTTAAAACATTTATTTAACGGTAGCTCTCAATTTTTGTTTTTTTCCAGAAAGTGGATATCAGTCCCATTTTTCTAACTACATTGTTAAACAGCTTGTTTAATTAAATATTTCTAATAACTCTTAAACTACACTCCTGTGTTCGCAAATATATTTCAATCAACTACATGTTACATCCAAAAGGGCAGGAGTTCATGCTCGGAGCCAAAACTATCTATCGTGGAAACTCACAGTGGGGATTTCTATTAATTGCATTGGAACCAACGATCATTAATCTTATGGTAAGTCCCTTTTTTTATTAAAGCCGGTTACATTCTTTTTGTCGTCTGAGCTAACTGTACCTTCCTTCCAAATATACAGTCCACAATTAATCTCTGTGGTTACGGAATTCTTGTATTTACAACCCTTAAGATTTATACAACAACCCTTTTTGTTCTTATAAATTAACATGGTACATGTTCATTCTGGTAAAGTACATAAAAGCCGACAACGGTAATAATCCATAAAACCTAAAGCATGTAGTTTGCCAAAATGCATAGACCCAATAATAGGACTTTCACATATTTGCGCCAGAGGCTGTATTATACAGTTGTAAATTTAATTTATTAAATGAAAACATTTCCATCGAGAAATTCAAATTACGATAAATAAAAAATATTTCCAATTTATATTTCAATTTTTATAATTATTAATTTATATATTTTTATGTTATTAAATGTCCAGCAAAGATAATATTCTAAATCTCAAAGAGGGTTGCTATTTCAAATATCAAAAAAAATGTATACTCTTTACAATAGTTTTTAAAATAAAAATTTTTTCACACAAATGATATATATATATATATATATATATATATATATATATATATATATATATAATCTATCCAACCTTTTTAAACCTCCTGAATATGTGTGCAGTATACTGATTGAGTCGCTGGATCGCTGAGTCAATGGATTGCTGATTTGTTGGGTCGCTGAAAAGATAGGGGCCCCTTTTTTTTTATTCCTCCGGTTCTTTTAACCAAACTGCTAATTTTCAACTTTTTTACTAATAACTATAATTATTATTATATTTTCTTTTTATTTTTAAATCCAATAACTTTCTTTTTATAACACGTCTGCTCTTTTTAAAAACTGATTTTATACCAACAATCTTTATTTTTCAAACATCTCCCAGAAAACCGTTCCCATGATAATTTCAATTTTTGTTTTTACATACTATGTTAAACAATTTTTTTCTAATTTTTAAATCATATATTTTTTAAAAATATTTAAAAAGGCCTTAAAATTTAAATTCTGAACGTACCTGTCAAATCTTCAATAAACAACCAAAATTACAAATGTGTCAACGTAAAATACTGTCATAATTTTTATTTTTAATGTAAACAAAATAAAACAATAATTTATCACAATTTTCATAACATAACACAAACTATAAATTCGATAGTAGTATTATTCAGAGAGTAACTCTGCAATTAGTAATCGTTATATTTTTCTGTTTTTTTGTTGTTGTAAGAATGATGTTTTTTGTTACTATCCAAATAAGTAATTTATTATCGTAAAACTTTAAGAATTTTATTAACTGCGCATTTTTTTTACATAAAAGTATAAACAAAACATCTATAATAGGTTAAAATTAAAACACCTAATTTATTACATTAAAAGTAAAAGCACAATAAAACAGCGTATCGTCTAAAAATTGTGGTGAAACATTTAAAAAAAAAACCTTATTTTAATCAAATTGGGTTGTATAAAAATCTTTATGAGCAAAGTTAATAATGGATTTTCTCTGCGAATGGATAGGTATGTATACAATGGGGCACAATAGACAAATTAATCGGCCGTTTTAAGAAAGGAGTGATTGGGTGATTCGGCCATTAAAAAAAAAATATTAAAAATTTAACACAAGTTTATGTGGTAAAAAACGATAAAGAATTACATAAATAAACTGTTCATAGAATTGAATGAATTAAAGAATGACATGTTAGAAGAAATGAGGCTATTTACATTATAATTTATTTTTTTAAACATAAAAATTTTGTTATTATGTCTTAAAAATAATTTTAATTTCAATCTTATTGGAAAATATTGAAGCTAATAATTAACCTTTAAAGGACAAGAATACGTTTTTTTCAAACTTTTAATGTAACCAATGTCCATAAAAAATTATTAAAATTAATTCCGTATAGCAATTTGTATGATTTAATATGTTGTGGCGTTAATTTTGTCCTGAATTTTAAAAATACGAAGAAAATAAAATAAATCTCTGGAAATACAATTAAAAAAAGTGATGTGTATTTTAAAAGTTAATTCGACGTGCTTTTATGTTTAGGAAAGTTATTAAATTGGATAACTAATTTAAAAGTGTATATAGTTTTTAATGTTTTACTTACCATACGTTAATATTGTAGTGTGTGTGTTTAACCATTAGTTAAATTTAAGTTAACATACCTGAAACAATAATGGTGATTAATATTTTCTTATTTTTAATGCTTAAATAGTTATGTTTTTATATTAAATTATAATTATTTACATTTATTTCTAGTTTATTAAAATAACTTTATTTGTATTGTATTTAATTTAATTAAATTAAATAAAAACTGTCAAATTAATAGTCCTTTAAACAACGGTAAATACAAACAACTGCATAATGTGGAAAATTATTTTTGGATTCCAATACTGTCAGCAAATTAGTTTTTGAAATATTTATAAAATAATTCTATAAATTAGCAACAGCTAGACATATTATTTAGTACCTACCCATAAAAATAATAACATTTTTTGTACAAAATATTTCAATCAATAAATACACTGATTCTTTATATCACAATAAGCGTCTAGATTTTGATGGAAAATCGTAAAAAAACCTCAGGAAAATTTATAAAAAATCTGTCTTGACAAATTAAATTGGGCTGTTGTTTCTTTATAAATTTATTTCTTCTTGTTGTAATTACGAGCTAATTCAATGAAAAGGTAGCAATTTAAGTGGAATACATAAATTACTGTTTCACTTCTCTCTTTTCTCATTCACATGAAGAAAGCCAAAAAGCAGGACTAAATAAAACAACATGAAAGTACAACGTACTTAAATATAAAAAAGTAGAGGGTTCGAATGATGATGCTTTGTTATTATGACGATGCGAAAACATTTTATGAAACATGATTTTTTGATAAAACAGCCATAAATTATGTTTTATTTTTAAAAATAACTTTGTATTTTATGCTTAAATAACACTGCCAATCAATAGTCTAAATTTAACAACTTTACAAAAACACGAATTTTAATGTAGGTGTTCAAACGTCTTAGCAACAACCTAATCTTAGATAAAACTTCTTCTTCGTCTTCGTCTTCCATAAAGTAATTAATTTTAAAAAACAAAACAGCGTGCCACGTTTTTTTTTTTTTAGTTCTCTAAAGAGTACTCTGCTAGTGGTCTCTCTACTGGCAAATTATGCCCGAGCTCAGCCGTAGAGGGTAGAAGAAAAAAAATATAAAATTGAGCCGCGCCACCGACTTAAGACGGTACAAGCCGGAAACCCCTAGGTCTTGTAGGCACCAGCAGAGCCACACGATAAACAACAAACAATTATGGTGAACTAGATAAATAAAACTATATTTACAATTCCTTAAATATATTAATTAAGTAAAAATGATATTCTGATTTTTTTTTTACAACAAATTCTGTATTTTCGTAAAGTGGATTAAACGAATTTAATACACTTTTCTTAAAATAATATTTAAAATAATTATAACAATCTTTCAGACGATAATAAAAAAAACCTAATGAGGTACAAAAGAGAATTAAAAAAAAACAACAAAAAGAAAATGTTCACAATATTTAAAATTTCGAAAATAATTGGTTTTATATAGAATTCCTGATAGCAAAAGATTAACACAAAAAAGTACACAAAATAAATGGGCTTGCAACAAAAATAATAATTTGAAACCCTCACAATAACCAAATAAATTATATTCAATAATGTATAAATTCAGATTCAACTTGGAGCAGGTACAAATTTAACGAAAAAATAATTTGTTACTTTTAAACTATTGAAAACACTTAGATCGAGCACATAATAACTGATAAGTTGATAAAATTAAACTCGATACCACGTAACCAATTGAAAACTTCATTAAGACGCCACTGTTACATCGATGATCCAAGAACAGAAACACCAAGTAGTATTTTTAAAGATTTACACTGTTAAAACACTCGAGCTTATTTCAAAAATAATTCTTTTTACGATGGCTGTCCTTCAAAATAGCAATATTGTAGGATATTTACAAATAAGTATGAATAAATGTTTTTACTTGGACACAAAGAACTCTTGAGAATATTACTTTAATCAAAGTTCAGACTCGGCATATTATCCAATGCAATAAATAGTTTTCAACAGTGTACCATATTAATAAATTAAAACAAAACTTAATCGTGGTGTCAAAAATAAGTCACGTCGTTTAAATATACTAAAATAAATCACTTATAACCTGTGGATACACGAATTCACGAATCCTGTGGCCTACTCCTGACCCGGTTTGAATTATGGGACTGCACCTGGTACTCAACAATGGCTTCACTCCATCAGATCCCGCACGCGGTTATTTTAACTCGACCCCAATAACCAAAATATCCACCACAAAGGCACGACAGAATGGTCAGGTAAAAAATTAAATGGTTCTTCTTCAAAATCCAATTAAGATGGCCCAAATACAGCCAGATATGAAAGAAAGAACCGTAGAAGTTCTGCTCACGTGTTAATATCAAATCGTTCCCAAAAACTCTCACCTGACCTCCACCACTGACACCAAACGAATGATGTCCACTCCTCACTCCCAGGCCGGATATCAGAAAAATGACACGGAACCCACGTCAGCCAACCTTTGCAAATCTATGTCCCTCACTCATAATCTCGCTCGTCCGTGTTGATAGTCAGCCCATCCACACACAGAGAAGCAAATCAAACAATAATATAGCTGACAACACACGACGATCGAGGCCAAAAATCAAGGCGAAATCTAATACAAAGACTCCCACTCCAATTAACAAACACGTCACAGCCTTTAATAATTAAATCCTATCCTTACTAAGTATGCAACACTATATACAACAAACAATGCAAAACTATTTACGAACACCAGACTATCAGGGACATAATTAATAATGAAACGGTAGATGGGAAAAAATAGGCACGTGACAAGCGATAAAAATTATGTATTATTCTAAAATACAAGTTGTATTTAATACTTAAATAACACTGCAAATCAATTACCTCAATTAAAAATAAAATTCTTGAAATTTTTTTTTAGTTTTAGATGAATTATATGAATACATTCAACAAAAAATATATACAAGAAATGAACAATTTGTTACGTACTATTTTGTATTTATAGTTTCCAAAAGTTTATATTTTTTTGTATCTTTTATCGTTAAGAGGAAAAGCTCTTTAAACAAAATCCATTACTCCTGCAAAAATTTTAAGACCAACGACTATAATTAAAATTTTTTATAATTTGAAATTAAAATTATTGAATAATAAATGAACTAATAAAACTGGGTTGTCAGCTCGAGGCCACTTTTTGACAGACAGATAGAAGAAGAACAAGCTATAAAATCATCATTGCTTTTAAAGCCTTTGATTACGTAAAAAGTTTATTAAGCATTGTTTAAATTGTTTTTCAGTTTAATTATTATTTTAATTGTTTAATTGTAGGATTACTGTGCAGTACAACATTGAGTACTAAATATGCTTATTTTTATATAGAAAGATTAATAACAAAACAAATATTTTTTGAATATTATTTTGACCACTGCTTAAAGCCGCTGTACATCAAAAACAACCATCTGTTGCAGACGCTTGACTTCACCAAGGTGACGCGAAACCCTACCAAAAATTGCTCAACTCACCCAAAAAAGTTTTTACTTTAAAAATAACAATTAACTCCAGAGCTATTACAATGTATTTTAGATTTACCTCGTATCATTAAAACATGCGATTCCTACTAAACTCACGATATTATTCAATTTACAGATCTTTCGAATTATTTTTTGTGTTCGTTTTGTTATGTTGCACATATTCCACGATAAACTTTTTTAACATTTTTCTTTTCCGGGTTAGTGGGGGCCCTTTTGTTTTATTTAGTGTCTATATGTTACGTCGGTCTTATCGCTGTAGTATATTCGAAACAAATTTGACCTCATCAGTAATCTCACCATCCCGTACTTTTTATTGCCTTTTGCTGTTTTCACTTGATTTATTGGATTTTACGGTGTGTTTAATTTTTTTAAGTTATTTTTTTTAACTACTGAAAAGCTTAAAATTTATTTTATTTATATTACATAATTTTTATAACTTATCTGTGTGAATCTTAGCCAAATTTTGGTTGCTGATTTAATTAATTTCTTTTTATTATGACTCATAGTCACCTAGAATATTTTTTGGATAAATATTTAATTACAAAAACAAAGATATAAACAAAATATTGAACCTAAACCTAAATTACTCAAATTTTTTAGTTTAACCAAAATGTACCAAGAAGATGGTATTTTTAGTAAATTATTCTCACTTTTTAAAAGCCTTTTAGAGAAATAAAATATTAGTGTGAAGTCGATAGAATTAAAACTAAAATTATCAAAAAAATAAAAATCATGGTATCATTATTTCCACGAAGAAATAAATATAATCCAAATCTTTTGTGTGAATTTATACTTTTAAGAGTAAAATAATGTTCGATTTCAATATTGTAACAGATACCTATTTTATGGAATAATAAACCTAATATATTGTTAATTTTAGTACTTTCTAACTGTCAATATTGTTTAGTAATCACTATTGATCGCAGATTGTTTTTACTTGTTTGGTACACACCGCGTCTAAATGCTACCGCTATATTCTCTTTACATTTATATATTGCAGTAGTTGAAAACAAATGTTTACCGCTATTATGGCATGTGTACAACATGTATCTTTTTCATACATATTGTGATATATTAGGAGTGAACCTACCGCTAAGAGAAACAAGACCGATTTACTTGAAGTAATAAAATGATAATGATGCAAGTACAAAGGGGACTAGAAAAGTTTTGCTATATTTTTAAAATAATTCTTACTACAGGCAATACATCTCTACATCCTCTATATTCAATCCCTAAACCACATCTGCCATGTCTCGCTGGAGAGTATGGCGCACTCATTGTCCCATGCACTCAAAAAAGTATCGCTGCAAAACAATCTCCATTTTAGCTTTATTTTCACATGGCAGAACAGTACAAAGTCGTAGGGTGCAAGGTTTGTATTGTAAGAATGGTGCTCAAGCAGTTTCAGTCCTGTAGTGGTAAAATATTTGGTGCGGTGAGCTAGAGCGTTGTCGTGATGAAAGACCTGGTGTCCATTCTTGAATTTGTTCTGAAGTTTTTTAGAGATTCGATTACTTTAGAAAGGCACTGCTTAGTGTACTCCTTAGCTGCGACATGATCCACAATTCCACTCGATGTGAAAAATACAGCCATAATTTTCTTCTTTACTGATCGGGATTTTTTGACTGCTACGAGTGTATGCTCGTCATGGAAGACCCAAACTTTGTTTTGAGACTTGGTTTACACATCATAATAGTACAGCAAATTTTCGTCACCTGTCACTATGTTGTTCACATACTGAGATTGTCCCTTATTAAACATTTTTAGCATCTCCCAGCACCATTTTACACATCGTGTCATCTGATCTTAAGCCAGACTATGCGGCACCCAAAAATAACAAACTTTTGTCACGTGCAAATGATGGTTTGGAATCGAATGAATTGCTGGTGCAATTAGGACTAAGGTTTCCTCAATCTAGTGGTAAATTACTTGCCTGTATTTGCCAAGCATTTCACACGCAGCAGTAACGTTTTTCTCCGTAACTGACGTTGGTGGCCTCTCAGCGTCCAACAGGCTGAAATTTCCTCTTTGGAATTTTTTATATCACCTGAATATAGTACAATTTGGACAATTGTCACCTAGTGCAAGAGTCATATCTTCTAATCATCTATGTTTAAACTACGAGCGAAGTTATACCGCAAAACCACCCGAAAATGATATCGTGACCAAAATCCCATAGCTTGCACTTTAAACTATCTCTGCTGACAAACAACTGAGCCCACCAGCTTGGCATGCACTAACACTCAGTCTCCTGTGCCACGTGGTTGTGTCATATTGCAAAACTTTCCTAGTTCCATTTGTATACGTATTCGCACGCCAATGATAAGTAGACGTAAGAGAAAATTTAACTTTCAACTCGAAAATAGTGATTGCTATTAAGAAATTTTCACTTTATTTTCATCTTATTATTAAGTGGCACAGAAAGTGGCCTTTAGGTTGCAAATTCTAAAACTGAATTGCAAAAGTGACTTCGTAATAGTGTATTAAAGAATAATTTCCGATGCCGACGATATAGCCCTGATGGCAGAAAGCGAGAGCTGGCCGAAGCCCTGAAAGCCATGGAAAATACACTTCGTGAACACATTGAGGTGAATAAGACTAAAGTAATGGTGTTAAGAAACGAGCCAACTGTAAAAACTGCTAAAATTTAACTAGACGATATGCCTCTGAACAACTTTAAATAACTACTGATCGTAAATCGACACAAGAAATAACATGGAACATAAATATGGAAGTAAAGAAGCGCATGTTAAAGTCTCTAATATGTAGTGGATTGCTGCACCGTCATCGAAGGAACAATAGAAGATACGAATAAGCGGGGAAGACCTGATGAAGAGAGGGTATTTTTCTATTCTCGCTCAACCATAGGGGTTTTCATATTACCATACGTTTAGCTGGTTTACTGTGTAGAGAGTTTTTGCACTTTATTTATTTTATATTCTGGATCACAGTTCCAATAAAAACAACTTCTTTTTATTACTTTAAAAAAAAAACAAAACGTAAAAACAAATGAGTCTAAGTCACTATTATTTTAAGTCCAAAAAGAGCACTTTTGTGTATACGGGAGAAAATATTACTACAGACAGCTTAATATTCACTTTCGAGTGTGAAATATTAACACCTATTACAAACGACTAACATTAACATTTTTTTTTGAGCAAGTCCTATAAAACGACTGTTTTCAAACGAGGGTTATTCGCGACTTAAAATGTTCACATTCGGGAGTAAACTTACTTCCAACGGGTACTTTTAGCGACTGCTTTCAAAAGAAAACGATTGCCTTTTTTCTTCCAAACAAGAATACTTTTAATAAGGAACATGTTTTTCTTAAAATAAACCATATGTTCGTGCTGTTTAGCAATATTATATGCACAAAAATTTTATTTTAAGATGTAGGAACAATGGTTCGTCCTTTCATCCCACTTGACATGGGTTGCATCGAGCCTTACAACAACCAAAACACTTTCTTTTCAATAGTGCACATGTGTTTACAATAAACGAGGATCACAAATTTTTTATTTTTAAAGAAACACTATATATTATACTACTTAACATCTTCATGTGACGTTTTCTAGATTTTTTTATACCTTTTTGCGAAACCACATTTTTGAGTTGGCGCCTCTCGAGATGGATTATAGACGATCTGAGAAAGAACATTTAGAACAAGTGAAGATAGACTTAGGGTACGCGTCATATAAAAAGATAAAGAGAGCGACTAAGAATACGCTGCCGAAATTTGCTGCCAATCAGTCACCAGGCTGCAACCTAAGGAGAAGATGTTTAATGAGAATGTTAACGACAAAATAAAACATAAAAAAGGAACAAAATATATTGACCAAGATACAATTTTTCATTTATAACAACAATTCGGTATCATGTCTTTAAACTGTTTTTAATTAATAAGAAAGTAACGTTATTATTTTCCTTTCATATCGCAATTAAACCTAAATTTTTGCATTGATTTTTCAAGAGAGTACATATGCTAACAAAAAATTTCCTCTTTAGGTGAACCAAGAATTAAAAACATCGTATTTTTGTGTGATATTTTAGTATAGTTTAAAACCCGCCTGTTATTTGTGGATTAAAAAAAATAAAGCAAAGCAGTATTTGGTCCTAAATAAATAAAAGTAATTTACACAGATAATTCAAGTTTATTGCACATCCAATGTTTTGGATACATTTTCACAAAATAGAAACCTAGATCTTAGTAAAGATAGCCTTTCTCTTTCATATAAAAATAAAAACATAACAATTTAGAGGTGTTGCTACATCTTTTTCAACGGGATTTAGATGACAATAATAAGTCCTATTTTAAAATAAGATTTAAACAAATATTATATCAAATAGTATTATATCATGTATTATTATCGTGAATTAATTAAAAAAATATAGCCAGCTGTGTCGGCATTTAAAAGTATTTAAGAAAAAAATGCGACAAGAAGACATCATCAGCTCAATAGAAATTGCAATATCAAAATAGGAATATTTGAATTTGGTAAGAGTTTTGTCGATTTCGCAAAAATATTCAATTGTTGAACAACCTACAATAAATATTTTTGTTTTTTATTCTTTTTTGCTTTTTTTGATCTTATCCTTTTAAATTCTTTAGCAACTAACTAGTCATCCAAATTCGAGGAATACACATTTACATTTTCCCTTAGTAGGTAATGCCACTGTTCCCAATATGTTTTGTTATTCTCTTTCTCTTTTGATATTCAATGTTTCAGAGTGTTGTGAAGTTCTGAATTCGTCCACTTTTTCCTAGAAGTTATGTGTGCAGCAGATCTTGCAAAGATAACCGGTCGGTCAAATTGCTTGTTTTCTTGTAAACCATAAAGAACCGTTGGCTTTTGATCCTTGTCCGGAAATAGCTTGTCATGTGTTATAAAGGAAATATCTCCAGCGTAAACAAATTGAGAGTAATAATGACAACTTACTGATAAAAGTACGTAAAATTGACAAGTAACTAAATCATCTTTAAAACAATATTTTAAGTAATAATTTTATTGTAAAATTAAAAAAATATACTCTGTTGTTAATTTATTATTTTTAGCTACTTAGTAAAAATATAAGTTTTAATTTCACTGTTTAACAAAGAGAAAAACAATAACTCATTGATATAAAACAAAGAAAAAACGAAACCATTTTCTATTATACGTTTTCAAGCTGTTAGATAAAAACTTTTTGCATCCGTATGCAATGATGTGATTTATTTACTAACTTTTTTAAAATACGCTGGATATTTTTGATATATTCTTTGAAGATTTTTCTCAAACAAAATATGAATAATGCAACATATACATAAATAAATATTTTACAAAGGTAAAACCAAACGTAGTCTTCGACATACGCAATAAAAGTGTTCTAATATAACCGAGACTACATACAATATGTAATGATACATCAATATTTAATAAAATCTAATCTTTTTTAAAGAAAGTTTTACAAATGATAGAATACTTGAGGATTAAATTACGCATATGTCTTAAAAGAATCTATCAAATAGAATAATAAAATTAATTATTTGATCAAAAAGAAAACTTACTAAAAAACGATAAAGATTGTATTTAAATTTTACCTTGAAGGTATTTTTATTTACAAATTCAGTAAGTTATGGGATTTTCAAGCAGGGTTTAGGAGAGAAAGCTTACACATATCGATTTAACTTCAAAAAAGGTGTTAGACAGGAATGTGTTGCTTCGCCATGGCTGTTTAACTTATTTATGTTAAAAAATTTAAAAGATAATGCCTATGAATTAAGAATGAATGATTTAATCGTCAAATGCCTTTTTTACGCCGATGATCAGTTCATGTTAGCATTATCTAAAAAAAAGTTGCAGGCTATAGTTAATATTATGCATGATTCCGTAAAAATCAATAGAAATAAAGTTAATACAAGCAAGACAAAAGTAATGGTTTTTGAAAGAGAAGAAAGCATGACAAACTGCGAGGTGCTGATTAAAGAATAAAGAGTGCAACAAGTGAAAGAGTTTGTATACTTGGGTTCAAAGTTTATGAGAAACGTAAAGTATGACTGTGATATTGAGCGAAGGCTGTTGTTAGAAAGCAAATTAATGGGGCCCTGCATAACTTATAAGCATAATTTATAAGCAGCCAGAACGTGCCAAAAAAAGGCACGATTAGCTATGCATTGAGAAGCTTCTGAGATGAGTAGTCTGAGAATGTTAACTCTGATGAATAAAGTGAGGAATAGTGTGATAAGAGAACGCCGTGATGTGAGAGAAGATGTAGTAGCAAAGATAGATAAAGGAATGCTTAGATGGTTCGGATACGTAAAGAGGATGAATGAACGAAGATTGACGAAACAGATTTTATAAGGCGAGTGTGAATGGGCAAGGCGGTAGAGGTCGACATAGACTCGATTAGATCGAAATTGTTTTAAAAAAAGGCCAGGTCGAGAGTACCAGCAACCGACGAACATGTTTAAAAGTGCTGATGAAAGTAGAAAAAGCTAAAGACGTGTGTAAGAATTGTAGCAAGTGAAAAAAGTGGTCTCTGCCTACTTCTACGTTAAAAATGCGTGACTATTTGTAAATATGTAATAAATTTACTTATATTTAATCTTTAATAATTTAATCGGGACAAATGTATAAAAACAAATGGAACGTAGATAATTTTTAGAAAGGCTTACTTATATTTATTTAATGGATTTCTTAAAAATTAACTAGGGTCAAGAGTTATGCTAACATTTAGGACTAACTAGAAGGTTAACTCGGCAAATTATAAAAAAAGTGCCCTTTACTAAAAAATTAAATAAGAACTTTATAATGGTTTTTTAATTTTGAAGTCTTATTTTAAAAATTTATTTTAAATTTTTATTAGATATGTTATTGCTTTAATTGTTAACCAACTATTTTAATATAAACTAATTAATTTTAAATAATTATTACTGATATGTTTAACTAGCAGTTAATAAAATATGTTTGCCTTCTTTACTACTTCAAGTTGACTTTATAATGCTGAATCTGTTTTTTTTTATAAAGAAAAAAGTTAATGAACTTAAAAAATGTATGTAAAGCTAAATATAAAGGTAAAATAAATATTACACAAATTACTTTATTAATATTATACTTTGGTTTATGCTGATCTTTATAAACGATGCCAATTGTTTGTCTTCATCAGCACTTTCCCAAAAACCGTAAACGATTTTAATTAAATTTAATTTTAAAATCTTGCATTTGTTGAAATATCATTCAAAAAGGTGAGGGTAAAATAGGCAACGAACGAAATACGAAGGAAAAAATAAATTGTAAAACAGATTTTTAAATTTTTTCCCTCAATGATAACTTAAAATTAGATTATCTAAAACTTAAGAGTTATGCCGTAAACAATTTAAAAAAAAAAACATAAGTACACCACATCGATTATTTAAACCGAACATCTCACTTTTTTTAAATTTCTACATTAATTTTTAATTAATATTCATCTTAAAAAAGTGATTTTAATGAATACATTACTAAACTGTTAAATATTGATCACTTGTAATTGCTTTTTAATAAAAAAACATATTAACGAAACATTTTTTTATTAACAGAGAATATGGAATTTTAAGGAAAATATTAATTAAATATTGCACATCATTGGCTGTAAATATAAAGTTAACGTATATTGAAGTGCTGGTATTTAAAACCAATTTGACGTTATGGACATCCATTGCAAAATGTAACTTTTAAAATAACTTAATTTAAATTTTACTGCAGAGTGTTTTAAGTTAGAAAAATATATTTTCTTAAATATTAAAAGTTTATAAAAAAATTATTTATGAAACCAAGCGAAAAGAAAAACTTAACCGGCTACGTTCATGATGCCCGTCTTCAAAACTTCATCGCTCCGTTATAATTATTATCAGCAATCAGTTTCGGTAATAGTTGGTTGGTGGTTTCTCATTAAAATCTTGAGGGTTGTCCATGATATTATTTTCGTAAATAATACCAACATCAATTTCCGCTAGACGTGACAAAAGAGATGTGTCTAAAATCTTGAACATGTTATTTGTGGTAATATCACACGCCTAAAAGCATTGAAAAAGCCACAACACATTCAAACAAGTTATTCAATACAATTTATACCTAAATCGAGACGGAATACCACCAAAAATTAAAAACACCTTTTTAAATTTCTCACTAAGGGTTTTGGTAACAAATAATTATAAAATCCGAACAAGCTTAAATAATAAATTTACTTTTGAATACATTTTTGTATCACAAAAAATTATTATCCCATTTTTACGAGAACACTTCCAAATATATTTCTTGATTATTTATTAGTTCGTTAAACAAATCTAGTCTTTCAATAAAATAATTATCTGTTTAATTTTTTTTTTGCTTATTTGTTCGACACAACATTTATCTTATTTTTCGTGATTGATAATAGGATACGCTTTGAATTACAGTTGTATTTAATTAATAGTATTGGTATACATTTGCGTTAAAAAATTGAAAAAAGTATGGAAGTAAAAACTGATAGAAAGCATTAAATAAATAGTGTAAAAATGGGAGAATAAACATTTTTTATTTAAAAGTTGCAAAAATAATTTTATTTGGTATTTAGTTTTGGTAGTTACTTTTTAATAAAATTTACCATTTTTTTTCACTTAAGTTTGACCTAATATTAAACATAACATAAAATAAGTTTTTTACTTTTTTGTTTGGCATTACTTCATAAATATATTACATACTGCTTTATACATACATACATAGATATAGTCACGCCTTTCTTCTATAGGGGTAGGCAGAGATCATTTCCTTCCACTTGTTACGGTTCTTACACACATCTTTTGCTTCCTCTACTTTCATCAGTGCTTTCATACATGCTCGTCGGTTGTTGGTACTCTTGACCTGGCCTTTCTTCAAAACAATGTTGATCTGATCGAGATATGTTCTCCGAGGTCGACTTCTACCAACTTGTCCATTCACACTCGCCTTATAAATTTGTTTCGTCAATCTTCCTTTATCCATTCTTTCTACGTGTCCAAACCATCTAAGCATTTCTTTGTCTATCTTTGTTACCACATCTTCTTTTACACCGCAGCGTTCTCTTATCTCACTATTTTTTACTTTATCCAACCGAGTCACTCTAGCTATACTTCTCAAAATACTCATCTCCGCAGCATTAATCCTATTTTCATGCTTCTTCTGCCAAACCCAACATTCACTACCATACATAAGTGTAGGAACCAACACACCTCAATGTACAGCCAGACGTGACTTTTTGACACTTTCTGGCTATTCATAAAGCTATGCAGTACCCCATTCATTTGTTGTCCTTCGCTCAGTGTCACTGTCATACTTTACATCTCTCGTAAACTTTGAACCCAAGTACACAAATTCATTTACTTGTTCCACTCTTTTTTTCTCAATCGAAACTCCACAGTTTGTCATGCTTTCTTTTTTTTTCAAAAACCATTACTTTCGTTTTGCTTACATTTATTATTATCCCTTTGATTTTCAGGGCATCAAGCATAACATTAACCATCGCCTGCAACTCCTCTTTAGATGCCGCTAATATAACTAGATTATCGGCGTAAAGAAGGCATTTGACGATCAAATTATTCATTTTCAATCCATACGCACTCTCTTTCAAATCTTTTAAACAATTGTCTATGTATGGGTTAAACAGCCATGGTTTTATACAAATATTTAAAAAGTATTTTTGTTTTTTTTAGCTACAGGATAAACTTATATTGGTAATGTAAAAGAAAAAAAGCGAAAGATTTGTTCGCATAAAAGGGATACCTGATTTGATACCATGCTTAGCTTAAGACAGGACAGGAAACCGGCTATCCGTGTTTGGAAGAGACCACTTAAGGTATGCTTTTTGAAACGAGAAGAATGGACCAGAACCCAAAGGTCGGTGCTACTTAATGGGGACATCTGGTTCACAGATGGCTCCAAGACGAGCACCGGGACTGGGGCAGAAATCTATAGTCGTCACAATGGGATCGAGGAATCTATCCCTATGAGCAAATATGCTACAGTTTTTTAAGCTGAAATTGTAGCAATTATGCAAAATTCCCTTTTGTCTAGGCAGAAGGGCAATCCGGGGCTGGCTCAGGGAACAGAACTTAATGTACCGGAAAACAGAAAGTAGAAACAAGTGTAGACAGCCAAGGGCCCCCACAAAGGTAGTTTCCCCAAGGGGACCTAGCCGGAAAAATTATGTTTATTAATAATGTTAATTAAAACAGCGATTTTCTCTTTTTAGGTACGAAAAGGATAGATTTTTTTTTTTTTTTTATGTTTTGGTTCCCACGAAAAGTGATATCCTGTAATGTTCAGAGAACATCGTGGGAACCAAGGGAAAGAAGGTAGGAGTTGGTGTTCTTCTTAAATTTCTGGAGGTTGTATGCCTCGGGGAACACCTCCCTAGGCAATGAGTTCCAAAGCCTCGCAATTCGTTGGATGAATGAGTCTTTGGAAAGTGATGTTCTACAGGTCTCCAAAGTGACCACGAAGGGGTGTGAAGACTGAACTTGACGGGTTAATCTCGAAAAGACTGCCAAAGGAGGAACGATTGTTGATATTTCAGAAGAGCATCGCCCATGAAAATATCTATAAAATAGAGACAAATCGCCAACTTTTCTACGGTGTTCCAGACAAGTGAGCGAGTTTGTAAGCGAGGCATCACCGACGAGACGAATTGCCCTTTTTTGGACAGAATCCAGTAGCTTCAGGATATGTTTAGGTGCTGCACTCCAAATATGGGAACAGTACTCCAGTACAGGTCGGATCTGTGCCTTATAGATCATAAGCAGCTGACTGGAGGTGAAATAGCTCTTGGCACGAAACAAAAAACCAAGTTTTTGGGATGCACTTTTGGCAATGGACCTCACGTGATTTTCTCAGGAAAGGTTATTGCTGATAGTAATACCAAGCATCGATATGGATGACTTCAGTGGTATGGTTACTCCTGACAAAGTTATGTTAGGCACACTGAGATCGGCTTTTCTAGAGAAAAGACATGCTTGTGTTTTGTTTGCATTGAATTCTACCAAGTTATTGGATCCCCATTCGAGAATTGTTGCTAAGTCCATATTTATATTGTTAAAATTTCTTCCTCGTTCATTTCTGGTTTCACGGGCTGATATAGGGGCCCTGGAAGAGAAAGCGGTATGGAGGGTACTATCATCGGCAAAGCTGTGTACGGGACATGAAGTTGCTTTCAATAGGTCGTTGATGTGAAGTAAAATTAAATTCTGTTACCAAAGTATTATTAACATAATTTCTTTACTTGTATTTGTGCAACAAAGTAAGTTTGTTGTAGTTAAAATTTAAACACAGAAATGATTATCAAACGATAAACATTTTAAATTCTTTTGTATTTAAATATTTTTTAAATAAATAAAGTTTTTGAAATTAAATCGCATAGTAAGGAAATTCACTGAATGAAACTTATCTATACGTTTTGATATTTTATGACTGCGTTAAAATTGGACTTCGTCAGCATTTTTTCTTTTTCTTTATCTCTTTTCTTGTTGCATAGTATCTGATCGAAAATGAAATATTTTCATCCAAAATCACGACGGACAAAAAAAATTGACTGCGTGATTGAATTCTGTAAGAAAAAAAAGACCAATTTAATTTAAACTAATGAACTTTAAAATAAAAAACATTGGCAGTCTTTGGGACTGCCGCCGAAAGTGAAAACTTTAAACTATAAAATAAAAGTGGTTTTTTGGATTTTCAACTTAATTACTGCATTAAAGATTAAAATTTCATAATTTGTAAATTAAAGTCATTAAAAAATAAATATCCTTATAAAAGTGGGTTATCAGCCTAAGGCCACTTTTTGACAAACTAATAGAAGAAGAAGAAGAAGAAGCTATGACGTTACCGGTGTTTCTGAACCCTTTGATTACGTGGAAAATTTAATTTGTTTGTATATTGTACATTGTTAAAATATTATTATCTAATTATTATTTTAATTAGGATAACTGTGCAGTACAACAGTGAGTACTAAATATGGTTATATACATTTTTTTTTAATAATATTTTAATCGCTGCTGACAGCCATTGTAACCTTCTGCATCGAAAACACCCATCTTTCGCTGACGTGGAAGTCATCATTGAAGCCAAAAGTTATCTCCCTACCAAAAATTGCTCAACGCGCCCAAATAAGTTTTTTCACTTCAATAATTAATAAAAACTGTAAGTAAATGTATTTATTATGACATTAATTTTTTAGTGTTTTTATAAAATTTTAAATTTAAACATCTCGTTTGTTTTTTTAAAAAAAGTATAAAGATGCAAAATAAAATTGAATACAGAATATGATTATTTTAAATAAAATTCATAGATTGAAATGTAAAAAATGCGTCATAAGGGAGACGACTTTTATTGAATTTTATAAAAAAATGAAATTCTATCAGTTATTCCACATGGAATTTAAAACAGTGACGTCGTATTAAATTATTTTTCAACGTTACTTTTTAAAAAAGGAACAATAATATATTACAAGTTTGCTTCATTGGTTGATAATTTTATTCTCTAGACCAGATCTTTAACATAGAGAGATTCTGAAACTTCTAGATTACGAACAACTAAACATTCTGACAAATCTGTTTAACAAAATCTTCAACTTCGGGCAACTCTCAAAGGACTGGCTAACATCAAATTTCATACCACTACCAAAAAAGGAGAACGCTACCAAATGTTCGGACCATAGAATTATTAGCCTCATGTCTCATGCTCTGAAAGTCTTCCTGAACATAATCCACATGCGTATATACGAAAAACTTGAAGAAAATATTGGCCCGAGCCTATTTGGCGTCATTGGAAACATTGTTTGGCACACAGGTGCTGATACAGAGAGCTAAATGTATAAGATGTATGCGATGTATGTGTACTGCATTTATAACTTTTTGAAATCTTACAGAACAGCGGCAAAATTGTATATAGAACAGAAGGCAGTTGCCCGGGTGAAAAAAGGAATATCGGATTAATTTCAAGTAAAAAGAGTGGTCCGTCAAGGATGTATACTATCACGTGTGTGATATTCAATGCCTACTCAGAAATACTGTTTGGGAAGGTTTTCCACAATAGCGAAAAGAGTATCATCGTAAACGGCAAACTAATTAATAACTTAAGATACGGCCGATGACACAGTATTGCTTGCGAAAAGTGCGGAGGGCCTGCAAAGACTAATTAATTGGGTTGTAAACGCATGCGGCCGATACGGAATGAAGCTGAACTGCAAGAAAACGCAGAAACTGATAATAAGAAAATCTAACAATAATAACAACAACAAATAATTTACAGTAAATGACTAAAGAATGGGTTCATCACAAGGAAGTCAGAAGCCGGATTGAAAAGGCAAGTAGTGCTTTTAAACAAATGAGGAGACCACTGTGCAATCCAAGCTTACACTATATTATATGGAGCAAAAGCCTGGACCATAACAGAAGCAACTTGCAAACGCATTGACGCTTTCAAGATTTGGTGCTACCTCCGAATGTTGAGAATACCGTGGACGCAAAATACCACAAACAACACAGTACTACAGCACATAAATGGGAATAACGAAATACTGAAGACTGTCAAACAGCGCAAGATGGGAGCCATATTATAAGAAATGAAAACTTATTATCCAAGGCAATATAGAAGGCTGCATAAGCCCATAAAGAAGACGCATATCATTTTTTCACAATCTGAGACAATGGACCGAAATGACTTCCACAACATGACCAACATTCTAAGAGGAAGAAGGAGAAGAAATATTCTCTACTTCCTTTAAATATATCATTGACGGCTTTCAGTATTAAAACGGAATCTCGAATAGTTCTTTTATTATCTAAATTAATGTAAAATTATTATTTCCTTTTGCTTATTAGTAATCTATGTGTAAAATGTTTTTCTCTAATTCGAAAGACTCGCAAGTAAATAATTGTTAGTGGCTTACATGTTAAGGTCTTAACGGTAAACTAAAACAAAGTTCAGTTATCTTGCTTTTTGAATAATAAGTAACTAGTCGAATGAAATACAAGTCGAAAAAGGAAAGGCGACGAAACGTTTTGAGAATAGTAATATAGTACATATTATACCGACTTTTAATTCATTGGCTTTTGTTTTGTATAATTAATTTTATCCTATTCTCTTATTCTTTTATCGTATTCCATTCGCAGAGATTTGGGGCTTCTGCTCGAGATCCTTACAAGTTACTTTTGAATTATTTCAGTTCAAAATAATTCACCAAAAGTAATACTGAAATTTAATTCACATTATTCCCCCGACGTGCGCTGTTTAGACAAATATAAACGTTTTTGCCGTCATTGGGTTAACATTTAAATTAAAAAATACCCAAATTCCTCTTTACAAATTGCCTATCAGAAAGGGAATCAATTATTTAAAAAAATTCGCTATAAAAAATATCGTTAATTTTAAATCCCCAAAAATTGAAATAAAGCTTAAATATTTTACCTTTCAAACAAAGAATTTGTTACCAAAAATTAATTAATTTATACAATTACCCGAAAAGATTGCACATAATCTGTTTTCTTTTAACATCCTCCTGTTATTATATTGTATAAACGGGTACCGGTAAGTTTTATCGAAATTTGTTTTTACTACGCAGAGCTTATTAAAAACACTTTATTTTAAACAACTCGAAGTTGACAGCAATTGGCTTTTCTTTGGATTTCTGCTGTGTTCATGAAAATAAAATTAGTAAATTCGTATACAATAACTAGTGCATTTCATGAACATGTCTTTGTTTTCTGCCTTCCTGACTGCCAGGTGACGTTCGCCATACGAAAATTTATTAATTCATTAACGACGTCAACTTTTCTGGTTAGAATCTCGTGCAGACAAGCACTTTCAAAGTTTTAATGGATAATTAGTATAATTACGTAATAAAAGCAAAATTGAGCATTTTTATTGAATTTTACACATAACCTCAGATTCTATATTTGTGATATAAAATTGTTTTAAAATAAATTTTAATTAATTTTTTTATGGTGCACAGTACTAGAATGCTTAGTTGAAAGAAAATATGTTTAAAAATAGATGTAATTATTAGTTGGGTAATGCTGGTTCTAGAAAGTTAAAAGTTGGAAAAAGGAAGAACTTCACATAGAAGTAAGCTCCAAAATCTAAAGACTCTCTTTACAAAAAAATATTTTTTATTGACAGCCAGAAAAACAAAACAAGAGCATAGTTTGTGACAAGGGTGCCGTTGGAACTTTTTTTAAGGAGGCGCAAAAAAATATTTTGGATTCGAAAAGAAAATTAATTAACTTTAAAAATATTGATAACTTTTATAACTCTTTTATTACTATCAAACTTATCAATAAATCTGTTTATAATTTTGATCTTATCATTTTTTGTCGGTGTATATTTAAAATACATGAACCAAACAATCTATTTGCGGTCATTGTTAACCATACCAATGTTTTTAATCTTCCATAATTGCTAAAGATCTTTCAATTGTTGTAGAACACAAAGTAAGAAATATCTTTGCCACGCTAAAAATTGATGAAAGGTAATCACGTCCTTCTTTAATAAGTTTTACAAATGATAATGATTGACCGATTGCTTCAAAATTTTCTAATTTATACCCTTTTTAAATCTGGTTAATTTGCTCAAATGATAGTTTCTTGCCTTCTGCTGTATAAAGGAAAGACAATGAAAAAGCAGTACTTACATCTTTTAAAAATCTAGTTTTTAAACCGCTGAAAAGCCAGTTTAAATAAGGGATGAAAATGGAAATTCTGAAATCTTCTTTAGCTGCCTTAGTTTTAATATTTGATCTATGGATTTGTTTTGAGGTTAATTGAGACGTATTCAGTAACATTTGACAGGTATTGCAATTCTTGGTAAATTGTATAAAAAACCTTTTCTGGATAATTTCGATCTGTTTGAAACACATGTATTAACTGCTTAATTTGATTTTTGCGGCACACTTTTTATTTAGTGCCCCCCCTATATGGTTTAACTGTAATTTACGCCCCCCTTATATGTTACAACTGTGTATTTTACTGGTAATTCTTATTTAAGTTACATGTTTAAACTCCTATAGGAACTGCCGGTATACCAAGGTAAAGCGCACAATCCAGACTGGGAGTTGACATCTCAAGTAGTAAGAACGGACAGGGTTAAACGAGCAATCTTTAAATCGGCAGGACCTAGCCGGATATTATCGACTCTTTTACGAAGAGGGCTGGAGTTTATATCTGGGCATCTGACTGAAATTTTGAGGGCCTGCTTGGCGTTGAGCTATACACCCAGTGCGTGAAAATGGCAAAAATGGTGTTTATTCCCAAAACGGTAAAAAAAGGTCACACGTGGAGAGGAGGAAACCAGCCTTGGCCGATGCCCGGCGTACGCCAGACTAAGGCTGACTGTGCTGGGCTCAGCTCCACTTGAGCCCGAGTAACTAAGACGATTATTGATCAGCGACCTGCTTCTATTTTGAAGGTAGATAGGTATAACGGGTCTCTGTTTGCCATCACGGGAAGACACAATGGACATTGTCTAAGTGCTGTCAGCGGGTTTTAGAAGGAACCACTTCCTAGCTTATTATTATTATTATTACATGTTTAAAGCTTATTCCTATTCGGACAATGAACTTAATGTTAAAATATTTTAAAACACAATAACAAATAATAGGGACATGTATTTTTACTAAGTACATAAAAATTGGAGACTACTTATATGATGGATGAGTCTGTTTTTTTTCTTGGAACAAAACTTGCTGAAACGAGTCATTTTCGACAGTGCATCTGTAAGTTCTTTTGTCATATCTAACCTTGAAAGATATTTGCTTTTTATGGCAGCAAGAATAAAAAATTTAGTTTAACAATAATAAGTAGTAGCAAAAGGAATGAGTACTTTTAAGGCATTTTCACTCAAAAAAAAAGGTATTTTTTTTAACAACACTGATTTAGACTTTAGCAAATATTTCTTAAATTTTGTTTTTAGGGCAGTGTCACATTAAAGATAAATGGGGTTTTTCCTGCCCATCATGCATAGGGCGCACTTTTCAACTGAAGTTTTGAATGGACCTGTATCAATACTAATCCTTTAAAATCTTCATAAAAATACGAGATTTAAGTATGTTTATGTGATTAACAAAGCATGTTTTCTCACTGAATGGAATTGCATTAAGGTCTGATTCTTCAGCCATGCTTTGTAGATTTGGAAATAGCTTTAAATTGTCGCGTACATCGCGGCAAGAACACCTGACAAAAAACACCTGACAAAAAATGGCAATATGTTCAGTTATTGCAATTGTATAACTTCGTTTCTAACCACCCATTCCAAATTAAAAACTTATGGGAATATTGAAAAAAATATTTCCACATTTATTTTTTTACTGAAAAGTTTATTTATTATTTTTTTTAAATATTTAAGCTTTGCGCCACAAACCCATCATCGCGCCCCCCACTTTGGCAACCGGTGCCTTAAAGGATATTTGTCACATGTTTCAGCTACGAAGAGTATTTGGCAATTATTTTTAATGAATCTAAATAACGTGGAACTGAACACAGCATGAATCAAATTGTACGCTTGAGATTTAGCCTGGAAATAACAATTATTATTTCCAGAATTTTTTTTAAAAGATTTACGTATTTCAAGACTTTTTTCGTATGGGTTTATATTTTTTGGTTTCGTCAGCCAGAATAAAAAATGCATTAGTCACAAATAAACATTTTCAGGGGGATGCAAATCCTCCTTTTGCCCTCTCCCCTAAACGACACCTGTGGTTTATGAAATTTTTTGTAAAATGTAAAATATTCGTCGAACAGACGAATTTTTTTTTTTCTGGTTAGATACCAGCAATTTAAGAAAAGATGGAGGCGCAGCAGCACTTCCAATGTGTAAACAATAATCTAGGCTTAGTTATTTCAGTATTAGTTAATATAGAGTGTGTTTGGTCCCAGTCCCAGTGCTTTTTGTATAAAAATTTTTAAAAAATTATACCCAATTTGATTATTGTTTACACGTCAAAACTTTATAACCTTAGCACAAGAAACCTTAGTACAGTTTACATTTGTAAACTTTTTAAACCATCAGTGAAACAAATTATTTTATTCTATTTAATGCGTCATAAAATTTTATTTGAAGTTATAAATTTATTGAATCGATTTCCGCGTACGAATTTTATTTAATGCTTTTTGCATTTAAATATAGAAAGTATATTAATCGCTGGCGCAGTTGATACATTTTTCAGTGGCGGGCTAATATTCAGCGATTAATTAAATAGGGATTTTATTGAACATGTAATGGAAAACAACATTAATTTTTTAAAATAATTAACATTTTATTTTAAAACCAACCGAAAATTAAATAGTTGTTCAAATTATAAAACAATGTTTTTACGTTTTATTGTTAAATTTTTTTTAGATTATTTTTATTTAAGGTGCGTACCTAAATATGTAATAGTTAAACACTTTGAACAAAATAAAAAAAAAACATTTATTCAGATTTGACTAGAGTATCTTAGAGTACCTCTCTGCTTCTTTCGTAACATAATAAAGTTATTCAATTAAAGATGTCAGCATACATATACGCACCGCAAAATGAACATGAGATTTTAACAATTGTTCGATATCCAAAAATGGAAAGATTTGAATGAGTAAAAGAGAAAACATTTTAACGAATTTAAAAGTTCAAGATCTTTTGCTGTCGGCTTTGTTGTATGATTTTAAAACACCAGCTGAGACCCTTGGGGTAGATTGCTTTTCTTTAGTGGCTGGTTATGAAAAAAGGCTGACTATTTTTTATTTATTAATAAGGTTTATAAAAGAAACAAAATTAAGAACTGCTATTTTTTTTTAAATTATTGCCATGACCATTTTAAAATAAATAAATTAAATACATGTTTTTTACAAAGATTTTAAAATGCAGATGTTGTAATTTAAATTTACTAAATTTATAATGTTTATTTTATTTTTAAACCTATTACTGTTGCAATACATTACTTCTCACTTTTTAAAAATAATATTTAAATAAATCAACCATCAACTTTTAAAATTCTCGTCGGTTGTTGGTGCTCTTGACCTGGCCTTTCTGTAAAACAATGTTCATCTGATCGAGATATGTTCGCTGAGGTCGACCTCTACCGACTTACCCATTCACAGTCACCTTATAAATCTGTTTCGTCAATCTTCTTTCATTTATCCCATCTACATGTCCAAACCTAAGCATTCCTTTATATATCTTTGTAACCACAACTTCTTTTACACCACAGCGTTTCCTTATCTTACTATCTTTCACTTTATCAATCAGAGTCTCTCCGGCTATACTTTTCAGGCTAATTATCTCCGTAGCATTAATCTTATTTTTATGCTTCTTCTGCTTACCCCAAAATTTACTACCAAACATAAGTGTAGGGACCAGCACTCCTCTATTCACAGCCAGTCGTATTCTAATATTCTTTTAAAAGACGCCAAAACATTTCTTAATTTACCTGCCATATAATATTCTCACCAACATTGTTTACGCTTGCGTTAGAAGATATGTTTAAGAAAATTGATTGGGACACCAAAGTGATACAGATAAATGGAGAATACTTGAGCCACCTTCGTTTCGCGGACGATATCGTTATGTTCGCACAAAATCAGCAGGATCTGCAGGAAATGATAACAGAGCTAAATCGGAATTCAAAGAACGTAGGTCTTAAAATAAACACTGAAAAAACTAAATACATGACAAACGAAAATAACACACAGAATGTAAATATCGAAATCAATAACACCAAGCTAGAACAAACAGACTCATATATCTACTTAGGTAAAGAGTTATTTTAAAAACAGATTTGTCTCGAAGAATATCGTTGGCATGATCAACTTTTGGAAGGCTTAGAGATGTCTTTTATTCAGATCTGCCATACACTCTCAAAGCACGAACCTTTGATCAGTATGTTCTTCCAACTTTAACATACGGCACAGAGACATAGGCAATTAACAAAGAGATTATTTATAGATTACAAACTGCACAACAAGCAATGAAAAGGACAATGATAGGTGTAACTCTCCTGGACCGAATAAATAACGAAAAAATGCGGCGTAGATCTAAAGTGACGGATGTCGTGAAACACCTATGTAAATTGCGATTGAGTTGGGCAGGCCATATAGCTAGGATGGAGGAATCTCGTTGGATACGTAGAGTAATAGAGTGAAGACCATGGACTAGTAAGAGAAACAAAGGACAATCTCAGATCAGATGGACAGACGATGTCAAGAGACTGATTGGAAATAGCTGGATGAGGCGAGCACAAGAACCAGATGAGTGGCAACGATTAGGGGAGGCGTGTGTCCGACGATGGACGACTAGCTGACAATGATGATGATGATGATGATAATATTATTTACCAAGTCTTATTCTTATTTTAATACTTATTAAAAAAAAAAATAAGGATAAATATTATTAGTTTTTAAAATAGTTATTTATTCGTAGTTTATTGTGTCTATTTGATTTCGATCACTGCATCACTGCACCACTGTAACTAGTTTTTGTTTACTCTATTCTCTAATTAATATGAAACATAAAATTTAAATATTTATTGACTATACCAGATGTACGTGGTCTTTGAATTTTTTAACTTTCTGTTGTTTATTTGTTCTGTGAGTTTTTTGAAAAATACACGTTCAATGTTTACTCGATGTGCTTGTTGGCTATCAAATAGAAAAAGAATAAAGTGCTGTTGGTATAGCTAACACTTATTTTCGTATGATTTTAGTATGTATTTTTATATCTACTCTCAGAATATTTACATAAAGAGTATAACAATTGATGGTGTGTTTTCTATGTTTAGACGAAACATACGTAATTTAAGCTGATCTTTTATTTCTTGTTTAACAGGTAGAAAAATATATTTATGTAATTTAAAACAAGTTTAAAAGTTTGCCACTAATTTTAATTTTTTTGTTTGTTTTTTTTTAATTAATTAATTATTGTTGTTTTAAAATATACTGTATAATACCAAGGGATAAGAGAATCACGGCTGCATGGATAACTAGAGATACATTTAGATTTAACGCGGTCCTTACTGCAAAGTTTGGGGTTTTTGTAACCTATTACTAAAATCGAGTGATTCCGTAAATTCTTAACAAAGGTATTTATATGTAAATCTAAATTATTTGACTATCATTATTCTAAAAATGTATGTTATTGACGTTAATACACAATTTATTAAAAAGTTTTCTGGTCAGATAACATTTTGTAAAATATTGACTTTATTTGTTAGGAGAAAATTATTAAATTTGGCTAGAAATTATAATCATTTTACGTAATTTGCTACTTACAATATAAGTTCTAATTTAAAGAACCAAGTGACTTTATCTTGGCTTTAATATGACTTGGAGCTCTTAAAATAAGACTTTTTAGGTAATATAAATACCCGTCAACTAGGTATAAATAATTTTTAGTTTTAATGTAACAAAAGATTAATGACATTTTATAACTAGTGGTACAACCTCTTTATTGATATGTTTATTAGATATGTTTTTTACTGATATTTGTAGACTTTGAGAAAGCATTTGACTCAGTCTAGCATACCTCCAAGTTGAGATCGCTTACAAAGTGAAATATTGATCATAGATACACGACCCTTCTTCAGAATATATATAATAACGCAACAGCTGCACTAAGAATATTTTATGGCGACACAAACAAATTTACCTTGGAGAAATGTATTAAACAAGGAGACACTATCTCTTCAAAATTATTCACCGCCCTGCTGCAGAGCGCCATGAAGAACAACAGTTGGGGAAATATTGGAGTCAACATAAATGGGGAGTATCTGAACAACTTTTTTTTTTTATGAAAATAGTCCCAAAAAGGTAGACCTATCGTGTGGGCCGCGGACGGTCCGCACTGCGACTATTAGAAGAGGAAGGGATTATAGAAAGGAAATGATTGTGGACACGCTTTTTAAAAAGTTGTAGGTCATAGTTCTCTGGAAAAACTGATTTTGGAAGCTTATTCCATTCCGTAGCAGCCCTGTAAAAGAAGGATTCTTGATGAACATTGGTCCTTGTAGTGTCAATCTTGAGAGTAAATGGGTGAGACTGATCAGCGTGCCGAGTTCTTCGGCCGAATGTGGCCAATGGTGGTATAAGAGTTTTTATTTCTCTGGAGCATCTGCCATGGAAATATCTGTAGAGCAATGACTGGTCTGCAACTCTTCTTCTATGTTCTAGAGGGTGAAGGGTATCTGTGAGAGTTGAGCTGTTTATCAAGCGAATGGCTCTTTTCTGAATGGAATCTAGAAGACGAAGAGAATGGTGCTGAACCCCAAATGTGCGAGCAATACTCCAGTAGAGGTCGGATTTGAGCCTTGTACGTCGTCAACAGTTGATCAGGAGTAAAAAACTTTCTGGATTTTCACAGAAAACCTAGCCTCTGGCTTGCCGACTTTGCGATGTTAGCAACATGGTCATGCCAAGACATATTATTGGACATCGTGACTCCCAAAATCGAGATGGAGGGACTTGGTTCAAGGGTATTTCCGGACATTGTGATGGGATGATTTGAGGAATTCACTTTCTTGGAAAACGTGGCACTTTGTGTTTTTTGGGCGTTGAACTGAACAAGATTGTTGGTTCCCCACTCGACGATTGCTTTAAGATCTCTATTGATGGAATCAACCTGTTCCTGCCTGAGTCTAGTTGTATCATTCACCGAAAGTGATCGATAGGATGTGAAAGTTGAACCAAGTGTGCTATCGTCTGCGAAACTGTAAATGGGGTTCGTGGTGGTTTTCAAGAGGTCGTTGATGTGTAAAAGAAATAAGGTGGGGGACAGGATGGAACCCTGGGAGACCCCGGCATTAGTTTTAAACGCATCAGAAGAAATACCGTCAACTGCCACATGTAAGGAGCGATCTTGCATGAAGCTCAAGAGCCATTGGCGCAGTTTGGTTGGGAGACCGTAGGCAGATAATTTACTTAACAATGCCTAGTGCCAATCGCGGTCAAAGGCTTTAGATATATCGAAGGCTATTGCACGGGATAACTTAAGGTTTGCAGATGACATAGTCCTTATTGCAGACCGGGTAGTTCATGTATGTCAACTTCTTCAGGACCTTCACAGATCTTGTGCACGAGTTGGCCTAAAAATTAACATCTCTAAAACACAATACATGACCAACCTTGTACTGGCCAAAAACATTTCAACGAATGGCACGCAAATAAAACAAGTGTATGCCTATAAATATTTGGGCCACGAGATTAAATTGGGAAAAGACAACCAGACCACAGAATTAACCAGGAAAATAGGACTGACATGAACAGCTTACAGAAAACTATTTTTAAACTGTCTTTAAACAGTCTTTAACTGAAGTCTTTAAATCAGATATTTCCATGTGCCTGAAGAGGAAGGTCTTTGATCAGTGTGTGCTCCCGGCTATAACATATGGAGCAGAAACACTGACACTTACCAGGAAGGTAATAAACAAAATTTAAGTAGCACAGAGAGCGATGGGGAGATCAATGTTGAATTTATCCCTCAGAGACAGAGTTCCAAATCATATAAATAGGAAATGAACCGGTGTTACGAACGCAGTTGAACGGATTACAACGCTGAAATGGAACTGGGCGGGCCATGTTGCCAGAGTTAGAGAGGGAAGATGTACAAAGAAAATCCTAGAATGAAGACCTAGACACGAGGCATATCGAAACCGAGGACGTCCCCAAACGAGATGGTCGGACAACATCAAGCGCATCCAGCACAACTGGATGCAAAGTGCTCAAAACCGGAAGCAATGAAATTATTTACGGGAGGCCCATGTCCAGCAGTGGACTCAAAATGGCTATTGATGATGTTGATGATGATAATTCTTTTTCAAGATAAGTAAACTCGATACTTTCATACAATTTACAATATCTTCTACTGGTTATTTAAATATGTTTACTTAATCATCGTGTCAATAAAAGGGTGCCGTATGTAATTTTTTAAATGTGTGTTACTTGTTAAAAAACTATATCGATAGTAATCGCATTATGTTTACCATAAAACAATACAATCCCTTGTAATTTTTTAAATTTAAATGCTTCTATGAAGTACTAGGTGTTGTCCGCGACTTCACTTGCGTGAAATTTAGTTTTATCTCAAAATCTTTAAATGGGGATAACTTTTTTCTTGACATAAGAATTAACATCAACATTTTTAGAGACCACTTTATGCATTTTAAAATTAAACTGTTGTTTATTGGTGTTGTGACGTCTATATGATTTCGACAAAAGCAATTATTATTTGATCTTGAAATGAGGATAACTTTTTTAACATCCTATTTATATGAAATAAAGCCTATATTCTGCTCCTAGTTAATTTTTATTTATCCGTAAAAACCGCATTAAAATCCGTTCGGTAACTTCAGAGATGTGCCCGGACAAACAGACAGACAGACAAAAAAATAAAAAATGCGTGATTATGTTTTGGTAATGTGCGAATAACCATATGAGCTTAAAAAATGGATTTATGTTGAAATCACAGACAGATACTTCACCTTTTATTTATATATATAACCACCAAACATATGTCTGCACCAGATATAAAATATAATCGTCCTCAAGTGTTAACTTTTAATAAGAGACCATTTAATTAAATAAAACATTTTTTAAACACTGACTTCCTCACAAGTATACTAGTCTGTGTCAACTTTTTAAAAGAGTCTAAGCCATCTCCTTTATCGCACTTGAAACATTTAAATTGATAGAAAAACTGTTTCAAACGCTTCATTATCCTGAGTTTCTTGCTACCACTCAAGATAATGAATTTAATAGGAAACGAGAATTACATGTAATTAAATAACAACCATATTTTGTGACTTTTATTGGGTGTTTAAACACTTCTAGCAAGTCATAAAACAACAATTTTACGCGAGATTTTTAGTTTTATTAAAAAAATCATAGATTAGTAACAATAAACTTCGGCTACTTACTTTTTCTTTTTCTAAAAATTTAGATATTAGTAAAAAATCGACAATCACTACGTATCCTAAAAAAAATGACTAAAAAAAATAACTGGTAGTCACGACAAAAGTGAAAACTTAATATAAAGGAATAATAGTGGTTTTTTGGATTAATTGTAGTATTAGAATGTAAAATATTATTATTTGTAAATTAAAATCATTGAATAATAAATAATCTCATACAATCTGTTAGCTCGAGACCACTTTTTGACAGATAGAAAAAGAAGAAGATGAACTTTTCCCATTACCAAAAATTACTTAACGCGCCTAAAGAAGTTTGCACTTTGATAAAACCAATAAAAGCGTTGAAAGTTATTACAAACAAATTGACTGAGACTATTAAAGAACCAAATATTTATCAAATTTTATTTAACCGCGTATCACCTTTTTATGATTTAAAAAATAATGATTAAGCAGTTAAATGGTAAATTTAATATTACAACAGAAATAACTTTAAACTAATTACGGTAAATAATTAAAACTCTAACAGATTTAAACTTTTATTATTTTAAAAAATTTACCATTTCAATTAAATTTAAAAGTTAAGGTGTATTACAAATGTGCGTAAACTACAATCGGTCAAGTTAGTAATTTAGGGCGTTTATACAAGAAGAGAAAATAGAAACAACAGCCGGAAACGGCTATGCATTTAGTTTCAAACAAACCGACTACATAACGATGTTACCTTCATTTGACTATTGATGAGGCGAACCAGATCACATTTGGAAACTAAATGATCGTTGGATACATTGTTTGCTATTTCATCATTGACAACAATAATTCAGTTTCGAATCGGACGACGTTCAAGTGGGCCTTGTTCCAAATAGAATTTCAAATTTTGCATAGATACTAACTAGAATCCATGAAATTGATAGATATATGAATTTACGCGCGTTTTTTGTCATCTTTCATTTCCGAGTTCTTCATTACCGTTTAATGACTCAAACGATAGATTAGAAAATAAATTTATTGTTTTAAAATCGATTGAATCGTATTATCAGGTCTTTAAGGTTAAAGGCTAAAGTAAAAATTGAAAGAGATAATGTAACATAATTTACCGTTTATAATTGCGAAAATGTCAATATTTTTCCTATAAATGTTAATAAAAGTTTAAAATATAATAAATATAATGGCCCCATTTTGTTAATACACGAAAATAGGCAGTGTTAATAAATTACAAGTTCCAAATTTGATATTATTTTAGCCATTTTCACTTAAATGACGTTCAAGTGGGCCTTGCTCCAAATAGAATTTCAAATTTTGCATAGATACTAACTAGAATCTATGAAATTGATAAATATATGTGGATTTACGCGCGTTTTTTGTCATATTTTATTCCCGAGTTCTTCATTACCGTTTAATGACTCAAATGATGGATTAAAAAATAAATTTATAGTTTTAAAGTCGATTGAATCGTATTATCAGGTCTTTAAGGTTAAAGGCTAAAGAAAAAATTGAAAGAGATAATGTAACATAATTTACCGTTTATAATTGCAAAAATTTTAATAAAAGTTTAAAATATAATAAATAAAATGGCCACATTTTGTTAATACACAAAAATATGGCAGTGTTAATAAATTGCAAGTTCCAAATTTGATATTAGTTTAGCCATTTTCACTTGAATGACAATTTTTTTTATTTAATACATAACTCTGTTCTATACCTTTGCAACTTTAAAATGATACTAAAAAATTATCTCAAGTATACTTGAACTGTGTGTAGGGTAATTTAAGTGGATTAAATATGCCATGCCGTATATAAAGCAAAAAGATGCTGAAAATATGAGAAGGCAAAAAAGGCAAAATTCGAATTGAGATTAAAAATTCCTAGCTGATAATCTAGGAATAAAAAATTCGTAAATAAATCGTTGGATGTATTGAAGCATAGATTAATTTAGTCTATGATTAAAGAGATTCCAAGACTAACATTAAAAGAGCTTCAGCGTAAGTTTCAACAAAAGCATGCACTGACAGTCTTCACAGAGTGTTTGAGAAAACACCTAGACGATTTAATGTATACTCTTAGAGACATTAAAAGAGAGCTAGAAAGAGCAAACATCGAAGATAATAAAACAAGATGACGTGATTATGTACAACAGCTATTTTATTATCAAGCAAATAACATGCCAATAATATTAGATATACATGGATGAGACTAACTTTAATTTATTTATCTCGAGGAAACAAGAAAAGTCACCAAAAGGGACTATCTGCAGACACATTTCTGTGGGTAGCCATGATGCTAACATCCATGTGATGCATATAAAATTTAGGATTAATTTACTATTACACCAGAAGAGAATTTTTTAAGAAACCTTAAGCTAAAATGAATTCTTGCGCACTTGCTTACGTGCTACTCGAGAAATGTATGAAATTCCGGTGGTACTCACGGCTGATAATGCCCCTTGCCACGCCGACTTTAAAGAAATTTTCAGGAATTCAACGATAACCTCTTGTTGAGACTAAGCCTCTACAATCCTAAATTTAACCCAATCGAACTCGCATGGTCAGTTTTTAAAGCTGCTGTTTAACGAAATTTGGCAGTTCAGTATCCGCAGATCTTACCAGGAGAAGGTAAAGCAAATTTAACACAAACTAAGCTTCGCCCCAAGCAACTAAAAAAAATAAATAATAATATAAATGCAATAAATGCAAACACTTGTGCAATAAATATCGCTTATATTTAAAGATACATTCCTGGCGCTTTAAATATGATTGATATTCCTTTTAAGTACACATTACTTGTTATTACTGTTATTTTGTTTATTAATTTTATAAAAAGTTTATACTTTTGTAAGTAAAAGAGTGTTTCAGTTTTAAATTGATTAAATTAAATTTGCTGGTGTTTATTTTTATTTTCAAATTAATTATTCTTAATTTGATTGTGCTTATTCCCAAAATAAAATTGGTTATTCTTATTTGAAATGTGATAAATGAATGTCAAGTTGACAAGTCCCATTTTGAAAGTGTTTATTATCATTTTGATGTTTAAAGTTGTAAAAATATGGTTAATAGTACAGTAAGTAAATATTTGAAATAGTTTGCTTTTTTTATATTTCACTAGCTAAACCCGGCCACGATTTGCTGCGACTTAGTCTGATATTAATTAATAGGAAAGTTAATAAAAGTATTCTAACGAACATAAATTTACCAAGAAAACACATCAATCAATTTAATACCCTACTTTGCGTAGCTAAGGCTACGGAAAGGAAAAAGAAATATTTTTTTTCCTGTAAAGCTTTTGAATGTACAACAATTATTGTTTGTCCGTTTTCTGCATAAACATAAAGATAAGATAATTTACTTTGGATCATGCGACAAATTAATTGAATACGGCATTCAGTATAAAATTAACTAACCTTTATTTTTTTGAAAACAGATAATCTATTCACTTCTCAGATGAAATCAAATCAATTTCAACCTTAAATTAAAAAATCTTAAAAAATACTATACACTTCAAACAAATGGTAACGGTAACTTTTTTTCCGCACTTACGTTTATTTTTACTATCTACATTAATACTATTGGTTAAGATTGACGCATATTAATGATTATTATTAAAATCATAAGTATCTGACATACTTAAAAACAAATGAGTAAAAATAGTAATGTAAGTGAAAATTGGTCATAGGTACAATTAGTCATTTTAAGATATCTCTGAAAATTTGAAATTTCCCGTTTCTGTGGAAACTTTAAAAAAAAAGTTTATAAAAACACTTTTCTTTGGACTACTTTTCGAGTTTAGCAGACACAAACATACGGAAGCTGAACTTTTATATTTAAAGAAAAAAAAATAATAAAAAATTATGTGTGTTTGTTAGATTACAGAGTTTTTCTTCTTGGATACTTATTATTTCTAAATACAGCATTCTTTATATGAAATAATCAAATAATAATAATGCCACTTAAAGAGTGGTAATAATAGTTGACATTTATTTAACATACCTACTCTTCCAAATATGTCGAGGCAACACATCAGGTGTGACTTCATTTAAAAAACAAAGAAAAATCCCTTTGTGGTTAGAAATATGCCCCGTGCTGTCACTTTCATAGCGCTGTGGGATTTAGGACAAGTTCATAATTGCAATTTTACAGCGGAACAAGAAAATATAGAACACGAAGTAAAACAGAAAATCGCGTTGTAATATCTCGATCATTTTTAGATACGCCCACAAAATAATATAATAATGGTATAATATGAAGGGTGGGTTTAAAGTTACATAACTTTACACCTATTGCATAAATTAAAAAAAAATTAACGGAAAAACATAATTATAGCAAAAAGTGCCGTTTTAATAGCGGTCATGTTAATAATTTGATGGTAAAATTTAAATCAACGGTTTAATCTTTTTAAATTTGCTGGTAAACATAAAGTTATGGTATAAAAAATAGTCTACAATAACACTAACGCAAAATACTCTTCCAAACTATTTTAAATACACAATCGTATTCACAAAGATAAACAAAAAGCAAGAATAAATTACCATTGTTTGTCATCTATTTCTATCACATTGAAACGATGTCTACGTACGCAATAATCGGCCTTGGTCTTGCAGTCTTGGTCTTGGTCTTGCGATTTTGCTAGACCAAGACCGAATAAACAAGAACAATACCAAATGTGCAAGACTAAACTAAAAATTGTAACTACCGTTGTAAATATCTTCTTTGTCAGCTTCTTAACTCTAAAAAAAAGGAGTTAGAAGAGTAATTGAGTCAGCCTAGAGCTACTAGCAACGAAGGTATATTGCATTGGTGGAAACGTCATGAGCTTTAATTTCCCATTTTGGCAAAAATGGCCCGAGATTTTTTTGCAATTTTGCCTACATCTACCCCGGCTGAGAGCTTGTTTTTAAAAACATTACTTGTGATACAAAATTATTGCGATTGATTGAATAACGAGTTGGTTTAATGGCTATTGTGCATTAATTTATGGTCATCAAATAATAAATATATAAGTATTATATATTATACTATAATAATATATGAGTATTAACACCAATAAAATACGTTAAAATTCTTTGGATATAGTAAAATAGAGTTAAATTAATTATAAATATTAATTGTTAATCATTTATAATTTATACCTATGAAAACGACGTAAGTATCAAAATAAACTAGCAAGACTAAGACTAAGATTAAATTCACAAGACCAATACCGATACTAAGCCTGTCTTGGTCTTGATTTTGCTTTGCTCATCACTATACGTACGTAACTTTTGTTTAGCTTTCTATGCAATTTGCACAAGTCTTTTTTGTCTTTTTCTTGGAATAATTTTAATAAATATTTTACTGTTGGTAAGATAAAGTTATAGCAAATGATGAAAACTGCTTAAAAATGTACATAGGTAAGTTAATTCTTTTAAAATATTTACTTTTAATATCTATGAAAGACCATTTCATTGTAAATTAAAAAAAAACAACTAATATTACTCACATGATCAATTTATGGTTTTAACAAACGTTATGAGTTTTAAAATTACATAATGTTCCAACGTTACAATAGAGTGTAATAATCGTCAGAGTATAATCAGTTAATTAATCACAGTCGTAACCAGGTTAATGATTAAATGGAATCAATTTTGTTGTCAATCAAGTCGTTATGTTCCAAATTTACAGAGAGATGGTGCAATTTGGTTGTACAAATAAAAAATGTCGTTTTTATGATCATATTTGAAAAAAATTTAAATTACAAATGATAACATCGAAATTATTAATTAATTTTTTGCTTTTCTAGCTTGATGATAAAATATTTTAATGGTTAGTTCAATTCTGTGTGTTCTAAAACTTTTAATTTTATTATTATTATTGAATCAAAATCAGTATTTTCTTAAAGAAAAAAGCTTGGAGTGTTTGACAAAACTGATTAAATATATACAGATATGAAAAAAATATTTGTGGATTATAAACATTTCAATGCAAAACGTTAAGGTGTATAGCACCAAGTCGACCTGCACAAAATATAATAAATATTCCCGATAAATAATCCAGTAATTACCTACACGAATTCAATTTCCATTATGCCCACTTTGTCAACATGTGTTTGCGACGTAAGAAATCAGTATGAAACTGTTAGCGTCGGTGTGCACGTCTGACTTATCAGAAAAGAGACTACGTCGTATGCAAATTATCAAATAATTTCTCTTTTTAAAATGTGTTTATCTTTACCATAACACATTGAACTATAATAAAAGCATTAAGATTTTTATCTTTGACTAATTCGTGTCGATAAGTGGATTCTTTTAGATATTCACAAGGAAAAAAAATTATTTGAAAATAAATCTGAAGATCTGGGAGGGTACGTGATAGTACCATGTGTAGATATTAAACGATCAGGAAACGTCCTTTAAAAAAATTGTATCACTGCTCGTGCATTGTGTCTTAAATAACCATCCTGTTGAAACCATAATTAATAGGAAGCAGCTGAACTGCCGAAATAATTTGAACTTGCAGAAGCTGGTTACCAGCTTATAAATAGTCTTTTAAAATTCCAGTCCAAACAATAGGTTTTTGTGGGTATTAAGTACGCCAAGGAATACTGATGCTGATTTTGCCGAAACCAATATCTTACAGAGGATTAAATGTGTTTCCTATGTAAAGAAAAGATTATTTTAATCTTGATTTTTTTATAATGGTTTCACAAAATTCCATGTTCTACAGATTTGGCTATTGTTTGGCATGACTAGGTGGTTTCTTTAAACCTTTATTATATTTGATTTGTTAAGTTTTTTTTTAGAGATCAAATTTTAAATTTATTTTTTAGAAGTTGAAGTTATGTTTTTTAATTTGTAAATTGTTTATTTTATTTTTAAAGCCGTTAGGGTTAAAATTTACACTTTTTTGGAAAGAAATTGTTTGATCTCTTGCATACGTCATAGTTTCTTTTCTTTCTCTTTCTTTTCTTATAATTTAGACGTATACACCGTCGCTAACATTTTGATACTGATGCTAACGTAACAAACACATTTATTATATTTTGTGCTGGTCTACTGGATACCGCACACCTCAACGTTTTTTTCAAATATGTATAAAAGCATTTAATGTAAAATTAAAGTTTTTATTTTGCAAAATTGCAAATTGCAAGTAAGATACTTGATCTAAATAAGCATAATTTATACTGCGGATTGAGCCACAATAGACCTACTAAAGGTTGCAGTGAAGGAGCGACCTACACCTCACTCACATGATAGCGAACCCATACTGCGGATTAAAGTTCCTGATAATATTGTTAAAAAATATCCTTGATGATGTACTTTGATAAAATTATTTTCAACCTATACAATAACATTTTTATAAATACAATATCGTCTACTAGCTAGGAAATCCTCAGAGTCAGAGAAAAATAAAATTATTGATTGAGTAAAATTAGCAGTAAACAAAGATGGTTCCAATAATAAGACAACTAGTGTTTTGTACATTTTGAACCCTCAAAAACGAAGTCCGTGTCTGTTGTGTTGGAATATGTCCAACTCGGCAAATTTTAATCCTTTAAGAAAGGGTATTTCAAAGGGGTATTTCGAAAGGCCTATCTTGACTTAAACTTATGCAAGTACATGAACTCTTTAACTTACCACCCTGGCTAAAGATAATTTTCCATTTACTTGAATTTAAACATTTTATCGAGTCTTACTACTTATTATAATATTGGACACTGCTGCCAACTTTCTTACATAATGTAAAAGCCAAGAAAAGATACATTTCTACCTTTATTTAAATTGTTTTATTAGTTATATATAAAAACGATTTTAACTAATTGTATAAAATACTGGACTTTTTTGCCAAGTTTTTTATTTAACCTTACCTTATTATGTATATATATATATATATATATATATATATATATATATATATATATATATATATATATATACATAATAAGGTAAGGTTAAATATATATATATATATATATATATATATATATATATATATATATATATATATATATATATTATATTATAATTTTCCACTTTCAGGTGCAATAATAAACATTTTGGTTTAAAGATAATATTTATATTTATACATATATATATATATATATATATATATATATATATATATATTTATCTGCAAAATTTATAGAAAACTATAATATTATTATAGTAAACTATAAACATTTTTCAACAGCGTCAATAGATGGGAAAAATGTATAACTGATTTTTAAAAATCAGCTAATTCTGCTGTATGTCACCTATCTTATAGGTTCATGTGGGTCAATTATGTATCAAAAAACAACTACTCTTCTGGCTATATGCTGCGACAGTCATTGAATTACATCTGATACATAATCGTGTATAATACCCCATTTCGAGTAACAATATGCAGATGCTTGTTAACTAAGAGAAGGAAATATTAGATTTATCCATCCGAAGTGACCACCTATGGACCGGTTTCGGGGTGTGTGTGTCAGTAGGATCTAATTAGGTTTAACTAGGCCCAAAATGTTTAAGCTAAGTTTAACAAACTGTACCACCGACAATATTGGTATTATTTAAGATTTTGTTTGTATAAAAATAATACATTAACAATAAATTTTAATAAAATAACTCTACTATGACGAAATATTGGTAGCAATAATACAAATATTTTTATTTACTTATTTTTAAACTAGCAAATAAACTACTATTGATTTATTTTTTTTTATAAAATTTATTTTAATAAAAACGGTGTAGTAATTAATTTATTCTTAAATTAAAGACTTTAAGCAGACAGTTTTTAAAAAATACCATAAATCTGTGTGTTTTAAAAGCCTGAATTAAAATATTCTTAGTCGTTAGATCGATTACATTTTTTCAATATTGGATTATTAATCTATTCCCAAGACGAGAAAAAATATAAAATCTGAAGATAACATTATTAAATTCTAAAGAGATAATAGCTAAAATACCGTGGAAGGAAAAAGCCATGTACTTAACCCAATCGTTATTGACTGTGGAGTCTGAAAACCAATAGTTATAAAAATGTTTAAATCATTGTCAATTAACAAAGCAAAACTAAATTTGAACGTTATTATTTTATTTTTATGTTTGAGTTTAAAATAAGCAGTTTTGTATACATTGGGTGCGACATAAGTCAGTTAAACGATTAGCATAATAATAAAGACAATTAATGATGAGATGTAAAAATGTAATTTATTGTTGAACAAAACCTTGATAAGTATACAAACCAAAGTTTACGCGATACATCTTGTATTCAAACTGCATACCACTTTCACCAATGCACGTACGGCATCGCTTGAGCATTGAAAAGCAGGTTTTTCGAAATAGGTATACCTATTTAAATAAAAAAAATTTAATATAAAAAATAAATCTGTATTTTACTGAATTAAAATAAAAAAATCAGAAATTGTAGTATTGAAATAATTATTTATTTATTCATTTGATTATTTTGTATTATATCACTGCGAGTACACAAAGTTAAAATAATTTTTTTATAAATTCCGAATAACTACATTGCAAATAAATTTGAATAAATAAATATCTTTATTTCCTAAAAAGATCAGATTACGCTTTCTTTGGTTTAAAACACAAATTAACATTTGTAAATGTATACACAAAGAGACCATTTAAAACAGTGCCTTAGGAGGTAAAGCTCATCCAGACAAGTGATTTTGAATCTCGCCTTAAGTATATCCGCCCTTTTAGGAAGTAATTTTTTAATTAAAAGTTGTCTACCCTTCGTCATCAAGGAAGTCCGGTAGCATGGATAATTCTCAATTTGTTTTAAAAAAATTTCTTTAAACATTTAAATTAAACGCTTTAAAAAAACAACTTTTAAAAGAATCAGATTTTGATTTTTTAGATATATACAGTGAAAAAATAACATCTAAAGTCTATAATGTTTACACGTTGACTTTTGTTAACTATTTGTTAATTAAAATTTTATTTAATTAATAGTATTTCTAGTTATCTATATTTTTTTTATAAAATTTCTAAATATTTTGGTATTGGCAGGGTGCGCGACGTAAACAACATTTGACGACAAGCTTTTTTACCTTAAAAGATACGAAAGGTTATGTAAACAATAAAAATAAACAAACTATAAATTTGTTGTAGTATAATTAAAAAAACAATAATAATTCCTAAAAAGTTTCGTAAATAAAGTTTATAATAATTATGGATGCAGAAAGTGAAAAAAAAATTAAATGGATGAAAAATACAATTGTTTTTAAAGAAATTTGAGGTTAACCGACTAACAAAATGTAGAAAATGTATCAGAGTTTAAAAAAAAATGAGTCGATATTTGGAAATAAGAACATTTTTTTTATGAACTTAAGGTTAATATTTTTTAAACTTTAATAATGGTTTTTGATCTTTTTTAGCCTAAATATCTTATAAAATATTATTTTAACTTCAAACAATAAATTAAGGTAGAGTTAGAAAATATTTTTTAATTATAAATCAGCTCATATATAATTACATAATTTAATTGTATAATTTAGATAGGTGTTAAATAATTTATAGCTATAAAACCATACTTCTATCTGAGTATAGCACGTTATAAAGCTAGGTTAGGTTAACTAACCATTACTTATTTTTTAGTGCATTTATCCATCTTTTTCTAGGTTCTAATTTCCAACTTGCTAATTTTTAATTGCTAATTGCCAACTATTTCTGCCTCTATTTTTGCAATATACAACATAACAACTATTATGAACCATTTTAATTATTAATTTTCAATTATTTTCACGTCTGAATGATTTAACGAAATTTTTTCCGCAACGAGTGCTACTGCCGATTTAGTTGTCCCCACCTTCTACTTTGATCCCTGCCAAGACCTATCTATTAAATATTCCCTATAGCAATAATTAGCTGGACAAATATGCTTTTTCTCAGTGTAAATTTACCAAAACTAAAAATTCTAATTTTTGTAGCTAAAATTGTTTGGATGTAATAAAAACATTACCCAAACATTTTGTATAAAAAAATTTAATACGAAGATTTATTAGTTTCTGCAATAGCACTAAACGAATTAGTTAGATGAGTATTTCAGTAAATTTGAATACTACATTTAAATTAATTGCCTTTGTTATGAACAACTCAAGAAGATTGTTAGCTTGTCGCTGTAGCCTAAGCTATTGTTGAGAATGTTTCTATAGTATTATATAGTTTTAATATACCGACAACAGTATAACAAACGTTCTACATTTACTGGATACCTGTTAGTTATTGTTAATATATTAAATATAAAAAAAGTATTTTATGCTTATTATTTTATAATTATTTTTACTATTTAATACAAAGAAGAAAAAGAAAAATTTTTACTTATTTTTAAAATTTAGTTGTGACAAGCATTTTAATTTTAATTCTAAAAAATTTCTCGTACTTACTCCGAAACAGGAGTAATTTTTTATTCATTAACAACATATAATGTTTTATTTTGTAGCATTTTTACTCCCCAAAAAAATAATAATAAAATGTTTGACAAAAATCGTAAAGAACATTGTATATACCATAAAACTTCGTTCGCGTGTGTAAATTAAAAATACAAAAAAGAAATTTTAGCAATAAAATTAACCGTACTTGTAATTTTAGGGCTCATAAAATAATTATTATTGCAATTTATTATTTACAAAGCACCCTTCAATTAATCATATTTTCAACATTTTAATTTTTTTTTATTAAGTAAAGGTTAAGGCGATGTAGCTGTCAGCTAAACGGTATCCTCTGGCTAAACTGCTTCTTTACCTCCAGAAAGCGTTAAAAGACAGCTATTCTGTCAGTTAAAGTAACCACCAACCAGAAGTGCCAGTTAGATGCTTAACTGCCAGCTATTCTAGCCTAGGCATGCGCCATGCACTCCTAGCTCCACTGATTGATGGTTTTCTTATTATAACCACACTTGTGATTTGATTTTTAATTTGGAAAGATATAAAAAGCAGAGAAAATGAAAGCGTTTGACTTTCTCAGTGATGATGACGAATAATTATTAGAATTTATAGATTACCAAAGGAGGCCCTATGTTGTAAGAAGAAGAAATAATACATTCGATGATTTTGATAAAGTGGACTTCTTTACTAGGTTCAGATTTAAAAAAAATACGGTTCTGAATATATTAGAACAAATCAAAGCGCAAATAGAGACTGTAACTGACAGGTGAAATAATAATATTTCAACTTATATAAATGTAGGTCAAACCACTTATTTTCTTCTTTCCAGGAACTATTTCATATCTCCAATCAATCAACTGCTATTGGACTCTTCGATTTTATGCAACTGGTAATTTTTTATCAACTGTAGGTGATACAATCAATGTTAGCAAGACAACAGTTTGTAGAGTTATTATGAAAGTAGGTCTTGCTTTGGCCTCTTTGGCTCCTATTTACATAAATATGCCTTCAAATGAACAAGAAATTGTAGCTAGACATCTTGAGTTATATAGGAAAGCCAGGCTTTCCTGTATAATAGGTTCTGTAGACTGTACTTGTGAAAATTTAAAGTCTATGTATTAAAGATCTATCGTACTATGTCACTTGCACAATTTATTTTACTTACTATTTTAGGTGAAGTACATGCTAAAGTTTTTAGGAACAGAAAAGGATTTTTTTTATCAATGTACATTTTATCTCTTTAGCAGACTTAAAAATTATAGATATTATGGCACGTTAGTCTGGATTGACTCATGACCAAATTATATTTGACAATTCAAACATATGCCATCGACTAGAAACGAATGAATTTGGCAATAGTTTACTGGTGGGTGACAGTGGTTATACAAACACAATGCACGTTATAACACCATTGCTGAGATCAGATAATGCATTGCAACAAGCTTATAATGAATCAGGTATTTAAAATATTTTTTCTCCTCTGCAATTTTAATGTATTATGTATGAATTTTAAATATTTTAGTCAGGTGCGCAAGAAATCCTGTTTAACGTCAGTATGGCGTATGGAAATGTAGATTTCCAGTTTAAGCAATGTGTTTATACCTAAAATTGAAAACCACCGTATATGTCATTGTTCTGCGTAAAATTGCTATCTGTGAATACGAAGATATGCCTCCAGATGAGATGGATATGGGGGACATAAATCTTTTTAGAAGACATACCTGTAGAACCCCCTGAACTTCCAATTATCAATAATACTGGAGATGAACTGTTACTCAACTATTTTCTAATAATACCAAATAAAAATGTTTGATTCTAGTTTCCCACAGTAAATAAAGTGCATGTTATTTTCAGTTATTTTATTCATGATCAAAATTGGTAAATAACAACAAAATATTTATTTGTGTACAGGTGAACCCCAATTTCGTTTACAATAAATTATATAACAAAGCAAGCTTATATTATACTACTTATATCAAGTGATATAGTGTAGGTAACAAATAGTTTTATTTGTCTACGTGTGATCTACGTGAATTTTGTCCAGATTATACTAAAAAAATTCTTTTTTTATTGTTGGTTCCTCTTTTTAAAGCTTTAGCAGCCTCACTCTTATTTCATGTTCTATTTGATTTTGTTGTTTTCCCCTTAATAACAATTTCTTTTTTAATCTCTATTAGTTCACATTTCTTCTGGGCACAATTTTAAATTTAGCTGATTCTGATGAGGTTAAGATTAGGAGTATTAAATGCAAAGGGGAACGACCAATCGGAAGTGCTCCCAAAAACATCAGTACCATAAAACAGACAGCTTGTTCTGTGTTAGTACTGCCAACGTTTACAAATATATCGCTAGCTGACAGCTTGCTAGCCAACAGTCAAATCTTCCATGGAAAAACGCAATAGCTCTTAGTTGGAACTTTACCTGATGGTTAAGCTTAGCATATAGTCAGCTAACTGTTAGTTTTAACCAAGCATTGAAAAATTGGCACTTAATATTGTACCATAGCATCTGTGTGCGAAGAAAATGTTATTATAAACTGAAATGCGCTTGGCAATAACGTCGCACTGACTTATCAGAGCATCGCACTCCGAAATTAAACTTAGTATTTTTCGACCATCGCATAATTATGGCGCGTTGTGCATGATGGATAAAGAAACAATAATAACCAGTGTTTTTGTCGTTGTTTGACAGCAAAGCTTTGTACGAGGCTTTGTTATGAGCACACTCTTGTACTTTTAAACGTTTATTTGTACTAAAACCTTTAATTACTTACCTGCAAATAAACACATATTTTTTTATTAAACAAATAAAGTAGATTTGATACACTTACCTTGTATTGGGAAATAAATTTTAAACTGCTAAAACTGGTGAACGATTTTACACACTTTTTATTATATTGCTCTTAAACTTTTATCCCAATATTAGTTAATTTTAAAATATGGTTTATTAAATAAATAAAAAATTATTATTTATTCGACTTATTGACAATTTATGACCATACTTTTGTTTAACTTAAGGACCTATGACTGAAAAAATGTAGAAAACGTTGTAGAAGCAGTAAGTTTTCATTAAAAATATGAAAAACGTAATTCATGTTGAAATGTCTCGGATCTGTTTCGAACGGTTTTTGCATTTTACTCTGTACACAAAGAATAGCTTAAGCGTTGCAATTCGCTCCGGAGCAAAGTCAAATTTTTATCTACAAAAACGAGTGACATTACACAAACGCAGTCAAAAGGGAATTCATTAAAATTAAAAAAAAATTGTCTTTTGATGCATCCCTACGTGTAAGATTCGATTTTAAAACATCTGAATATTAAAAACGCATGGTTGAATGAAAGCCGCTAATGCAATTAAATACATATATAAGTAATAAAGAAAATATAATTTTCAAAATGCAGTAAATCAATACAGAGTTTTGTATATTATTTAAAAATTTACTAGTTCTTCGTTCTTAATCAGGAAATTTAATACATTTTTTATTTGCTTATTTAGTTCGTTGCCATTATTTCTTACACTCTTATAAATAGTTATAAAAATATTCGAATTTATCTGCTCAGTTGACGATTTTTACACAGGTTTATAAGGTTCTAATGTTGGGCAGCTGGGGGTAATTTCAGGGTATTTTGCTTCATAGAATCCGAATTCGAAATCAGAAGTTATGTACAAGACAACAAATAAAACCCCATTTTTTGTAGACCTGTGCTATTTATTGCCAATATTAAACACCTGTAGGATAGTACATATACATTTTTTTATAATTCTTCCACAACTGATAAAACGTCGGTAAAAATAGCATGTAAATTGGGATATTTGGTTAAAATTACTTGGGATAATTAAAACAGATATGATGTAAGTCGTGTTTGAGAAATTGTGAGATGGGATCCACTTTCGGAGTAATTATATATTCCATGGATTAATTAGGAAGGTGGGTTGAATAAAGGGGTAGAATGTTTTAGTTTCAAATTCCCTGTGATGTATTATTTAACTAAGTATTTTTCTTTTAATTTACTGCCAGTGTATCTGTTATTTGTTGACGTATTTATGGCTAAATTTGCAAGGTGTATATTTCTTTAAATGTTTTGTCTATCGAGAGATTCACAGAAATTTAAAAGCTTGTATTTTTATTGGAGGTTTTTATATTATTTACAAATATTTCATCTATAAAGTAATTGATTAATCTTTTTATAAAACAACATTTTAAAAAAGCTTCCATTGTTTTTATACAGATATAGAAAAAAATTTAAGGAACAGAAATTTCAATGCAGCACGGAGGGAAACCAGTCGACCAGCACAAAATAAAGTAAATATTCGCAACAAACAATCAAGTAATTAACTACACGACTCCAATTTGAACTATCCCCACCTCGTTGACATGTGTCTGCGACGCTAGCAAAGCGATTAGTTTAAATTTGTTAGCGACGGTGTGCACTTCTGACCTATAAGGAAAGAGACTACGACTCATGCAGAAATTAAACAAGTTCTCTTCCAAAAATGCGTTTAGCCTCACCACAACGGCCCCAAAAAGTTAATTTTATAGAAGGTAATGTTATGTTTTTTAATTTGTAGAATATTTATTTTATTTTTGGGGCCGTTGTGGCAAGGATTAACACATTTTTAGAGGAGCAATTGTTTGATCTCTTGCACGCGTCGTAGTCTCTTTCTGAATAGGTCAGACATGCACACCGTCGCTAACAGTTTCATACTGATTGCGCTTTGCTATCGTCACAGACACATGTCGACGAGGTGGGAAAAGTTCAAATTGGAGTCATGTAGTTAATAACTTAATTGTTTGTCACGAATATTTACTATATTTTGTGGTGATAGACTGGTTTCCGTGCACCTCAGCGTTTTGCATTAAAATGTTCTTTTAATATTATTTCATATTTTTATACAGCTAAGACTTGACCAAAAATTGTTTATAACATTTTTATGCTTAAAATAATATAAACGTTTTAAATAAAAATGTATATAGGTAATTTATTAAGAATGTGTAATCTTTGAATTGTAGATTCTAGACCCCATACTATGATGATTCTTGAAAATTGGCAATTTCAGGTTTTTTGGCATGAGAATTGTCAATTTGGCAACAGTTACACTTTATTGTGTTAAGTAAATCAGCGCAAATTTTGTTTTTGGCTAAACTATGAGTAAAATAATAAAAAAATATTAAAAAGCGTTAAATTTTACAAAAAAAGTTACACTTATTTGATTCATGTAAGTCGATCGGTTATCGAGTTATTTGCTTCTAAAAAGTTCAATAGATATTAAGTTTATGAAAAAAGTGTAACAATAACAAATTAAAAAACAAAAATAAAAAACTTCGCAAAGATCTATTAACATCAAAGAACCCTTGTCTATTATTTTTAATAACATTCGCGAATTTAGAGGTGGTTTAATTTTTGGTATTTTTCTTTTTCAAATAGGTTTGTGTCATTGTCAATGCATAAGGTTGCTTGGCCACCAAAAGGTCCTAAATTTTAATCCTTTAAATTTTCAATTTGGTCGCAAATGAAAGCATTAGTTTACAAAGAAATAACAATTACAATGCAATGTTTACTGGACGAGGAATATTCAATTTGAAAAAATAATCATTTGTGGGATTCTGAAAATCCTTCGGATTTATCAGTTTTGTTGCATATAAAGGCATTAGTTTACTAAGAAAAAATAAATTCTCTTTCAGAATTGCAACGGAAAAAAAAGAAGCCGCAAATGTAATTCAAAATAATAGACAAGGGGTATTTGATATTAATAGGTCTTTGCGAAAGCGGATCATAAAGTATATTAAAGTAAATGGTGGGCATTTTAAACATTTACTTTAAAGTTTTTTAATTTGTTTAATCATTACTAATCATGTTTATGATGTGTAATATTGTGTAATAATAGTGATTTTAAAAAATAAATGACTTCTCGTTACTTGTTGTAAAAGAAATAATGTAATGGGATTTGATTAAGTATATTTTCCCATTATCTAACTTAGGTGTAAAGGTTTATTTATACCATTCACCAGGGTAGCTAAATGTATTTGTCTTTATCACAAACACAAACAGCAACCAAATTAGTTAGAATAAAATTAGTTTGAATAAAACATCAAATAATTGACAGTTTAATTACACCAGTATACTTATTTTTTTAAATTATTTAGAGTTGTTTTAAAAATCATTAAATGGTCTAAACAAAAATTAAAATGTCATAAAAAATCACAAAAATTTCCTTGGTTTTTATAAAATTTTAAAAATGTATTCATACTATTATTAAAAAAAATCTGGTAATAATTTAGAAAAAAAAGTTTTAATATGGTTAAATTAGAAGCATTTGATTTTAATCTTGTTAAGTTTTAATAAAATTAAATAAATGTTTACTGCAACATTACATTTTGTGTACCAATACGGACAGAATGAAACGGAATGTGTTAAACTCGTTACTTTTTTGGTAGTTGAAAATCAAATGAGAAAAAAAGTGTACATAAAATCTCAAAATCCATGTTGTGAGCTTTAATGTAAAATACATATAAATTCCTTAATACAGTTTTATATTCCTATTTACTTTTTTCAAGGAAATGTTTTTTTGCCTATGTACTTGACAAGTCATTGAAGTTTGCGAAGCGTAGGTACTTGAGGTAAGTAAATATTATAGGAAATCAAGCAAAATCAAGATTTGAAGGCATATTGCGGTCACGATTTTTCCATTTCGTTTTTGATATTTATTATTTTATCTCATTGTTATCATTAAAAATTAGATTTCCTTGCAAATATTGGGCAACAATTTAAATAAAATAACTTTATCCATAACCTTCTTTTTACCAATTTTATAAATTTTGTATTAAGTTGTATTTACGATAATGACATGATTCTAATTAAAAATAAATTGTTAAAAAATTACCATGCTGTATGTAAAATCCTTTCGTAATGTAAATGGCACATTATCCACATTAAACCCTAATAAAGTGCATAAAATCAATAATAGTTTGTGTAGTTCTATTGAAAACAAAATTTGGGAATATTGCTTTGACAACCGTATATGGGATGAAATGAAATTCGAATGTTCGGTTTATTATGTCGATTTACTGGTTTTCTCTGCTCTATAAATATAGGCGTTTAAGACCGCTTATTTCCACTGCTACGGTTATTACACACGTCTTTCACTTCTTTTATTTTCATTAGTGCTTTTATACATGCTAGTTGGTTGCTGGTACTCTTGACTTGACCTTTCAAACTGGTCGAGATACTTTCGCCTATGTCTACCTCTACCGACTTGCCCATTAACACTCGCCTAATAAATCTGTTTTGTCAATTTTCTTTCATCCAATTTCTTTACATGTTTAAACCATCCAAGCATTTCTTCATCTATCTTTTGCTCATCTCCGCAGCAGTTATCTTACTTTCATGCTTCTTCTGTCAAACACAACATTCATCACCTTACATAAGTGTAGGGACCGGCATTCCTCTATGCACAGCAAGTCATGCTTTTTTTGACACATTCTGGCAGCTTATAAAGTTATGCAGCGCCCCATTTATTTGTTTCCCTGCCAACATCCTTCGCATAATATCAAAATCATACTGGCCTTCTCTCGTAAACTTTGTAGCCAAGTATACAAACTCATTTACTTTTTTCACTCTTTCTCCTTCAATCAGCACCTCGCAGTTTGTCATGCTTAATTTATTTTAAAAACCTTTAATATCGTCTTTCTAAAAAATGTAGTAAACAAAGAAATATAATTATATAAAAAAAAAAGTAAATATAAAATATTAATAAGATGTGTTATGTGTTTGTGGGATGTAATACCCATAAACTATAGAAAAAGCAATCAACTTATCATTTGTATTTAATAGCAAATATGTATTAAATAGTATTAAGTTAAAAACATTTATAGGATAAGAAAAAATTTGAATGCTTTGTTTGTTATGGCGATTTACAATAGTTAGTAGCTTTTCAAGCCAAACTGAAGATACCAAAGCAGGTGTGCCCCAAGGCTCCGTCCTTGGACCCCTACTTTACACATTACATGTTTTGTCTCTGAAAACTGCCACCATTATAGGTTAAAATTTTAAATTTGCAGATGATACCATTCTTGTATATAAAGGTAAAGACTTGAAACAACTCGAAACAATAGTAAATACTGACCTTGAAAGGTATCACAGATGGTTTGCAAAAAATTTACTTTAACTTCTCAGAAAAAAATGAAACTACAGAACATCATAGTGGATACATAAGGCAAAGAAATAATAATAGTACATAATACATCAGAATCTGGGACTAATATTGACGAAAATCTATGCTGGAATAGGAATCACAGAGGCAACATTCACGAGCCCTACTGCAGCCGTAGAGGTAATGCTGAACCTTCCACCACTGCACTTAAGTGTAATGAAAGAAGCAGCAATCAGTGCCTTCAGACTGAGCCAGACAATAAATCTTAGAGCAAGAAATTGAAATAGACATTAAAGATTTTGAAAAATATTTCCCTAGGATCCATGTATAGACCGACAGAAATTATGCCAGTTAGGTACGACTTCGAAATGCAGTTTGAAGTGGTTATAAACAACCACCAAATTTGCACAGTGAATGAACCTTAACTAGAAAGGGATGCTGTGATGGATCCAAGATGGATGAAAAGGTTGGAGTGGGCGTTACAGGGCCGAATTTTAGGCTCTCAAAACCACTTGGTAACACCCTAACCATCCTTCAAGCAGAATTACATGCCATAGAGATATGTGCCCAGGAGTGCATTTAAAGAAATACCCACAGGGCAGAAATCTATATTTTATCAGATAGCCAAGCAGTATTAAACGCTCTAAGTCATACACTTGTGAGTCTAAGCTGATTTGAGACTGTAAACAGTCCCTGAGACTACTGGCAGCGAACAATCAGGTAACTCTGATGTGGGTTCCAGGTCACAAGTGAGTTGAAGGCAACGAAGAAGTAGATTGCCTGGCCAAAAAGGGGCAAATACACAATTTTCCAGCCCAGAACCCTTCTGTGCCCTTCCTTAGCCCACTTGAAAAAAGAGGTTCGACGCTGGGAAACAGATGAAATAAAATCTTACTGGCATAAAGTTTCAGGACAAAGACAAGTGAAAAGGCTAGTAAGCCTTTCGCCAAGGAAAGCTAAACAGCTTCTCGAGTTGGACACGAAAGACTTGAAACTGGTGACGGGGCTCCTTACTGTACACTGCCCTCTGACGTATCACCTTAAAAAGATGGGCAAAACAGAGAGTGATAGTTGCCGCTACTGCGAGAACTTCGCTGAAACTGCAGAACATTTGCTTTGCGAATGCCCAGCGCTTTTCTGCAAGAGGCTTAAGTTTCTGGAAGGGGCCTTCCTAAAGCCCTTTAATGACAAAAACTTAGCTCCCAGAAAACTGATAAACTTTGCTTGAAGTCTCGGAATCCCGGGCCTCAAATAGATTAAGGGTTATGCACAAATGATCCGATAGGTCGAGGTGATTGAGAGGTTGCATAGCCTTCACGACTCTCCCTATAATCTACAATCTACTAAATTTATACCATTGGCGTACTTAACTCGAATAAATGACATTTTTACCTTTTGTGATTGGTTGCAGATAAATTTCACACTTAAAATCTTATTTCTCAATAAGTAATAGGCGGAATTTTAAAATTAAAAGACTTTTGTGTAGAGAATTGTAAGAGCTTTTAAAAGACATCTTATTCGACCCCCAATGCCATTTAAAAATTTTGGGGTAATTCTTACCCTCACTTGGGGTTGAAACTAGTGGAGTCAAAAATGAAAAGAGTGTCCCCCTTTAATCAAAAATCGACGGATCTGAGGTTTTTTTTAAAATGTTGACGAGGTTCCTGCAAATGGCTCTGTTTCGTTTTCGGGTGACCACCCTGTTTTTTGTGATAAATGAAATTAGTGTTTCGTATTATTTTTAGATTTTTATTTATCGTATTAATCTTATAATTTTAATTTACAATTGTACTATAGATTCCTAAGTGAATTTTTAATAATCTTATTATGTTGTAGTGTATATAGTGTTATTATATTGTTGTTTAGCTAGTTTTCCGAGACCAGCATATCTGTGCTGCTTTAGTTAACCTTTTTTTAGATAGTGCTGCTATTTTAAATTTTATTTTATATTATGATAAGCCTTGTAACTCTGTTGCATTATTTGAATGAATTTACACAAAAAAACTGGTTTTCTCTGCGGCGTTTACGTTTGGTTTTGTCAAAAAAATAACATCAATACATATTTGTAATAAAATTGAACACTTCAGTATTATTTAAGAGAATAAATGCATTTCTAATAATAATTAGTTTTACATTTTTAAACAAATAGAATTAAAAATGTTTTTTATTTAAATCATTACGTAACCCTTTTTTAAAGTTTGCTCTTTAGCAAATTATTATTAACAAAGAAATATAAAAACAAACATAAAATGTTAATGAGGTATGTTATGTATTTTTAAAATGTAATATCACATAAACTATTAAAGAAGCAATGATTCAAATATTTGTATTTAACAGCAAATATATTAAATATATATATATATATATATATATATATATATATATATATATATATATATATTCCCATCATTCCATGGCGGAACAAAGGGCCTCAACAAAGTTTCTTCATCGGACTCTATTTCTGGCAAACATTTTGACTTCTTGCCATGATTTATTCATTTTTCGTATTTCAATTAATATCGATCTTCTCCAGATTGTCTTTGGGCGGGCCCTAGCGCGGCTACCTTGGGGATTCCACTCCAGGGCCATTCGGGCTATATTATTTTTAGGTTTTCTAAGGGTGTGACCCAGCCATCCCCATTTGCGCTTCCGTATCCCTGTGTCGGTCGGATTCTGGTTTGTTCTTCTCCAGAGCTCTTCATTTGAAATGCGGGCCGGCCAGAAAATACGTAATATTCTGCGTAGACATTTGTTCACAAAAACTTGCAGAGCCCTGGATGAGCTTTTAGTGGTTTTCCATGATTCGCATCCGGACAGAAGAACAGATTTTACGTTTGTGTTGAAGATACGTAGTTTTGTGTTGGTGGTGTATGCTCTCGAACTCCAGACCCTGCTAAGCATTCCAAAAGCTCTCCTTGCTTTTTGTATTCTGGTTTTAATGTCTGTATCTGTGCCACCCTCCTTGTCAATTACACTTCCAAGATAAACAAAGTGTTCGACTAGTTCGATTGGTTGGTTCTCAATATGTAATGGATTAACGTTGTCAGTGTTAATTCTTAACTGTTTAGTTTTATTAATATTAATCTTAAGACCAACTTTCTTGGCTTCTTCACTGAGTCTGACGAGCTTTTGCATCATATCCCTAAAGGAGTGAGCCAGAAAACATATATCGTCGGCGTAGTCTAGGTCTTCTAGCCGGCCATTGAAACCCCATCTTATTCCTCTGTCCTGGTCATTAGCTTTGCGGAGAACGGAATCCAGCACGATATTAAAGAGCATTGGAGAGAGGACACAACCCTGCTTCACTCCGCTTAAGATTGTTATTGGTTCGCTTGTTATTCCTTTGTGAAGTACTTGACATGCAGAGTTTGAATAGAGCTGTTTTATAATTTGAATCATTTTGTTTGGAATGCCAGTTTCCCTGAGAAGCTCCCACACTGCGTGATGCGATAGTGTGTCGAAAGCCCGCTCAAAATCAATAAAGACCAAATATAATGAAGTTCGGAACTCAACACCTTTTTTAGGAATTTTTATGATAAGCCCCGTTTTCCACTCTGCTGGAATGTGTTCGTTGTTCCATGCTTGGGCAATAAGTGGTTGTATTAGATTCGCGATTGTGTTCGAGCATTCTTTAAAGATTTTTGGAGGTATATTGTCGGGACCGGCAGCCTTGCCACTTCTAAGAAATTTTATGGCTTTTCTTACCTCCGCTAGCGTCGGTTCGTTTGCGGGGATTCTCAGATAATTTTCACGAGGAGCTATTTCGTCGTTGTATGGTGTAGAAGGTCGGTTTAAGATATTACTGAAGTGGTTTCTCCAGACGATTAGTTGTTCTTCATTCGAGGTAACAGGTTCGCCATTCTCTTTCATCACATAAGGCGAGTCCCTTTGGAACTTTTTGTTGGAGAGCTTTTTCGTTATTTGATAGAGTTTTTTTGCGTTGTTTTTTGTGGCAGCCTCCTCTGCTTCTCTTGCTATATTGTTTATCCATTTCCTTTTGTCCCTTCTTGCACCTTGCTTTACTTCTCTATTAGCTTCTCTGTAATTCTCCCTTCGCGTTTCCTTGTCTCGTTCGTTGGCTGTACTGTTTATTATGTTTTTAATTTCTTTCCTTTTAAGAATCTTTGTCCAAGTGTCATCTGACAGCCATTCTTTCCTCTCTATTTTCTTCACCCCAGTACCTCTTTACTAGCTTTGACCAATACTTTTTGGATGCAGTACCAGGTATTATCATGGTTTCCATCTAAGTTTGCAAGATCTTCGATTACTTTCCTTTCAAAAGTATTTCGTTTTTCTTCAGTTTTAAGTTTTTCTGTGTTAAATTAAATGCGTTTATATGTGTTGGCCTTTTTCTTTGCGGTTAGCCTAATCCTTATTTGGCCGATAACTAGGTGGTGGTGGTCCGAGGCCACGTCCGCTCCTCTATGGCTTCTGACGTCAAGAAGTGATTTTCTCCATTTGCGTGAAATCGCGATGTGATCAATTTGATTCTCAGTGATATGGTCGGGTGATTCCCACGTGCCTTTGTGAATTCATTTATGAGGAAACAATGTTCCCCCTATCATCAGACTGTGTGTGTGGCACAGTTCTGAGAAAAGATCACCATTATCGTTCATCCGTCCTAGCCCGTGCGTGCCCATTACTTCTTCTAGGTTTCTATTATCTGCGCCAACTTTAGCATTGAAGTCTTCCATCAGAATTAGGATATCTGATTTTTTCACCTGAATTATAGTTCTGCTTAGGGCATTATGGAAGTCATCCTTTTGTTCAGTGGTGGAGGTTTCAGTTGGAGCATAGCACTGAATCACTGTGACTTTCCTAATTTTAGATTGAAGGCGGGCTATTATTATCCTGTCGGAGATCGGTTTCCAGTTTATTAAACATTTCCTGAAATCTTTGCTTAGCAGTAATCCTACCCCGCTCTCGTGGTTTTCACCTTCCGGCTTTCCGGAATAGATTAGTAGTTTGCCATTGGTGGTTGTAAATTCACCGGAGCCGTTCTATCTTGTCTCACTCAAGCCAAGGAAGGTAAGTTTGTAGTTGTTCATTTCTCGGGCTACTTGTGCCAGCCGCGCTGGTTCCATCATTGTCTTTACATTTCAACATCCGAATCGTGTCCTTAATTTCAGGCCAAAAGTCGTCATCGTAGAATCCATCCGGTTATCATTTGCTTCGGTTTCAGTAATCGAGAATTTGAGGTGTGCAGATGATTAGTCTACAGCACCCGAGTCTGATGCTGGAGCTGCCAGCTGTAGCTTTCAGACAAGCCTCAGATAAAAACTGGATAGTTTGGTAGTAGATATTTAATTCTACTATAGTGAAATATGGTTATACCGCCAATATTCGGTCGCCAGAGCCTCGTCGGTTATCTAGCAGGGTACACCGGGTGGTACAAGACCACCACTTGGGCAGGTGAGGTTGACATTTGAGCGACTTGGTACTGGTGATGTTATGCGCCGCCCCTATAATTTATAATAATATAAAATAAAAACAAAGTAGACATAAAATGTTAATGAGGTATGTTATGTATTTTTAAAATGTAATATCACATAAACTATTAAAAAAGCAATTATTCAAATATTTGTATTTAACAGCAAATTTATTAAATAGTATTCAGTAAAAAAATATGTTTAACCTTCCTTAATAATATTTATAAATGATTTTTAAATATTCCTGACAAATTTTTTTGCCTATTTTAAATTTTTTTAATTTTCCTAATTAGTTTTAGAGAACATGTCTTTAATTTTAGTAATATCTTCTTGGAATGACAAGTTATTTTGTAATAAATATCTGGAAGTCTTATAAGGACCATTAACCTTCTATAATATAGAATTTATATAAATCAAAACTAGTATTATCATATTGTACGTAAACGAAAAATGTATTTGAACCTACCAAATCTTCCGGTAATAAAAGACCGTGACACATAATGTACATTATAATGGATGACCAAAATGTGGGAAGATAACGTGTTCTGCTCCTACGCAAACATCTATCGTATACATATAAAAGATATGTGTAATAGTTACAGGGTCAAATATTTTGTTCCCACTTATTATGGTTAGTAAGATATTAAATGAACAAGAAACATTATATAATTAATAATAAAATTCGCGATAAACTTTTGTTTGCACCACTTTAAAATCATTAGTCTTTATGGCTTACACATATACAGAATCTTTCTTTTTTGAAAGATCTATCTTTTTAACAGATAGCTTTATAAAATTTAATTTAAAAAACTTTTCCAGTTTAACTTTCAACTGTATCAACAAGGACTACAAAAAGTACATTTAAAGCCTTTGTTAATATACAAAACCTTTATTTCTTTTTACCTTTATTAATTTTATTATATATCATATACAAAAAAAATTGCCGACATAAGCGAAAACTTAAAACTATGAAATAACAGTGGCTTTTTTGGACTTTCAAATTAATTTAGTATTGAAAATTTAAATTTCATAATGTGTTATTCAGATTTATTATGTTATAAATAACCTAATAAATGTGAGCTGTCAGTTAGAGGCCAATTTTTAATAGGAAAATAGAAAAAGAAGCTGTGACGTCACCGTTGCTTACGAACCATTTGATTACTTGGAAAGTTCAATGTGTGTATACTGTATACTGTGCATTGTTTAAATTGTGTTTTAGTTTAATTGTTTAATTTTAGGATCACTTTGCTGTTCAACAGTAAGTTTTAAATATGTTAATCACGTTGTCCTCTACCATCTTGTATCAACGTTACATTTCGTGCTACAACAATAGGATGTAGTATCATTATGTCCTAGTAAATAAACACTAAGAAAATTAGCTAAACCGTCACTACCCACAAACAAACATTTAGAGAAAAAAAATTAACACTTAATTGATAAATAATTAACGAAATATGAATGTTTAATAAGGACTTATTTTTGTTGTTTAACAGAAGTTGCGAATACGGTCACAGAATGTAACAGACGCCACCTATGACAGATGGCATCCATCCACAAATGTAACTGTCACCGACTACTAGATCTATGAACTCCCTGATTAGTTTTATTTTTAAAATTAAAATGTGTTTACGCCTAATGACGGGGAATACCCACTACAAGATGAAGAAGCAATTACATCTGTACTTGATCAAGCCTATCAACTAGAACTGCCAGAAAAAGGATTTACAAAAAACAAAGTTAAGAATACTATACAACAAAATATCAATCCAAAAAAAGCTCCAGGATTCGACCTTATTACAGGAGAAATTCTTCAGCAGCTCCCAGAAAAAGGCTTTCAATTCCTGACACAGCTGTTTAATTCCACAATGAAAATAGGCTACTTCCCATCAAACTGGAAACTAGCACAAATAACAATAAAGCCAGGAAAACAACATGAAAGTGTGAATTCCTATCGACCTATTAGTATTCTCCCAGTGGTCTCCAAAGTTTTCGAGAAATTGATACTTAGTAAACTGATGCCCATACTAGAAAACAAGAAACTAATACCACCACATCAATTCGGATTCATACAGCAACATTCAACAATTCAACAAGTGCATAGAGTTGTGAAGAAAATCAATGAAGACTTCGAAAATAAGAGATATTGCGCTGCAGTATTCTTGGACATTAGCCAGGCTTTTGATAAAGTCTGGCATTAAGGACTTCTATGCAAACTAAAACAGAACTTGCCAACAAATTATTATAAAATCTTAAAATCCCACATCAGCAATAGATACTTCCAGGTAAAATACGACAACGAGTACACAAGCATAGAACCAATCCACGCAGGTGTCCCCCAAGGAAGCGTATTAGGCCCCATAATGTATCTTATATTTACAGCCGACCTGTCAACAGACAAAAACATTACCACGGCCACATTCGCTGATGATACAGCAATCCTTGCGTCTGACAAAAATCCTAAAATAGCCTCCGAAACCCTGCAAAATAACTTAAATAAAATACAACAATGGATGACAAAATGGAGAGTAAAAACAAACGAAAACAAATCACAACATATAACACTTGCAATGCGTAAAGAAACATGTCCGCCTGTAAAACTGAACGGCAAAGAAATTCCACAAGGTGATGAAGTCAAATATTTGGGTATACATCTAGACAGGAAGTTAAATTGGAGAAAACATATATTCTCAAAAAGAAAGCAACTGGGCCGCAAGTTAAGGAGCATGTACTGGCTACTAGGTAAAAAATCTGAATTATCAATTCACAATAAGATATTGATATACAAATCGATCCTAAAACCAGTTTGAACCTGTGGACTAGAATTATGGTGAACAGCCGCAAACTCAAATATCGAAATTATACAAAGATTTTAGTCGAAGACCTTAAAAATAATATAGGAGTCCCATGGTTTATAACCAATGAAGCCATTCATTAGGATGCAACCATAAGATTTACTTACCCCTACCAAAAATTGCTCAACGTACCTAAAGAAGTATTTAATTCAAAATCATTCAATTTTGCATACAGTGTATTTCACAATGAATTCTAACATGTTAAAATTTCTTTCAGTCTGGATTTTATTTTTAACATTTTACGTAAGGCGGCAACAACGATCTAATATCTTTATTATAAGTTCTATAATAGTCTGAATGACCTAAATGTAATGTTGTAGATAGTGAAAAACCTGACAAAATTTTCCTTATTTTCCCGTATTAGCCTGGACATGTTTAAGATATAAAAGAGTTGAATATAAATCTTGCCATTTAAGATATTTACTTCATCATTTTAAGGAGTGTTGCACAAAGAGGCAAATAATCGTGGTAATTTCAAACTGGCGATGGAAGGATTTTTGCATGTGCATAAAATGTATATTACTGTAAGGTAAAAAGCAAGATTATATTTAAAAAAATTTGTGCGGAGGTGCTATTTAAAAAAAAACCGTTTTTATTGTTTTTTTTTAGAACCGCCAGGAGATTCCTATCTCCTTTGTAGACTTTACACTCTTTTTATGAACGAGTATGTGAAGTTAAAATAAAAGTATATTTATTGTGTATTTAGGATTACATTCTAGTTTTTATTAATGGAGATCCAAAAAAAGGGTATCCTTGATACCTTTGATCTTCTACGATCATAAGGATAACTGTGCAATGGCAGGGTAAATCTTATATAACCTGATACTGTTGTGATCAGACAGTATCTTGAAGATTATTTGGAAGGAGCATTTTTTTTCGGTAAAGCGTGTTTCTTGCAGAAGTTTTAGGTACGCAAGTTAGAGTGTAATATCGGTTATTGATTACACAGTAGATCGTATTACGATAAATTAATTTATTATTGTCAATGCTTTATTATTATTGCTGATAACACAGGTCCGCAAAAAACTTTTTTGTTCAGCTGCATGAGATATTTTTACTAAATTATATATTTTTAATGCGTTTATTTGAAAAATGGCATCTATTTACCCTTATCACGTAAGGTTTTTTTGCAAAATTAAAAGCACTAATTAATTAAAATTAATCAAACATATTAATATTTACAACAAATGTAACATCATTTTGTGTCATTCATTCACAATTTTATGTTTATTCATATTTTTTGTAAAACCTTTTTTACTTCTCTTTGATGCTTCGTTGGACTTGTTTCCGATTTCTATCTTTGGTTTCCCGCTTAAGCATCCAACAGTAGTGCGCGAGCATATTGAGATTCCATCTTCTTTGGTACTGTCCGTCGATACCACTTAAAGCTCCCTTGTTTTCAGGAAAATAGTCTATACGAACTTTGTACGCTTCCAGCATACGATGCGTGATTTTACAAACTGTTTCATAAGCCCCAATGTAATGTGTAGAGGGCGCAATAAAACCTTTTCTGGTGGAACCAGAGTAGTATTATTAACGTTTTTCTCACCAAGTTTTCTTGCTGTGGCTAGTCACTTTTGGTTCAATGCTGCTCTCTAGCTCTACTATCCCACAAGCATAGAGAACATGTGTACTTTGTTTAACCCTTCTGCATGCATTGGTGGTCTTGATATTATAATTTTTTCTAAAATAATGGCCAAATTGTTATAGTTTTCTTTCATATGCATCAAGTTTCCGATAGGGAGATATGCAAATTTATTACTTTAGTGCAGCAAGACTGCTTTAAGACTAGTTTTGGATGAATCAATAAATAGGCGCCATTTAGATGAATTATATTCTACATCAAAGTACTTTATTTAAAACAACTAGATATCCCTCTTTTGAGAAAAAATAAGTAAATTCTTTCTCTTGGTCCCTATACCACGAAAATGAGGAAAACAAAAAGTTTTTGTTTTGTGGTCTTGAACCTAGCAATTTGGCTGCATGTTTTATTTCCTAACCTAACCTAACCTAACCTAAATCTTTTATGAGCTAAAACTACTAAAACTATGCAAATATTTCAGGCCCCTTTTAAAAAAAAAATATGAGCTAGATTTATCCTGAAAAGGTAATGTATCTTCATCGTCTGGCTCACTCATAAAAATTCCAAAACTAAATGAGTTTTTCTTACCCTTAAAAATGAAGATCTTTCTCACATCTTCTACACACCTTGTGAGGAGCCCATGGTTTGTCTTGATCCCAAGTATTTAAAGTTAGCAAAATAATCCTTCGTTACAAATCACTTAGGATTCTTTGTTAACTTATTACAGCGTATTCACCACAAATAAATTAAAAGCTATCAGGCAAAATAATACAAGCTTTTGGAGCCATGATTAAGAAATAGAAACAACAGTGCTATTCAGTTTAAAAGCTATATATCTACTAAAAGTGGCCCTACATATTATATGAGATACTAAACTGTCTTAATATCATTTAATTTAACAGTGGGTTTGTTTACATTTATATTGTATAGTCAGCTATAATTGAATAAGTCAATGTAAAAATTAATTTTGTATAAGCATTTTTATGATAAAATACCGATATATAAATAAACCATAAATTTTATAAAAAATAAATATAACCACTTTACTTAGACGTGATAAAAAAAATTTGGTTTTAAAAAGTAAATATCCATAAGGAAAGTAAAATATCATATGCAGTTTTATAATTGCAGACCTGCGTAATGAATAAATAAAAAAAATAAATTTGGATACCAGGATTTAGTTTTACCACTTTTAAATTCCCTTTCTTAAACGCAGGAGTACCTTAAGGTAGTATTGTAGGCCCTATTCTCTATTTATTGTACACTAGCTATATTCCACGACTGAAAAGGGTAAAAATTGTCACATTTGTAGACATAGCACTTCTAACATTAGATCATGATCAGGACACGTCCTGTATAAAATTGCAGTAAGCTACTAATACAATACTTGAATAGACTAAATAAGCTATTCGAGCTCGTGAAAAGTTCTGTGTTTTAAAACAGAGTATAGTACACGAGTTTGTGTGTATATTATTGTCAGAACGACCTTAATAACATCTTTTGATGAAATTTAGTAGTGTATAAGTATTTAATTTTAAGTTTTTGCCAGACTTAAATTAATGGTTGATCAACAGTGATCGGTTTTAATATCATAAACGCCAAACATAGAAAAACAATTAACAAATTTAATGTTCTTTGTCATTACGACTTAACTACCTTTCAATTTCCTAGAAAAATTGAACAATGCATAATTAAATTATAAGCAAACAATTATTTTTCTATATTTTCGTGTCAACATTTGATTAGCTTTAGTAAATATTGTGGCAGTTGAATGAATATTTCAATTTAGAATTAAATAAAAATGGTTATATTCCGCAAATAAAGTGCCCCTTATTTGGTGTTTATTTGATCCTAATTTCGAAAATTTGCAAATCACGTGTATAGATACGACCTGATTCGCCTGCCTACGTGTATCATATATTATTTGAAACTGAAGCCTGAAACAAACCGGTTTTTTTTTATATTTCCCTAGTCTTGAAAAATATCAATTTTCGAATACAATAGCCGCACTTTATGAGATGTCAGGTTTAAACGATTCACATTTTTGGTCGGTACATATCGGTGCTACTATTACGCGACAGCGGGCGTGGATCGAATGGAATCTTCTACACAGCATAAATGATAAATAAAAAATATGGTCCAGCAAATCCTCAGGGTTTTTGGATAGATACCAAACAGTGATAACTTGAAGAAAGTATGTCAGAGATATTTTTTACAATACCTCAACTACATTTCAATTTATAAGTTTAACTACCATATGCTTATGTAGCTAGCAAAATTTTATTGTTAAGATAGTTTTGCCAACAAATTTTTGTACTCATATTTTTCATTTTGTCTAAAAAAATATTTTTCCTCATTCCTATTTTTGATTTGTATTTCTGTCGACGCATTTTTTAATGCAATTAAATATAGTCAGACATCTTCTACATGTGAGAATTAAGCACAAAATATGCCAACTTATTTATTATCTATCTTGGCTTCTAAAAGGTCAAATATTTTTAAATTTCAAAAAGCATTAGTTAATGACATTTTCTACATAAATAATATTAATTTTATTTAAACCAAAAACATCCCAAATTTTTAAAAAGGATTAGGTACTTTTAAATAATGCAGATGCATTTAAAGTATCAGCTCTTGTTTTCCACAAACAAGATTTTAGCTTTAAATTTAAATTTGTATTTACATAAAAATACTTATCGTTTTTATTTTTATACCGAAAAAACTTTTCACTAATAATATCGGGTTTAAGTCGTGCTGGTGTAGCTTAAAATAATTCAAAGAAATAATGTTTAAAATTGCGAAATCTATGCACAGCTTTTGGTTAATAACTTTGTCAAATTTTTGTTATTTTTGATTTTAAGATTTATTAATTATTTTTTATTGCTTGTGTAACGTGTATTTTAATCTGATTTAAAATACAGGCAAAGTAGCGTTGTGGCACAACACAATTTTAATTTAACTTAATTAACAACGAAAATTACTTTTTAAAACATGTTTGCAACGAATTATATTATAAAGTTTCCTGTGAGAGATTTTTTTAGTAAAAATAAATTTCCAGTTTCAATTATCTACTTCTAAAGAGATAACTTATTCTACTATCAATCACCAACATAACACATTTATTTTAATCTAAAAAAAATATTTTGCTGTGACTAACTACATAATATTAAATATAAAAACAAATTCTTATTTTACAAGATCAAAAAATTAATTAAAAAAAAACTGATGCACTTAAAAGATAAAGGTAAAAAAATTATAGCACAAAAAAATTAGGTACCTACTAATTTTTGCATAGTTTTGATCTATGTAATAATAAAATTTAGCAATAATATTGTATCATTTATTCATGTCTTATGAATAAAAAAAAATCACATCGTTAAATACCTATATCATAATTTTTAAAAAATCAATAGATTGAATTTTTTAGTAATATAGCTATGACTATAGACGCTATTGAAAAATTCGCGTTTATTTCGGGATCATTAATTAAATTGGGAAAATTTTAATAGTATTTATCTGCTGTGTCGAAAATGCATCGAATTTTCTGTTAAATATGTTCTATATTAATTATATTTTGACACAGGTAATTTGAATGACCCAAAAACAATTTTACAATAAATTAATAAACACATAATTGTCACATTAACTTACTCGCCTACCGATTTTTACTTCAGCAGCATTTAAGAACACCTTCAAATTAAAAATATTTCCTCAAGTTTTAAAAAAAAACAGATAAATTAACAACCGTCTTTAATCGTACAATTTATTTAAAAAAGTGAGGTCAAGTTTATTCTAAATTTAAATTAAGAAGTTATTGAACGTTTGATAGCTAATACGTTGTATTCAACTTATAATTTATAAATAGAACACCTACTTATTTTTATGTAAGTACAACGTTACAAATTTTAAATTTAAGTGTTAATTAATTATTATAAAAATGTAAAGAGTATGCAATATAAAAAAAAATTATTGTAAGTTTTAATAATAGGAAAATTTACTACATCATTTTAAAAAATGTTATGTTTATTTATAGTATCTGAGGGTAGAAAGAAGTTATAATGTTTCCTTTAATTGCATATGTTAGGTCTAGAAATATAATAATTTTGAAAAAATCTCCTTGTATAGAAAAATAAAAATATTTTTATAAATATATTTTTTATCTATTAAAAATATTTATTTTTTATATAAGCAAACTATTTATTTTAAGTTAATATTTACTTAAATGAAAAAAATTAAAAAGGAAGTTTTAGTTAATGTTAATTACCAACATCATAAAAATGTACATTCATAAGTTCATTTTTACTTACCTTGCATTAACAATGTGCACTTCAAACAATTTATCTTAACAATTAATTTAATGCCAAAGTTATAAGTTTTTATGTTGTAAATATAAATAATGTATACGTATGAAACATTTTTTGTATATTTTTAATGTGTTATTTACGGAGTGGGCAACAGAAAAAAAGTCCACACCGATAATTGGCAGTAATAATAAGAATTTAAGGAAATGCCGAAACACGTCTATTTTTATTTCAAAGAGGACACATTTTGACGATACATATATTTGTAATTAGTCATCCATGATTTTATTCTATATTTACACTGTCTTTGCAAAAAATTTAATTAATTTAAAGTGCAACCACCACTTAAAATTTACGCGCAATGTGTATGTTTTGATAATGTGTCAATTTGTCTGTCACATTAAAAGTAAATTAAACCGAATTTTGTGGAAAATAAGTAATTTTATACTAAGACAGTTTGTTTAACATTGATGTTAGTAAATCAATTTAGGTATTTTTTGAATACTTTCAAAATGGTTTATTCAATTGCAAAACGAGTTGAGATTATTTTTATATTTTTTGAAAAATGGAAGTTGCAAGTGCAAATTTATGTAACTAACTTCAAGACAAGCAACCTTATCACTTATATGTATTAAAATAGTTACAAAAAATCGTCAAATAGGGTCAGTAGCTAATAAAACAAAGAACTATGAAAATCGTCTTAGGACTGAAGCGGCAGAAGTAGCAATTTTAGGTCATATTAATTTAGATCCTAGTACAAGAAAATTGGCCAACAATATTGGTTTTTTAGGCACTAGGGTTCGTAGTGTTTTAAAACTTCATAAATTCTATCCCTACAAGATACATTTGGTAAAGGAAATAAATGAAGAGCCAACCAGTACAGCAAGCCAATGTTACTTACCTAAACTTTTATGGGTTACAGTATCAATATTTTATTTGTTCCTTATGAGTTTCATTTGAAGACCTTAGCGTTAATAAGTTTACATTCATTGCGACTCAAGAGGAATTGTAAAGATTTCTGTCTAGGAGTAGGTGTCTTAAAGGATTACACAGTTATTTATGAATGTTTACCAAAACAAAGTTTGACCATATCTTTTTAAAGAATGTTAATAGAGCAAAATAAAAGGAGCGCGAGTTTAAGTAAGTGCAGTCTTAATTACAAAATCCTCCGTAGAAACTGCTGCTCCAACACAGTGCACAACATATTGTGAAAGGCTTTCGCGGCCATTGTTTATTGGTGAATGGTTTTTCGGGTATTTTGGCCATCGTAGGTCTGAGTTTATACTCAACGTTTCGCCATCTCTAATGGATGGCATCTTCTGGAGATATATCTGCTTTTTCAAGGCTGACGGTTTGTGACATTCGTATGTCATGATCGCAGGTTGTATATGTTTTGGTGGGCGGGGCATATTTGAGGGCTGTTCAGAAATTGGTCACGTTCCGGAGCTTCATTCTTCTTATTTTTGTAAGGAAGCAGCGTTGTATTTTTAAGTACAGGTACCCATGTTCTATTAGTTTTAAGTGTTTCCTCAGATTTATTAAAGTTCTGCTGGTGTTTATGTATTTTAATCGCTTCTCTATAAAGCATTGGGTAATATGCAGTAATATGCATAAAACTTGGGTGTCCTCGAATTTAATTCTGTGATCATTATTATAAATTGCGTGCTCCGCGACAGCAGATTTTTTTGTATTTATAAACTCAGCATCCTCTTTAATTAAACGTCTGGGCAGGAATTAATAAAGATCGTATTGTTGGGCCATTTTTGTTTGCCACAAAATTTAAACGAAGAAACATATCTCGAATTATTAGAGGATGCTATTGATCCCGCTCTCACAGATAAAATCAAAAATAATAATAGATACTCAGAAAATGGTTTTTCTAACAAGACATCTAACCTTCGCATTATAGTAGAGCTGTAAGACAATATCTTAATGAACGATTTTCTAGTCAATGGATTGGAAAAAGAGGCTTCATTAAATAGCCTGCAATATCCCCAATTTAACGCCACTGGATTTCTTTTTGTAAGGTTATTTAAAAAACTATATTTATACAACCGAATCCGCTTCTCAAATGTACTAAGTTTCGCGAGGATCGGTCAAACGATGTTGGAGTTGAGAGATATCATTTATACCAACATCCATTTTTATATTTATATACATACAGATAATCCCACCATTTTTTCTTTCATGTAGAATATTTCTTTCTAAAAACCCGATTTTTGAAATTGTAGCCCCATTAATAATTTTTCTCGAGTGACAAACATGAAATTTTTGCTTTAGCTTTAATCTACTATAAATATTAATGGATTTCAGTTATTCACTGCCCAAAAAAAAATTCAGTTCTTTAATCTAAAGGCAATGTTTAATTATTCAATGTGTCAACACTTCAACGATACGTCAGTCCAAAGCAATGCGTTCTAATTTTCGAAAAATGTATTTTTGGGTTTCTTTTTAGGAATTAATTATTTTGTTAAATGAACTTGTTGAATACTTTTGATGCTTTGCTTTAATTATGTGTATTAGTATCCAATTTAAAAAAGCCATTGCCATTGAAGTTTTAATTCCGAAGATACGATTTTAAAAATAAAGAGATTTGTAGTAAAAATAATAAATCTGTGTTGACGATTGCATATAAATATATTATTATGTTTATTATTTTAAATTGTTTCACTTGTGCAAGGTTTGTGGTCTATTTATTCTTTTAAATTATTTTATTAAGGTGGTAATAAATACGTTTTTTAAATATAATTAATTTATAAAAATAAAGTGATAAGAATGGATCGTTTTTAAATAAAAAATAATACTTAAATATTGTTGTCATTATTCTTTGAAAGAAATGTTGATTTATGTATTATACATCTGAAAATAAAAAAAAGGTGTTTGGTGTTGGTCGCTTTTATTCCCTTATAAAATTCTTTTCTCGTATTTCAATTTATGTTATTCTTATAGCTATTGCACATGCAACTTACTTATTGATTGACCGTTATTTCAAACGTTTGTCTTCGTTCATTGTAACAAAAATAACGTGCTGCAGAGCCGTCTAAAGAATTTAAATTTTTTTTGCCGTGTTTAGGAATAAAAATCTTGTATTAAAGTTTAAAATATGAATTTAAACTTGTTTTATGTTTGTTGATGAAAAAGATTATAAATAAAAAAAAATTAAATTAGAAATGATACTTATTTTTTTCTTATTACTAAAATCTTTATAACATTTAGTCCAATGGTGTCCAATTTGTGTAATTGTAAAAAAAAACATCCTATTTTTAATGCAGGATTCATATGGTTAATAATTTTTACTAAATATTTTTATAGGTTATTACTGTTATAAAAAAAACAAATAAATAATTAAAAAATTTGTTATTAATATTTAAAAAGTATCATAAAATAAATTAAACTTTAAACAAAATTTTTATTTTCAATAAAAATTATAAAGATAAATTATGAGCAAAGTTTTTCGGGGGGCAATTTAGATATATTTCACATTTTACTTAAAGCAAATTAAGAAAACAAATAAAAACCTGTTTGAAGTTATACATATTCTGTTCCTAAGGTATAATAACAGAAATCATTGCTATTCGTAAGATAATGTTAATTTTAAGATAATTCTCATATTTATGTACATGAAATCAATTGCGTCAAACATGATTTTTTAAGTAGAATTTCTCCATTGTCCAGTGCTTTTGCAAGATCCTACATATACCAAAAATTAAAATGAGTTTAGCTTTATCTAAAACAAACAATACATTAGAATTCTAAACAAGTAAAAATTATAAGAATTATATGTTTTGTAACATCTCGTATAATATGTTTATAACTGATTTTGGTTACCAAAATATAAATTTATCTCAAATTCTAGTAATTTATGGGGAAATATCATTGCCAACAAAAAATTTAAAACTTTTAAATCACAAAGTATGAAATTTTCACAAAATAGATTGTATTCGAACAATGTACCAAAGACTAATAATAAATTATAATTTCTAGTACATAATACTCCATAAATAAACTAACCTTTGTTAAAAAGATACAATTCCTCATAATTTGTTACCAAATGAGTCTAAATTCTGATTAGCTAACATGAGTATTGAAAGTCTTCAATTGTTTTAAAATTTCTATTAAAATTGCCATTCGGGTAGGCTCAAGATCAGTCTTTTTTTAACCATAGCAAATACTGTATTGTCCGTGTGTAAATTATTTCTTAAAACAATTGGATTTTTAACAAAAGCTAAAAATTAATGTAAACTTCCCTCACTTATTTTTTTTATCGGACCATCTATATCTATAATAACAATTTCTTAAATATTTAACAATATAAATAATAGAAATATTATAGTGTTTTGTAATTAAAAACCAATTGAAAGTGTCACACCTACAGTGAGTGTGATTACTGGAATAGAAATACTTAGGTACCTTTAGATTATTAATAGATGTCTTGAAGAATAAGGTAATCAACATTGGTATGAACTAAATACATTTAAGTGTGGAACTGAATTGTGGAATTTGTGTTCTGAAACATTCTTTAAAATTTTTTTAAAATGTTTATTGTTAGAATAAGAGACATAGATCTTCTATCGATTAACTATAACCTTTTTGTAAAATATTTAACGCAAAAGATCTGTTAACGATAAAATTATCATAGACGTTGCCAGATCAATCTTCCGATTTATTTTGTTAAGAAAAAAGTTTTTTATTATTAATTTTTGTCTCAATTTAATATTTTGTAAATAAGAGTGACAGGTTTGTTATTGAGTTTAATCATTGTATTAGGATATTTATTCATTTGATTGTTTTAGTGTTGTTTTGATTAATTTATTTTTTCTTTACGTGTATGTATTTTTTTTATTTGTGTTATATAGTTTAGTCTGTATTTAATTAAATTTATAACCACATTGGGTTTTATTTGTTTTTAAAAGAAAAGGTAATTTAACAGGCCCTTTGAAACAACCTCTGAGATTAAGAAAGTGCTTTTTTTCTAATAAAATTAAACAACAATAATAAATAAACAATAAATAATTTTGTAAATTTTATTTGAATAATAGCAATAAAAATAATTATTTCTAATTTAATTTAAAAAATATAACATTAAAAGATGATAATCTTAAAAGGAAGCATTAGATATAGAGGTAATCATTGGTGATTTTAATTATAGTTTATTCCAATAAAGGTTTTATTTTAATAAGTAAAATTATTTGTTATAACCATTATAACAAATTGGCGCCCAACTTCAGAATTTTAATAATTTAAACTTCTAATTTACAAAAAACTTTTACAATTTAAACTTATTATACCAAATATTATTTACAATTACAAACTAAAATTAAATTTTAAAATTGAACTTTTACTTCTAATAATTTATTTACACATTAAAAAAATTATTCACAATTTGGTACTCAATGTGGGCTAATAAATCTAAAAGAACAAAAAGTATATATATATATATATATATATATATATATATATATATATATATATATATATATATTTTATTTAATAACAATTTTATTACATTTAAGTAATATATAACAATTCATATATTTATATATAAGTATATATAAACAATAAATAATTAAAAAAATAGATAATAAGAATAAGAATTCAATCTATACGATATGCTTTTTAAAAATAAATGAATCAACATATTAATGGTCCTCTATAAAAATATATTTTTATTTATTTAATTAATTTTAATATCATCCTGTAAAAACAAATTGACATTGCCAAAACTAGTTTACTGTATCAACAAAAAATATATTAATGTTTTTTTGTATGCCCATTTATTTAAAAATTTCGTATCAGTAAGTATTTTGTATATTAATATAATATAATGTTTTAATTAATATATTACTTTATAGATTGTTTTGAGAAAGAAAATAAATGTGTCCGGATAGGTTTCTGCGGTCATGAATATTTGTAATACTTAAAGTTCGGGTTAAACCGCGTCTAAAAATTTGTTGATTTCGACGTTTACAATCAAAAGAAATGTTACACCCCTGGGTTGTTTAATAAGTGGTACACACTAAAAAATAACAGTTTTTATTTATAACTCACAAATTACAATTCATTTCACTTATTGATTCCAACTACTATTCATCACAACTCTTTATTAATCAACTAACCGTCATCAACTAACTATTCGCGGCCGATACGCACTCTTATATATTGTCATGAAACATTCCCCAAATTTTTAGAGAACAAACGAATTAAGGCTTCTGACGCAATATTGATCATTCTCGAACTGATAAACTGGACAGTTCCGGAAATTTAAGATGTTAGTCGCGATTCGTAACAGTAATTAAATACAGAAAACTGAAAGAATAAATTTAAATTTGGTGTTTAAATCTGGATAAATTAATCGAAATAATAATAAAATTTATAAAAAAAATTAACCTCTAATCGCTAACGTGCTACTAATGCGGTTTTTGCTAGGTAACGCAAATAAACAAGTCGTAATTTGTTTCTGTTTCATTTTCGATTAAAATGTCTAATACATTTTTTAAAGTTATACAATAAACAATTCATAATACATAAACAATAAATAATTCCATAAAAAAAGATGTAGGTATTTTTGATAATTTACTAGTCTTTATCAGACCCGATGATCTCATGCTTGTTTTCGAATCTATGGTGTAACCTTAGTAAACATTTTAGCAATGCAAAGCCTTAAAATATGAGGGTTCCACAGTGCATGTCTTGTCTATATTGGAGTTTCGTTAGTAAGAGTTTTAAAAATTTAAGAAACTTGTGTTGTATAGAACTTCAGGCAGTCCCAATTGTACTAACCGAAGTCGAAATGATATGTCGAAATGATATGTTTAGCTGGTTTATGTTATGTATTATTATGGTTAATGCACATATTTAAATTAATTACTCTGGCAAGTGTATATAAATCGGGCAAACCTTCTCGTAAGTTGGTGAATTCAAAAGAAGTCCATTTAGCACGAAGATAAAATTATTGGGTTTATTAAAATGATTTAACTTAGAATAGTATTAAACTAACTGGCTCCATTTAATTCCAAGAAACTAATGTTTCTAATAACTGTTTCAGACCAATTAAGCCTTATTAAAATTTTCATCTCGCTGATTTACGCTGATGTAATATTCTTAATAAACTTGTAATCGACTTTTGTTTGAGTTTTATTTTAACTTTTTAACAGCAATTATGTGTAAAACACACAAAATAGTTTAGCCTTGACATTTTAGTTTTTATTGACTCAATGGACTTAAAGACATTTTAAAAGATCTTTTTTTGTACTTTAAAATTTACTTTTTAATTTAATTTTTATAATCCGATGTTGCAGCACATGTATTAAAACATCGAATTTGTAAAAAATAACATTGCCCTTTCCATACAAAATAATCCGAATATGTCAACCATTTGCAATAACAAATTTTATACTTTATTCTTATAAGTAGATGGCGGATTATATGCAAAGCGCATATATTTTATTTTTGCATAAATATATATATTAAAAAAAAACACCAATGGGATCAAAAATATCACCTATTCTTGCTCAATATGTTATGGATGATTTATTGCATTATTGTATGCCTAAATTACCTTTTAAAGTTCCTTTTTTTAAGAAATATGTTAATGATATTATTTGTGCCATACCTGAAGGAAAAGAAAACGAGATTTTTATACTTTTTATAATTATAATAAATATATTCAATTTACAATTGAAACAGAAACTGACAGAAGTGTTTTAAGATTCAAAACTGATAAGAACTCCAGAAAATAAAATTATATTAGACTGGTATTTCAAACCTTCAAGTTCTGCCAAATATATGAATTATTTCTTCTATCATACTAAAAAATAAAATAAATTTAGTACTTGGAATTAAAAATAGAATAGCCAAAATATATCATCCAACTTAAAAAATAAAAAATTTTAAAAAATTATTAATCTTACTTCTAGACAATTCCTATCCAAAATGACTCCTCAATAAATTATTATTTTTAACAAGTAATTTTCCAATTAAAATAAATAGTAATAGCGATTTTGATAACATTAAAAAACCAGAATCTAATGCTATTAAAAATTGTCTTACTTTCTCATATTTAAAAGAACTCCTAAAATTAATAATGTATAAAAAGAAGAAACTAATATTATTTTATCAAATAAACCTATTAAAACTGTTAATAAATTATTTACAAAATTGAAAGACAAAACTTCTATGTTGAATCATGATGGAATTGTCTATAAAATAATTGTTTTAAATGTAAAAAAACTTTTCAAAATTTAAACATAATTTATTTCAATATTTTGGATATTAAAATGAAATTGGGTAAGAAAAACCATATAGTCAATATTTCAGCAATAATTTGATTTAACCTTTTACAAAAAAGTAAAAAAAAAATAGAGTTTCAATAAAAAATAGTTGCATAGCCAAAAATAATTTTTTACATTTACAATTGTATTTAGCTACAAAAAGAATTGTTATATATAGGCTTCAACAAATATTTGTTTATTTAAGTAATAAACATTTTTCTCATGAGAAATCAAAAAGCACATACTTTTGTTTAATCTAGAAATAGCTTTAACTCAGATTTACAACTTTTTTAGATCATTGAATTTTAAAATTGAAAAGCAATTGAAAGATTGAATTGAATTAATCAATCGAGCGAAGGTAGAATTGCTGGTGGCGAAAGTCGAGTTTGTTAGTTTAGTAAGGTTAAGTAATTTTTATTTTAGATCCACTATTACTGTTATTTGTTAAAAATTTAAGAATATATGACTTTGTTTGCCGACTTACACAGCTTTTTACTCAACGTTTTTACCAACATGTTTAAAATTAAAAATATGAACAGTAAATTAGAATTATAATCTAAATGTACTATTTAAATGTATGCAAACTCAAAGTACATAAGACGTGTTTTCAGCAACCATTAAAAGTTTTCATTAATCTGTGAAAAAGTAAATACGCAGCAACATTCGAATTAGGTTGCAACAAAATATGTGAAAATATTAATGGCAAATAAAAAATATAACTAAAATAGACAAATTCAACGATTTAATTCTATTATTCTTTAGGTTTATTAGAATTTTTACTACTTTATTGCCAAGAAAAAGTCAAATGGTATACAAATTAAAACGGTACCGGTAACAGAACATCAATTTGTTAAGTTTATTTAATTTAAATAAATACACTTCTGATCAAAATTAACACAACAACATATTAAATCATACATATTGATATGATGAATTAATTTTAAAGACAATTTATGGACATTAGTTATATTAAAACTTAGAAAAAACGTATATCGTTGCTTTAAAAGTGAATTAGCCTCAATATTTCTCTAAAAAATTGGAATTAAAATTATTCTTAATGCGACGTCGACCCGATTTGTGGCAGGACTATGCACCATCAGGACTATGCACCCGCCCATAATCCTTTCTTTTATAGCAGTTTTCACTTGTTAACAAAATTATCCATATTGCTGAATACTAGAGGGGATTTGAACCTGAATACACTGACTAAACAAATAGCTGTACCATTCAGCCACCAAGCACTTTTACTTCAAACGTCGAAGTTTAGGTATACAAATTATATTTATGACATCATGTTTATTAAAAAATGTTAATTATTATACATAAATATATATATATATATATATATATATATATATATATAATATATATAAATAAACAAGCTGTTCACTTTCTTAAAAATGTTCGAATTTACCAGTACTTTGTATTCATTCATAATCCTCACCCAAATGATCATTTAAACTCTAATAATAAACTAAGTATTTGTTACGTAAAATACGTTCAATATTTAATAGTTTCCAAGCAAATTTTTTAAAGTTATCACTTCTGTCGTGCGTCCCGAGACGCACACCCTTTTTTTAGTCTTTTATGTACAAAAACTTACCCATAATTTTATTCTAAGTTTGGATGTTGTCCTATTTCTCGATTTATTTGTATTAAATTGTAATAATTTAAATTATTGTTAATGATTGTGGTCAGTGAGTACGCCCCTGGAGCGATTATTTGACCTGAGGCGACGGTGAATCGTTTACAAAAAGATGTCGCATGATTTATGGCTTTTCGGTAGTATCAAACGCCCGATATTTAAGCAAATTAATAGCTCCAGGCGGCAATTGGAGACCTGCGATGAATCTAGAATGTTTGAAAGTATCGAGGAAAGAAAATTTATTTTGAGAAATACTGTTCATACCGGGTAATATCGAATTGGGCCCATGGTCAGTTCAGAGGCAGTGTCGAACATCTAAAATAGATGTTTGGTTACGGTCAGATAATGGTCAAACATTCAAAACTTTAATAAAGGTACTGTTGGTGTTAGATTAGGCTGTAAGGTTAGGTTGGGCTAATTTTTTTACTTTTAAAAAACTAATGTTGCTAAACATTCAATAAAGGTACTGTTGGTGTTAGGTTAGACTAATTTTTTCACTTTTACAAAACTAATGTTGCCGGATCACCTAACTAATGATAAATGTTGCCCGACTGACCAGGGGCCCAACTCAGCCCCGACCCTTCGAGGGTTGACGGTAATCCGCCTAGAAAAGTTTTGACCGTGGATCCAGTTCGACCGTGTCCTTCATACCTTAGATTATTAAAAACGGGAGATAGAACAAGACCATTTGCGCATCCTACAAATTTCACTTATAACCCCACCCCTATGTCTCACGCCGGTCACACTAATCAGAACCAGTCTCGATTTTACTTTGATACACGTGTTGGTTCGTTTACTTAAAGTAGCACATGAATGAAACTGGCAGACTTCACGCAATAGTTATAAAAATATTGTTTTACGAAGAAGTTTAGTTTTGTGAACATAGAGACTTGTAAAGCGAATATCTATATGATTTTAAATTTATTGTATCACATAACGAAAGATTGGAACTCATTTTTCAGTTTTTATTGTACTGGGTGTTTTAAATTAACGAACCCAAGACGAAATATCGTAACAATGTACTCTTAATGTTTTACCTTCAGTTTAACTACTGTAATTTTTTTGCCTATAAATAAATACTTAAACTAAATGAGCATAAAATAAAAAATAAAAAAAGGTTTGCAAATATTATACATACATGATGTAAAAGGTTTTTCGCCGGATAAGGATCTTGTGATAATCATCCCCTTTTACATACTTATGTAAAAAAATGTAATCGTTTTAAACTTTGATAGTACTTTAATTTTGTTCCTATTTCTAGAGTTTCTTAGTTTATTATGGAGTAGCGTATACAAAATATTAATGCCAAAGAAAGGTTTTTCCAGGCATAACTCGAAGAAAGTCATTAAGGCAATTATTTGGATTTAGAATATCAGTACTTTCTTTGTCCTTTAATTGGAAAAAGTACAATTTATTCCTCTCAGGACTCGTTAAGGAAACTCCCAAAGAAAAACAATAAAAAATAACACGGCTTTACGGGATAAGCGAGGAAAAATAATCTGTCTTTATTTAGTGTACACTAAAAGAAATGTCATTAAATCATTTTTATTTTATCTTACAAAATTAATCTTAATTTTTTAGCAAAATAATTCAAAAACCGAAAGTAGGTATAAAATTACATAAAACAGAACTATAGCAATTCATAAATGTTGTTTTATATTGTATAAAAAATTTAAGGATTCCACTGCTTGTGTCAGGAAAAACGGAGCTTGCACAAAATGGTTTAACATCGAAAAGGGTGTGAGACAGGGATGTGTGGATTCGCCATGGCTGTTTAACTTATACATAGACAATTGTTTAAATGATTTGAAAGAAAGTGCGAAAAAAGATGTGGTTACAAAGATAAATAAAGGAATGCTTAGATGGTTTGGACACGTAGGAAGGATGGATGAAGGAAGATTGACGAAACAAATTTATAAGGCGAGTTTGAATGGACGGAAGTCGGTAAAGGTCGACCTCGGCGAACATATCTTAAACAGATCAACATTGTTTTGAGGAAAGGCCAGGTCAAGAGCACCAACAACCAACGTGTATGTATGAGAGCACTGATGAAAGTAGAGGAAGCAAAAGATGTGTGTAAAAACCATAGCAAGTGGAAGAAAGTGGTCTCTGCCTACCCCTACGGAAAAAAGGCGTGACGATATGTATGTATATATGTAAAAATTTAACAAATTTAAACATATTTTTGTAATATTTTATACATGCTTTCATGACTCTATATATTTTAAAATGTCATTCGTTTAGAAGACCACACCGTTGCTAAATGAATAATCCAATAAAAAATTACACAATACAATCGTTCTTTAACAAAACAATTGTGTTAAAAACTTTCAGCAATCAATTACGGTTTTAAAAGCGGCCATAGAACCAAATGTGCGTTACTAACTAATTCTACCAATGACGGATTTGATAGGAGGCTAAAAGTTTTACACTGAAAAAAATTAATATTTTAAACTTAAAACAATTTTAAATATGAACCGTTATCTACTTATGTTTTTTTTTAAAGATTTGTGGATGGCTTATTTATGTGAAATTAAAATAAAACAAATTTATAAATTGATAATTTTAAAAGGTTTTAAAATCATCGTCATGTTAGGTTTTATAAAGGTGGTTATTCCTCAAGCATTTTGTACAGGACTCAGATACGTTTGTAACAATAATTACATTTTTTTTTTTGAAAAAATACTGCATAAAAACCGGTTGAAGCTTTATATGAAAGGGAGCCAGGAGCATGTACTAACAGATTTTATTTTTTTATTAATTTAACGAAAATAAAACTAGTTAGACATTTGTGTTTAAACCTTATGAAGCGTCAAACTCGCCTATCTCTTGTACTTTCTACGGAGATATCTATTTTTTTTAAATGTACTTGTTAATACTTACTCCACTTCTGAGGTACGTTTTAACAACCTTAAGAAAAGTATTAACATTAAATAAATAAAACAAAGTATCATATTTAACGTTTTTAGCATCAGAAAGTAATTAACTTAAAATAAAAATTCTTATTTTAGCTTTATCTTTGCTTGCTTCAAATTAAAGCTAATTAATATTTTAATTATTTTTTAAAGTAATGATAGTCAGTCTATCAAGCAGTACTAATGATATTAAAAATAATCAACTCACCAATTTAATGCCAATCTGACCCTAACTAAACATAAAATGGCAAATTTTTGTCTGCAATAAACAATGACAATCTTTTAATATTTTTATTTTAAAAAATAGTCCACGGTCCGAGTCTTGGACTCTTCGTTACAATGCCAAATACCACTTTTTCTAAATGAGGCTTATTATGTTGTTGGGAGTAAAAACTAAAGAAAACGCTTTTTTTACTATTGTTGATGGATTATGTATGGTCATTGTTGTCTGTTTGCCTGCTTTATGAAAAAGTTTCTTTAGTCCATATAATACAAACTTGCCCTGGAGGTTGATTTTTAAAAAAATTATATTTTTAAAAAGAGTACATCGATAATGCGGTAAAATTTAAACAAAATATAATATAAGATAAAATAAGCAACTTTTTAAAATAAATTCAGTCTCGTTTAGGTAATTATATAGTCATGCCACAAATTAAAAATCGCCGACTTAAACATGTTCTTTTACCTGACAAAATTTACGCCTTGCAAATAACTTTGTTCCGCTGTATGCGGCAAGCGAGTGACTGGTCACAACGTGTCTGTGGTCATTCAGTGATGCCAACAACCGTACGTACTTCACTTGTTCGTGTATAGTTTTGCGGCTATTAGCCTGTTAATACGTACCCTAACCCCCTACTGACGTTTTTCAATTTTTTTTTACAGTGTTGAATGTGTCTATTGACATTGTGGAAAACCTATTAAATGATATTATTAAACAAACATACTTGTTAAATTATTGTAATTACCGCATTAAATCTAGTATTTTCAATTTATACACTCTAATCGTTTTATCGTTAACTAGTAACGGTATTTGTTCAACAAAGACGTATAGAGAAATGTTTACCGTTTACTGTGTTAAGATTACATCACATATTATAATTATTTTAATATAAAGTATTATTACATAAAACAAAATATGGTTCATTATAAACCTTTAAAATTTTTTCTTATCATCAGGTAGAATTTTATTGACAGTAATTGTAGTTACACTTTTTTCATTAAAAACTACCAAATTCCTTTGTTGTTTTAAAGACAGCATGTATAACATTCCATGATAAATCGTCCAATGGATGGATTCGACCACATTTGATTTGAAGGAATTTTTGCCAGAAGTTTTCTTGTAACGAAAATTTGCCGCACAAAAATAGGAAAAAATTGTTTTATTCGAAATTGAAAATTTCACCATTTTTCAAAAATATCAAGTTTATTTGTTAAATATTTTAAAAACTATTAAAGTTATAAAAATATGCTTAAGTTATTTGATATTTGGTATTAAATGAAAATATATATTTTGAAATATTTTTCAATAATGGTTTTTTTTGAAAGATATGGACTTTAAATTTTAATAAAAAAATCACAGCTTTTAATTAAAAGTTAAGCAAATATTTAGTTTTATAATTTTGAGGATTAAAAAAATTAATATATGACATAAAAATGTAAAAAAAAACATTAAAAATTGCTCTTAGGGTTTATGTGGTATTATTATAAGAAATCTAAAACAAGGTAAAAAACTGACATTTTTATTATCAGTTATTAATTTTTATTTAAACTATATGTTTATTTATTTTACCTTACTTTATTCGACATTTCCATAAAAATTTATTTTTTATTATGGTTCAAAAACTATAAATCAATTTAAAGAATTATATTTAAAATAATCCAAAAATTTAATATAAAACTTTCATTTTGACGATATTTTAAATTTTAAATTTTTGCCAATATATCATTTTTTGAGAAAAAATTTCAACATTTTTTTTATACCACCAAATATTCCCTTTAAAACGAACAAGCATATTTTTATAATTAAAATAGTTTAAAAAATAAAGTTGAACCTGAAAAATGGTGAAATTTTCTATTTCGCATAACTTTCGTTTTATAATAAAAGAAAACTTCCAACAAAATTTATCCAACTATCATTGGTCGATTTTACATGGAATTAAATTTTTTTATAATAAAAATTCTAAGTGAGTTATACAAATTAGTTTTAGTCTATGTTATTTTTTTAACTTTTGTACCAACGCTTTTTATCAAGTTTTGCATTAACCCCTATAGAGGGCGCGATAATAAAACTCTATCAATAAACATGAACCTGAACCCTTAGTTGTTAGCATTAAAACTGTCTATGCAAGTCATTATTCGCAGAGAATTTTAAAAGTAGACAAGTCAGCATCAAAATTAAAATGAGCTAACAAAATTATTGCTTTTATTGTTTTACAATATTTTTAACTAAAAAATACTGTTAAACAAATTGAATGTAAAAAAGATAATTTTCATTAAATTTACGAATTTTAACGGAAGAACAAAAAGCGACCTAATTCAATTTGTGCCACAAAACTTCTACAGAAATAAACAACAATTATTTATTGCTGGAATGTGATAAATAAAGTTGTACAGTTTTTTTTAAAAAACAATCCAGAATAACAAATTGTTCTTTCACTAGGTAAAATCTATGTCATTCACATTTTTTAAAAATGGTTTTTTTAATGACAATTTTTTGTCTGTATTAGCTACTGACTATTTTAACTATTTAAACAGCTGTTTTGAACAAATGTGGAAGGCTTCTTCTTCTTCTTCTTCCTTCTTGACTTTAGGCGAATAGCCTGTTTATTCTTGTGGAAGTGTATCAATAAAATAGTTTGCACAACAATAAAACATTTTAAAGTTTCGTAGTCTGCAAAAGACCATGTATAAAGGCCAAATATATTTGAGTGAAATCTTTAAATTTATGTCGACAGTTTTATAACGATACGTAATGCGCAGAATTTTTGACAAAATAAGTTTGAAATTTTTTTTTTATTTTAGTATGCGTTTATCATAATCCATCCATAATAAACGCAAAAGCGTGCATAATCGGTTCTTTATCGCACGCCGTGCGTATAATGCTGGGTATCGGCTTCGATAAACAAGATTTATATAAAATTTTATTGTAAATTGTCAAATTATCAAATTGTGTACTGGCTGTCTGATTAAAAGAGGTAACCTGCGGTATCTTAAAAACTATTTATCGTACAACTTAGGGAAACAAATCTGTATTACAAATTCGCTTAAGAAAAACTGCTGGAAATTATTTTCAAGTTTCCCACTCCACCTTTAGAGAGCATAGATCACAATAATAAAACAAAAACATAATTTTTCTGTAATAAATGCACAGTACTAGTACCACAAAATTTAAATATTCATAATAGGGAAGAATCAGGGAGTGGGCGACATCAATTATTAATCGTATTAACTTCACGAGGTTTAAACAACAAACCAACCTCCATTTGTTTATATGGTTGAAAAGTGAACTTTATATATTATTTTGAGCAATGTAAGCATTATAAGTGTTATATTTAAACGATATTTTATAAAGAATTGGTGTTAATAAACCACAAAATTTTAAAATGCAAAGGATTAAAAAAGGGGATATGGAGATAACATCGCGAAAAATATGCTCTGTTCTCCATTGCATACATACTACATAAATCAAATTAAATTAGGCACCTACGTGCAAACACCTGTATACGCTATAGTAATACATATACACAAATTAATACATACATATACATGAATTGAAAACTAACAAAAAATACAAAACTATTTTGAGTACGTCTTTATATACATCAATATTAGAAGTGATATACTGTTACAATTTCTTCTGATAAAATACCTTTAAATTTTTTATATTCCTTATATTTTTAGGTAAAGTGTTAAAGGACTTTGGGAGCAACATAAGTTATAAATTTTTGACTTGCATCTCGCTGTACCACTGGAGTTCTTAAAAACTTATTTAATCTTGCTCTTGTATTGTGCAAATGATTAGCAATGAATCTCAGTTCAGGCTTTCTGTAAATAGAAGTACAACAACAATGATAATATAATGTTCGTATATTAAGGCACTTGTTTATTATATAAGTGAGGTAGGATATAATGCCGATTTTTTTTATATAATTTTAATTATATGATTTTGGATTACATTAAGGGGTTAAAGTACAATATAATATAATCCACCCCATATTATTATACCGTATCGGAAAATAGATTCAAACAAGTGAATTATAAATAGTAATGAGTAAACTCCTAGTCCTAAATTGCCTTAACTTATAAAATTTTAAAATAAATCCTTTAAACTTGGTTATTAATAATTGAATGTAATCATTCCATTTCAAATTTTGGTCAATTATGAGACCGAGGTATTTTCTTTCATTGTTTATTTAAATTATAAAGTTTTCACTTATTTGTTTTTCCAATATTTCGAAAGAAGGTCTATTAACATTAGTTAACGAAAAAGCTAAAAAAGAGGTTTTAAAAACATTTAAAGAGAGTTTATGAAAATCAAGCCAATTCGATTATATCTTTTCATAAATTTCCTTCAAATCCTAAGGCAGCTCAGAAATGGATCTCATGCATAAACTTTTGATGATTTTTTCATTGAGACCGTCAGTTCCGCATTAAATGATGTGGCCCTCTTCTTTATTGGTCGAACACAATATAATATGTCCAAAATTGATATTTTGTCTTTTATAGACATTGCAACAAGAATTCCTGTGATAACAGAACTAAAAAACTTCGAAAACAAACCAAAATTTATACCCAGACACACCTGGTGTGTTAAATCCAGCTTTAATCCAATAGTTTAACAAAAAAAATCAACTCAAATCTCCGAGATAACTAAAATTTCCTTCAATAAAAACTTTGGTTTTACAAGTGATTAAATGACGGAATATTTGTTGTTCACACCTCGATTCGATATTTTGTCATTGTCAGCGCCATCTCGCGTTACGTGATTTTTCCCTATATTCAGATCATTTTACGTAACTTTGCTTCAGTAATTTTTTCTGTATCTTGTAAAATAACTGGTAGTGGTGAGTGGGAAAGCTGATTCAATAAAACAGTTACGGAACTTTTGTTCCGCTTCAAGGATTTTAACAAACTTAGTATTATTTGAAAGAGAATTCAATGCCTAATAAAATATTATATCATCGTTTTATTGCGGTGGTTTTAACGATCGCTAGGTGGCGTTGATTGAACAAGATATAGAAAAAAGTACTGAAGCAAACTTACGTAAAAAGATTTAAAGATTGCAATTGCTTATATTTTGTGGTACTATGTGGTACATGGAAAAATGATGTTTTTGTGTTATAATTGTGAATTACGCCCTTTAGCGGTCGAGTAGGAAACTTGAAAATAATTTCCAGCAGTTTATCGTATGTGTACAATTTTCAACATATACGCTAACATTACCGATTCGTCGATATGTTGAGTTTGCTTCTGCTTCATCCATAATAACAGTTTTTCACATTATTTGTAATTTAAATGCCTGGATTTTAAAGGAATTATTCTTAGCCGGCTTTACAGCTAATTTTTCAATTTCCGTCGACATTTTTAGTAAGTACACAGCAACAATGACGATTAATAATTAAATGAAGTTTTAAAAGACGTGAACCTACCGACACGATGAAATGCACCAAAATTATTGTATTATTGTAATAAAGCTTCAGTTATGATGCATTTGTACTAAAAAACAATCGTAAAGCATTCGCAACGTATGGCCACTCCGCCTAAAACTCGTTGCTCATGCTTTAAAGGCTTGATTGTGTATTAGTTACAGTTACAAAAACTCCGATTGATAAAGAGTTTTACTGCTTAAAATTAACAACAATAAAAAATTTCCAAGTAAATTCCCAAGTTATTTGAACAATCAGTACAAACAAAACGTGGCACCGAAAATTTTTGAAATACATAAATGAAAATAAATAAAACTTGTGGTTGACAGTGTGTGAAATGCATTCGGAGTTCATTTGTTATATGTCTGAAAGGCAATAGAGTGTAGAGAGTTGAAATGAAATACTGCCGGCCTGGGTTGCAACTTTTTCTTTTGATTCCCTTGATTCGCTAAATTGCTAAGCCGGTTATGTTAGCAGTGAAATATTAATACGTTAAATGATTCGTTCAATCTAGTTTCGGTTTGAATTTACTGCAACAATGTTTTGTCAACAAAACTAGAGGAAACGGCAAACTATAAAGCAGATGCGACAAAAAGTTTTATTGGAAAAGCTGTAAACCAAAAAATTTACTTTTTTTATTTACATACATATAGTTACTCCTTTTTCCCGCAGGGGTAGACATAAACCACTTCTTTTCTCTTGCTATGGTTCTTACACACGTCTTTTGCTTCTTCTACTCTCATCAATGCGTTTATATATGCTCGTCGGTTGCTGGTACTCTTGACCTGGCACTTTTTTTAAAACAATTTCGATCTAATTGAGATACGTTCGCCTAGGTCGACCTCTACCGACTTGACCATTCACACTCGCCTTATAAATCTGTTTCGTCAATCTTCTTTCATTCAACGTGTTTAAAACATCTAAGTTTTCCTTTATCTATATCTTTGTAATTACATCTTTTTTCCCCTATCACAAATACTTTCACTTTATCCATCAAATTTACTTTAGCTATACTAAAATAGTTTTATTTTTTTCCTTTTTGCAAACATAGATAAAATAACTACATTAGAGTTTTATACCTACCTGAAAGTAAAGCAGCAATGGCTTCGAAGTTAAAATGGTAAACCCATTTTTTTTAATTAGTTTCGAAATAAATAGATCCAGAATAAAATTTGTTGTAAAGTGACTCGTAGAATTATTGCGAAGAATGATTCCCATTAATACAATAAAGATTTATTAGACAATAATAAATCATTCAAAGATAATATTCACTGTGGATATCACATGTCAAATAAGACAAGTATCTAGGTGCCGCAAATATGTCTTTTATTTATTTTAAAATAAACTTGAAGGTAAAATGTTTTTCGAATTCAATACTAATTAAATTAAAAATTTATGAATGAACTTACAACTACAAAACAAGTCTATTTATGGCTGTGTGATTTCGTGAGTTTGGCTGGCGGTTTGTTTATATGAATAATATTATTGTCGAAATTCCATTCATTAATACTAAACCTGTTTTGAGTTTGTAGTATTAAATCATATGCATTAAATATTAGGTAATAGAATAATTACTATATTTTAGGAACACATTTATGTGGGCCATTCTATTCAAATTTAGAACTCGGTTTTTATTTATATTGAAATTTGAGCTCCTTAAAAGGTAATTGGGTAATGAAAGGATTTTACATTTCGAAATTTCTATTAACCACTTGTTATAACATCATTAATGTTCACCTTCTTTAATACATCATGTAAAGCCTTATTCAGAGTAAATGATTACGTAATATACTGTATAAAAAATCACTAATTCAACATCAGTGGTTTTTAAAGCTACCATTTGTGTGTGTGTGTATATTAATGAATAGGTATACGTACATGTATTGTATAGTATTAAATAATTTTATAACAGTGCTGAGAATAATAATTCTAATTATTCAGCCTTTCAAGTGAATATTTAGCCGAAAGCAAATGTTCTAGATTAACACAAGTAAACTCTTTATATTAATGAAGGATAGCAACAAAAGCACCCTTATTAGAAATTTTTGTAATAAATATAGGCACACCGTTTAAATACATATTTTACTATAAAGTTTTACTAATTAAACGAAACTTAAGGGTCTTTGGTTAACTCACAGTATTTATTTTGTCATAATTGAGTCATTAGTATGGCATTTAACTAAAACAACTTAATTTTTTGTTTAATTATGTAGCACAAATATGAATTAAGTTTTTTTACGTTACGCCACACTTACGAGTTTAACAACTTAAAAAATATGTAAATTTGTAATATTTTAGTGCATCCAAAATTTTATAGATAAAAAATTAAAAGACTCTTTTCCACGATTTGAAAATAATTATTGTTTTAATATTTTTTTCTAAATGCTACAATGATTATCCATAAGATTATCATTATTCGTCTGTTTAACCTTTTTGATTAAAATCGATTCCCTTATTCTAGATCTTATTTGCTTTATTTATTTAAATCAACAAACAATACGGATTTACTTTTTTTTAGAACATGCTTTGCGCTTGAAAACTGGTAATAGTGCAGGGCATTAATTATAATTTAATGCTCTTGCCTATTGGAGCTAAAATTAATGTACACCTATTGGGGAAACTCCCCCGTTCAATCAATTTCAGTTAGTAATGCACTGCGCTGTATTACTTGCTATGTGCAGGTGAGGAGCCATTGATAATAACAGTCACTCCAGATTGCTTAAGAAAATTTAGTGATTGATCATATTAATAATTAGGAAAATTCTATTATAGTTTTCTCTAAAAACAATTGGTTTTTTAACTTTGGTTTAAATGAAATAAAAATTGTCTTCAGTCCGTTTGTTTGGCGTATAGCAATTAAGATAATATGAATTTTTAGAAACTATAAACGTCCCGTTTGAGAATAGCGAACAACAATATTTCATACAATATTAGAATTTACACTTGTACTAAGTATTGTAAATTACTTTTTCAAAAAATTTTATTTAGTAGTAAACCGTGTCTTGATCTAAAAACTTTTAGAAGCAGAGCAGCAAAAAAAAGTAATATAAACCTGACATAAATTTTTGTGAGAAAAATGTTGAAATATTATCTTTTTGTTTACAAAAATAAATCCATTAAAAATATGATGGGTAGTCTAAAGATCTGGTCCAGAAGATACAACCAAAATAGTAATAAAACTGGTTTGCGAAAATGAAGATAAAAATTTACCAATATTTTCATTTTTCTTCGATTACGACCATATCACTGCGAATTAAATTCGATTGAGCTTATTTGAGTACAAATAAAAGGATATATGGCCCGTCATAGCACAAGTTTTAAACTAAATAATGTTTGGCAATTATTACAAAAGAAAATTAGCAACATCGTAATTAAAGAGGAATAAAATATGTTGAAGTCGAACAATATGGTAGAGGAAACTATAGAACCAGTGATTATCTCTCTAAAACCGATGATAAATCAAGTGAAGATAATCTCGACTAAATAATTATAAATTTCAAGTAAGGTATTTGATTCGTTTTTTATAAACTTCTTTATTTTGTATGTATGTATGTATTTATTTTACATAGCGTCACTTTGTTCAAAATATTTTTTTCGGTAACGTGCTACACGCCAAGCGAACGGAGTATACGAATTTTTTTGAAATTGTTACATTGATTGACATTTTTCAAACAAGGTACGTGAAATTAATGCGGAGATTTAAACGGCCAAAGTCAAAACAAGAAATACATTTTCTGAGATTGGACTTTGTCAATTTGTTGAATGGGATACGTACTTCAAGTTTCGCCTGCCATTGTGAAAGGCTTCTTCAGGAATGATGGTAACTATAAATAACCACAATAATAGCACACGTCAGAAACGCTGGTATAGTTGATATGAGTTATTGTATCCTTCTCAGATGTGTTTTCTTATAGTAGCTAGACAAAGTTACTGTTATTCCTGAAAGTATCTTCTACAATGGAAGGCGAAACATCGAGTCCACCACTTAAAAAAAAATATAACTGGCTTCTAAAAAAATATTTGTTTTACAAGTTTCTTATGAATTAAAAGTTTAAATATTAATTTAATTAACTAAAAAATGTTCATTATCCGACCTCTGTTTTTAGGATCACACTGCAAATTAATTAGTAGCATTATTTTAAAATAATTGGTATCAGAAAACAATTACAGTTTTTCAGTATTAATTAAGTTGATCGAGTTTTTATCCAAAGGTAAATTGATAAAACGAGCTGAAATTTTTAATTAGATTATCTAGTTTTAATAAACAAATTTGCCACTTTCCTGATTGAATTTCCAAATTCGGAACGCTAGAAGGGAACGGGGAGTTCGCTTATGAAAGTTTTATTTTCCTTTTTATGGCGCCTTTCGAGCCCGTCCATCATTTTTCATCTTGTTAAAACCGAAGAAATTGGGTTGAAATGGATAAAAACAGTGGTTGCCTCGCTTCCAGGAATTAATTCTTTTTTTATTAAAACGTTTAAACATTTGTTATTGGTTATATGTTTAAAAAAAATTATAAATCTCGTTCTTAAAAAGTTTTAATTTCTACGTAATAAGTATTAATGTAAATAAAAAATGGTTTTTTATCCCAGAAATGGAATGAATTTTGAATTTATTTTCTTGCCCCTTTTTTAATTCAAAAACACTGTAAAGTTGATAAAAATTTGTTTAGAAAGTTTGTATTATTAAAATGAATTAGCATAATATAATTTAATAAAAATAAAATACGGCTTGTTGTTAGACTGTCTGTAAAAGCATATAAAAAACAGGAAGGTCATAAGCTATCCTAACCTTTCATCCGCCATCTGACCAATAGGGCACGGTGTAGATTTACCGGTTTCTGAACCACCAGATGATTTAAATTTTTTTCCAATGGAAGTATTTTCTGATGTACAATCCGAGTTATGTGAACAAGATGATGAAGAATTCCAATGTTTTAGAGAAAATGTAGAGCCTAAACTGTTTACTCAAATCGAGCTTAACGACTTGGTTAGGGATCTTGGCTTAACGAAAGAAAAAGTTAAATTGCTTGGCTCTAGACTAAAACAAAAAACTTGTTAGCGGTTGGAACCAGTATTTATGTGTACAGGAAGAGAGATCAGCAATTTTTCCAGTTTTTTTAACAAGAAAGTGATTTAGTGTACCTACTGCTCAGACATTCCTAGTGTAATGAATGAATTTGGCTGTTTTATAACACAATGGTAATATGTACGCATCTATTCCTGTTGGTCATTCTGTACATATAAAAAAAAACTATGAAAACCTAAAAATAGTGTTAAATCGAATAGGCTATTCTGCTCATAGTTAAGTGATATGTGGTGATTTAAAAATAACATGCATTCTCTTTAGTCAGCAAGGTGGTTTAACCAAATTTTCATGTTTCATGTGTGAATGTCTTTTAAACCTGGTGAGAAAAATATTCTGCTCAAAAACCTCGTAAATCCAAAAAACGTGCTTCTACCACCTCTACATATGTAGTAAGGTCTCATGAAACAATTTGTAAAGGCTTTGCCTAAAGATGAACCATGTTTAAAGTATCTCTGCCACGCCTTTTAGAAGCTAAACTAAAAAAAGGAATCTTTGTCGGACCTGACATTAGAAAAATGATGTTTGATGTTAACTTTGAATCTACAATGACCTTAAATAAGAAAGAAGTATAGGTATCATTCAAACAAATCGTTACACAGTTCTTGGGAAATTAAAAAGACCCAGAGTATGTTTCTATTGTAGCTAACATGTTACAGAAGTTTAAAAAATTAGGATGTTTGATGAGCCTGAAAGTTTACTTTTTGAACAGCCACCTTGATTACTTCCTATAAAATTTGCAAGATGTTAGTGAGGAGCAAGATAAGCCTTTTTACCAGAACGTTAAAGTGATGGAAAAACGCTACCAGGGCCGCTGGAACACCAACATAATGGGGGACCACTGTTGGTCACTTCACCGAGAAGTTCAACAAGCGACTCATCGTAGAACAAGCTACACAAGAAGCTTCAAAGAAAAAAGAGAAAGAAGGTATAGACTAATCCCAGTTGACAAGTGAAACTTATACTAGCACATTATATGACTGTTTTAAGTGTCCGCTGTAAATACAAGCCATGCTCATGATGTAATATAGTGTTTTATTAATTCCCACGTATACCGTACTGGGATTTATACTATATAATACAAAGCACGTTTCTGGAAAACTATGGGTGATACAAAAAAACTATGGCCAGATTTAGATTCAGCACATAAAAATCTATAAAGATCAGCTATTAAAGTTAAAAAAGTTTAAAAAAATTTTTTTGTTGGCCTGTGTTATTAATTTTTTTTATCCATCATGCAAAACGCGCCATGTGCGGGGGTCGAAAAATACCAAGCTCGATTTCGGAGTACGATGCTCTGATACCAGGCTAGGTGCGAGGCGAGGGGCGGTGTGCAATAATCGCCGAACGCATTTACAAGGATGCTACGGTACAATAATAAGTGCGGTGCGTCGTTATGGTCACCGACTTAGTTTGTCTGCCCTGTTTTTTCCTTTGATAATTTTACCTAATTGTACTTTTAAAGAATCTTTTTCTGGTCATAAAATTATATTTATTTCTTAAACCTATTTTTCTGTTACTAATTAAACAAATCATGTACTGTCTTTTAGGTTCAAATCACTAAAAAATTCAATAAATTGTTGTGTACTTAAAACAATAAGTACCTATAATCATTTAAAATTGGAAACAAAATTATTAAAATCACATTAATGTATTATATTTTATATTAGTTTTGTGGTACAAACTTTGCAAAAGTAATTAATAATTTTTTTATATCAAATTTAATGATTTCTTTTTACAGTTACACAAAATTAAAAATTAATTGTATACTGTTGCGTACAGCTATTTAAGTATTTTAAAAATTCTTCCAAGTACAAAATGTGAAACATGAATACTTTTTTTATTAAATAATAGATATAAAAATTTACAAACCTTACAATGCTTAGAAAATATGTAAAATCCATTTTCAATCTATCATGTAGGTATTTACAGCAACATACGACATGTGAAAATCGTCATTTTGTCAACATATTCCTATATGATTTAAATATCCTATTTAAAGCTTAATTTGCTTAATCGCTGACCGAGTAATGAATATACCATTACTTCAGAGTATAGAGAAAGTAGTATACATATAGTATAGAGATGACAAATCGTTATCCGTATGCATTTGACATGCACAATTCGTGAATATAAATTACTGAACAAAACTTCATGTAAAAAATTTTCTTTTGCGTATTTTAATGAAATCATTTTAGCAATTATTCAGAAAAAGAACATATTATATTTAAAATTTTTTTTCGATACTGAAAACTACTACCATACCTGATTAAAATGACATTTTAACATATGTTTCTTAAAATTTTACTTATTGCATATAAAAATGACTTTTCAAAGTAAAATTATTTCATGGTTAAATACACCTTTCTTGTTTAATCGAATATGCAAGTGACTCACCAACAAAACGTAAAATAAACGTAGCATTTATCAATATTTGTTAACATAACGCCAACAATTATAATAAATCTTTTAAATAATACACCCCTTTTTAATCTAAAACCCAAATAAAACCAAAAAACCACTATATTTACTCTAAACTAAATATATAAGTTCCTAAAATTATTTTAATTTCCCTAAAGTGTGCGTGTTGTTATGTTTAGATCGTATCATTTTTGGCTTAGTCACTTTCAGCAAACATTGCCAAATTTATCTGTTGCATTTACCACTTTCCAATAATTATGAATATTTTAAGAAACAATAGAAAATTTGTAATCTCCCAGTTTTCCTTTTTAAACTTCAGTGTTCACAATATTGATTGGTAGTGTTTTAGCAAAAATAATATACCTGGCTGTTAGCCAAGCACTTAATAACCTCGTCAACGAGTCTACCAATATTCTCGTATTTTAAAACATAGTCCCGATACATTTGAAATTTTTGAATTAACCCACCCAAAACTTAATCCAACTGTGCTTGGAACTTATATACTACACCTCATAAAAATCAATATTTAATCCTAGTTAAAAAGTAAAGAGATTAAAAACTTTGTTATAAAGCAAGAATTTTATTAATTTCTGGTAGTCAGTTATATTAATTTATTAAATTATTTACAAGTTGACATCGGGTTTTTTCCTTTAGTAACCATTGTTTAATTTTATGCATTACATTTATATAAATTTTGTGTTTAATTTATAAATAGAAATTATTTTTTAAATAATTGAATTAGTATTATTATTAACTTAAAATTACCACATAATAGATAATAGTAAAAAATGTGATCAAAAAATTTTTATACAAATATATAGTGTAGCAACTGTAATTTGAAAAAGATGCTACCCTGAAATTTTATTGTAATTACATAATTTTTAATAAACATGCTACAGTTTAAAATAAATATTTTTTTTTTTACATTCCATTTGCACCATTTATATTTTAACGCAACATAAAATTTATAAAAATGTGTTTAAAAAAAAATTGGCAGTTGTAGATACTGCCGATAGAAGTGAATTCGTAAATTTCTAATAATAAAATCGAATGATATAAAATTATAGATAAATATTTTTAAAAAATAGCAAAGCACATATTTTTTTTTGAGAATTTAAATTAATAAATAATGGCTTCAAAATGTTAAAATTTTTAAATAAAATAAAATACTTAATAAAATGAAAGTCGGAACCATTTTAATAATATAAGGTAATAAACTATAATTTTGCATTACTAACCATATTTTAAACTGCAACACATTAATCTTGAATTATTATTGGATTTTATAAAAATTTTAATTTTAAAATCCACGATAAAAATATGATCGAACAACTGGAAATCTGTTTTACCACAGTAGTAAGAAAATGTCCAAGCCACTGTAAAATACTAATTGCTTGATGCATTGCAGATGTTAAATATTAGTAATGCATGCCGCATGCCGGTGTCTCGGTGACGCGAACGCACGAGATTTCACCCATCCAAAAAGCGTCTAACGCGCAGAGCACACAGCCGCTGCGCGTGCGCCAGTCATGAGCATGTCGGTGACGCGAACCCGTAAGATTTTCCCCTACCAAAAAGTGTCCAACGCGGCTAAAGAAGTTTTCACTTTAATAATTAACTTTTTCACCTGTAAAATAATAAATTAATTATTTAAACTGAATAAGTTTACTTCTATGTTAATTTTTAATGAAAAAAGATTATAAATATATTTTTACGTAATACAAAGTAATTACTCACATCACTAGAACTCTTGAACCCCCTTATGTTTGTCTTAATAAGACACTATTATTATAGGTCAAGAAGTGTATTACAAAGTACATTTAATTTGGTTATGTAACCAATGCAAATTAGCTAAATTTAATTTTAACTGAACAAGAAAAAAAAAATACAAACAAAAAATAGTGTATAATAAAATGATTACCAGAATCTGAAATCTAGAAGAAAACCACTTTAGAGCGAAATTAAAAATACATTAATATTCTGCGTGTCTTTCCATGATCTGCAGTAAGGTGTTAGCTCGTCTGTGCATGGAAACAATAAGGGCGTTAATGGTATTCATTGAAATGTTGTTCCATTCTTCTTGTGCTGCGAGTGTGAGTTCCTGAAGGGTGATAGGAGCATTAATTCTGTTTGAGATTTCTCGTTTAACGAAATCCCACATGTGCTCAAAGGGATTCATGTCTGGCGAATTTGTGGGCCACGGTAATCTTTGAATATTCTAATCTCTAGTAAATTTTAAACTTTTTTCGTGAGACGGGGCCTAGCATTGTCATCCATGAAAATGAAATTGGATTTAATTTCATTTCGGAGAGGTTAAATAATGAGTTCAATAATTTTTCAAATATATCTATTCTCTGTCACAGTGTCTGGAATGAGAAAAAGCTGCGTACGATTAAGATTCATTATGCCTCCCTACAACATTACTGATCGTCCTTGGTATGGAACGACTTCTCTGGCAAATATAGTCTTTCTTGTTGCCCTGGCCTTCTTCAAACTATGTGTCGCCGACTATCATTAACTAAACCAAATCTGGTTTCGTTCGAAAATGGACATTTTGCCACTGAGCTTAAAGTCAGTCTCTGTGTTCCTGTGCTCACTGTAGACAAGCGGCTTTGTGTCTGAGAAGTAACCTGGGTACTCTTAATGGTCTCCTGGATCGCAAATTGGGTTTAGCAAGTCTCCGCCGTATTGTGGTACTGGAAATTAATCGACCAAACGTTCTTCCTAAATGAATTTTGACAGCTGAGACTTTTATGGTTCGATTCCGACGTACATATCCTGCTAGATACCGATCTTCTTTTCCATTAGTTACCCTAGCACGTACAGTTCTACGTCTCCAGTCAACGCTGTTAGTGTCCTGGTACCAATGCAATTTTCAGGAATAATTGCAAAAAAGAACTCAACAATCACAAACACGCTAAATCAATATCCACTTTTTAAACATTGGTAGGTATCTAAAATTAGAGGAAATTGTTTTTATAAACATTTTTGGATACCTAGCACCGGTGAAAGAAATAAAGATTAAATGTACAAAAAACCATCCACGATAAATATTTCCTTTTACAATTTACGAGGGGGTCTAAGAATTTTGGCGATGTGAGTATTAAAGATAGCTTTTTTTTATTAATAACATACATACTATTTTTTTATACCATAATTTAACAACAAAATTACACAACATATGCTAAATCAATAATTTTTTAATAAACGTTGTTTTTCATTTAAACAAAAACACATAAAATAAACTTTAAAAATATTAATTCGCATGCAACTAAACCACTTAGTTTTACTTATTTACTGTAGGCGCTGTATAAACAAAATTTGTCGAAAATAAGCATAATAATTATAATACCTGTCTTTACATAACGTTTTTAAAATAAAATAAATTTAAAATTTATAGCCAAATAGAACTAAAATTGTAAAATAATCAACCTGAAACACGATACATATTTGTGTAAAAGGTGAAGAATATCTGGAATTCCTCGCATATGACAAAAATAGTCCAGACTACATTAAGATACAAAAAAAACTAAATAAACAGGAAGTACGAGGGTGCCGTCACAAATAACAAGGTGGTTGGTATTCACTCATTCTGACGTATCCACAACATTCGGCGATATTTTCTTAAAACGCGCTTTTCTCAAGGACTAAATAACAACACGAAATAAATACACTTCTTAGTTTAAGAAATGATTTCCTGTTATTTAAATTTTCTGTAGAAGATAAATACGAACGTATTTGTTTGACTTACAAAAACATTTGTTTGAATTATCTGGTTTTATAAACAAGACCATTGATTTGAAAGGTGTTCTCAAAATTTTTTTAAGACTTACTATTACATTCCCAAGTTAGAAAGTAAGCAAACAAACTAAGTAGTCTTTTGTTATTTGTACTTGCAATACAAACATTTCAATTGTAATCGTTGTTAAATATACCTGACAATAATTTTAACAGTGCCATTATATTTAAATTTATTACAAGTAATGTATTAGGGATGTATAAAAATTTATTTATATAATATAACCAAGTAATTTTATATAATATTTACACTATCATCCACCGATATTTTAAAATCATATTTGATTATTTCCTATTAAATTTTGAAATGGGCAGATAGGATTTAAATTTGATAAGTTCTAAATTATATAATTTATGAACTTTTAGAAGCACGCATATATTAATTAATACCTTTTTCCATTATAGATGGATAAAGTGATGAATAGTGTGATAAGTTAACGCTGCGGTGTGAAAGAACATGTAGTAAGTAATAATTGTTTTAAAGAAAAGCCAGGTCAAGAGTACCAGCAACGAACGAGCATGTATGAAAGCGCTGATAAAAGTACAATTATTCTGCATAAATAAAAAAATTTAATGGACAAAATACAAGTTAAAAATCTTAACGAGATATTTCATTTGATAATTCTACTGTTTTATTAATAGCACTTTTTTTCGGTTTCATGATTCATTTAAAATATTTTACCGCCACAAATGTTTGCCATTACTTGCCAATAATCATTAAAAAACAATTGAATTAAAATATTTCATAAATAATATCCAATATCTTTAGACCATAATAAATGTTTCAGTTAAGATACAATACAAGATACTATCCATAGATAATTATTAATTGATTAAATATAATTGAATTTTTAATACCACTTTCATTTCAAATGTTGTACAAATAAATATTTTTTTTAAAATTTTTGAAGTATATTATATCATGTTTTTAGTAACTTAAATGCACTATTATTAACGTGTGAGTATAATGAACATCATCCATGGGTAAAAAGTAGCCCATAAATACCTACAATAATAAATAATGCAGGTTTTTATCCAAGTCACGCCAAAAAAAAACACAAGGATTTAATAATATCAATTCGGAACTGTTAATGAACTGCGGAAAATCTGCAAAACTTTTGGCTGGTCAGATTTTTCACTGACATAATGCAGACACGTAACGCACCCAGATAGTTGAAACAATCGAAGGTTACAGCCATCTTAAAGCTGGTAAAACCAGTTGAGCCACCCAAGAGCTACAGGCCTATTGCATTAATAATAGTGATAATTTAACTACTAAAAAAGCTTATCTTCAACAGAATTTGTCAAAGAATATTTGATTTAATACCAATCGAACGTGCATTGATTAGACCAAAAAAAAGCTACGCGGGCCAAGTTATCTTGCTTGAAACGTATATAGAAGCGCGATTCCAAGATTCCAAAGAAAGCTCAAATCATCAGCTGTATTCATTAATTTATCAGCTGTCTACGATACCATCTGGAGAAAGGACATAATTTATAAGTTTTTCTGTGTAATCCCAGGCATATCAACAGCTCGTCTGCCAAATTATATGCTAAACACCATAACATTCCAAGTTATCATGGGATCCAATATAAGCTCACCAAAAAAACTTAAAAAGGGCCTTCCACATGTATAGGTACTTGCGCCTTTATATCGCAGACATGCCAGAGACAAGATTATAAAAGTATGGTTATGCTGATGACGCTAACAATGTGAACTAGGTTATTCAAAGAGTCAGAAGAGATTCTGACATCCGATCTGAAAAAACTGGAAAGATACTTCCGACATTGGCGCCTTCAGCCAAACGCCAAAAAAAACAAAGGTGACATGCTTCTTTTTAAACAACAAATTTGCCAAGAGGAATTTTAGAATTCAACTCGAGAGTACATGGCTAATTTTCAATAAAACACCAAAATACCTAGGATAAGAAAAAGCATTATACAAAAGTATTGTGAAACAAAATGGCGGCGTCAGCTTCCATTTCACGGTTATCTCGTCATCTCAGCTGCTGAATACTGTACACCAGTATGACTTAACAGCCTTTATGTTCACATAATCCGAAGCTTGACTTATTAATACAATGAGAATAATCGCTGGTTATATTAAATGCACTTTTGTGGAATGGCTTTCCGTACTGAAACACACACCACCCCCAAATTTGCGACGTATAAATGCTCTCACAAGAGAGTAAAAAATGATATCAAAACAATAGCTGCCACAAAAAAAATTAAGCTTAACTAGTGCACGGTATCAATAATCAGCCACAAAGCAGAATAACCAAATCCCATGCATCATCCAAAATCCATCGGGTTTTTGTAATGGGAATTTTTCTCTTTTCAAAACCATCAGGCCAACTCTGGTAATTATTTAGTTGTAAAAAAGGTACTAGTTTATTTGTTTAGTATTTGCTAGTTTAATAAACGAATATGTAGATTATAGACTTTGTTTAATAGAATAAAATTTGGTTCAAAAGGACGAATTTTTCGTTAGTAACAGATATACTTTTAATTTAATATCTGTCGTAGTTAAGTTGAAAATATAACTAGTGAGTTTTGTTAATTTATTGTAAGCTTTCTTAAAGAAAGGATGTATTTTAGATTATTTCTGGTTTAGCTTGTGAAGCTTTTTATTAAGAAGGCTGCTTTTTTTGTTCAGACTTTTGGGAGGTGTTGGATCTTATTTAATTTTTTTAATCACTTGTTAATTGTGAAAAATGGAAAACCTCCATAGTCAGTATCTCGATATTTTATTTTTATTTTTTTTTCCCACTTATATTACCAACGAATGTACCAACGAATAAAGCAACGAGTATTTCAACATATATACCAACAAATATACCAGCGAATATAATGAATGAAATACGCAACGAATTGAGGAACGAATAGAGGACCTGATAAGAATAATCAAATTAATGAATGGCAGCATTAAATAACGATTAGAGAAATAAGGATTGGCGAACGGCGAAATAGCCGAATGTCAGATTTAGCTGCCCTCTTCCATATGGATGGTTATTATCGGATTGATACACCATTGTAAGTTTTTTAATTATGCGGCGTTTATAATTTCTTTTATTTGTAACATTTGTTGAGATTGAATTGTTTTCGACTTTTTTTTAAATTGGTTGTTACATTTTTTTTTTAATTTTTTATTTATTTCAAAAAAAGTGACAACATTGAAGCTCGTCTAACTCGTTACTTTCGGTATTAAAATTTACAGATACTGTTAATTAAAGTTTAAATCATTAATTTTAGTAATTTTTATTATTAAAAAAATACTTGGCACTCAAAGGCATTTTAGTTTAGATATTTTTAGAGCATTTCAGTTTGAGTAAAATTGATTCAGATATTTTTTGTTATTAAAAAAAAAAATAGATAGCTCCTGATCTACCTTGTCACGTGCCTATTTTTTCTCTTCTACAGTTCCATTATTAATTGTGTCTCTGATAGTTTTGTATTCCTCAGGTACCGTATTTTGTTGTAACTTAAATATATCATTCGTTGTAAATAGTGTTGCATACCTTGTAGTGATAGGATTTGATTGTTAATGGCTGTGTAATTTTTCGTTAATTGATGGAGATTGAGTGGGGGTTTTGTTATTAGATTTTGCTTTGGTTTTTGGCCTCGATTGTTGTGTGTTGTCGGTTATATTATTGTTTGGTTTGCATTTCTGTGTGGATGGGGCTGGCTATCAACACGGACGAGCGCGATTCTGAGCGTGGAACATAGATTTGCGAATATTGTTGATTGACGGGGGTTCCGTGTCATTTTTCTTGATATCCGGCCTGGGAAGTAGGTCAGTCGTTTGGTGGCAGTCGTTTGGTGACAGTCTTGGGAGCGGTGTGGTGAGAGTTTTTGGGGCGATTTGATATTAACACGTGTGCAGAACCTCTATGGTTTTTCTTTCATATCTGGCTGTATTTGGGCCATCTTAATTGGATTTTGAAGAAAAACCATTTAATTTTTAACTTGACCATTCTATCTTACCTTTGTTGTTGATATTTTGGATTTTGGTGTCGAGTTAAAATAACCGCATGCGGGATTTGATTGAGGGAAGCCATCGTTAATTAGCAGGTGCCGTTCCATAATCAAACCGGCCACAGGAGTAGTGAATTCGTATACACAAAGGTTACAAGTGATTTATTTTAGAATATTCAAACGACGTGATTTGTTTTTGACACCACGATTAAGTTTTGTTTTAATTTATTAATATGATACACTGTTGAAAACTATTTATTGCATTGGATAATATGCCAAGGCTGAACTTTGATTAAAGTAATCTTCTCAATAGTTCTTTGTGTCCAAGTAAAAATGTTTTCTTCATACTTATTTGTAAATATCCTACAATTTTGATATTTTAAAGGACAACCATTGTTAAAAAATATTTTTAAATAAACTCGATTGTTTTAACAGTGTAAATCTTTATGTATTTGGTAAAAACATGAGTTAATTAGCAGCCTTAAGTGAACGTTTGATTAAGTATTATTAAAAAGTTGACTTGTATACGTTTTTTCTGGTAACTTAGTAAAGTTTGTTACTCTTACTTTGTTTTGGTTATTTTATGGACACGTAAACTTTGGATTTTTGATTTATTGTTAGCTGTTGATTTTGACTATATTTGTTATAAATTTATTATTGAACTGTGTACTTTGATTTATTGTTGGCTGTTAATTTTGACTATATTTGTTATAATTTTATTATTGAACTGTGTACTTTGATTTATTGTAGGAGTAAAGTATCTAATATATTTTAGCTATAATTTTTTTTTTACTTCACTATAATCTTAGTTGTTTATCGTGTGGCTCTGCTAGTGCCTATAAGACCTAGGGGTTTCCGGCTTGAACCGTCAAGTCGGTGGCGCGGCTCACTTTTATTTTCTTTTTTTTTCTTCTACCCTCTACGGCTGAGCTCGGGCATAATTTGCCAGTAGAGAGACCGCTGGCAGAGTACTCTATAGAGAACGAAAAAGACGTGGCAACCTGTTCCCTCGAATTGAATTCAAATAAGAAGTCAAGATCACATCGCTGAGAAAAAGTCTATAGTTTTTTTTAGATAATCATTTTTAATATACACTACTTTTTCTCAAAAGAAAGAGTAGGTAACATTTTGACCTACCACTTAAAACATGGTCGACCTTAAATGTAATACTAACCCAGCATGGCAGATGTGCATATTTCCTACATAAATGAGGCAAGACCCGTCGCCATTCACCGAATATGATGAAAACCTAGCAGTGAAACTTATCTTAGAAGACTGCCCTAGGACAGCTTACAAAGGGGCACCTAGATATTTTGATAGCGACTTCAAAATCAGTAGCTTATATAAACTCGTTAGATGTTTGTTTGTAATTTAAATTGTAACTGTTGTTGTGTTGGTATTGGTGCCATACGCCAAACAAATCTTACACGCGTATGCGTATTTTACTGTTATTATATAAGGTACTTTTATCCATAAAAAACAAAATAAAGTTTTAAAGGAAAATTATTTACTGAAGTTTTTAAATTCTTTAATAATAATTTAGAATAAACAAGCTTTCATTTAGGCGTGTTCCTCATTTGTGTATGTGTATATATCTCTCAGTATATTAATAAATTTAACTTAATTAATAAATTCTTTAAGATTGTACACATCCCACAGATTAAAAAATACAAATTAAGTTACCTGCATTTTAAAGTAACCAATTAAAAATATCGTCAAATATGCGGTTATTAATTTATTGTTTGTCAGTAGGTTAACGGTAATTTTTCTTTCATTGCACAAGAGCAAGCGGAAGATCATTAATATCGTCATGTTCGTACAAAGTTTATACATCTAACTCTTCCGATTATCTTGCTTCTTTTTGGGATCCAACTAGGAATGATTTTTTTTATTAATCGAAATAACGTTCTATATTATTTTAAACACTTAAAACATTTACATAGTTACAGTAATGATCAGGACGAAGGAAGAGAATGGAACCAGGGAGCTAGTACTCGGATCGGCCTATTTTCCTTCGGACCAACCTGAACCACACCCACAAATGAAGTAAAATACCTGGTGAGACATTGTAGGAAAGAATGCCTGCATTAATCATCGGATGTATTGCTAACGCGCATCACATCGCATGGGGCAGCAGTGACACCAACGAAAGAGGTGAAAACTTACTACAATAATTTATGATGGTTAACAACCTAGACAAGCTAAATTTAGAAACCAAACCTACCTTTATCACAAAAAACAGGAAGGAGGTACTCGATGTAGCAATAGCCTCAACATACGTAAGTAACCTTGTTACGGAATGGCATGTATCTGATGAGGTATGTTGCTCGGATCACAGACACATCAGGTTCAAAATTAAAACAAATATCTACAAAGAATTGTGAAAGGCTTTTGCGGCCATCGTTTATTGGTGCATGGTTTTTTGGGTATTTTGGCCGTCATAGGTCTGAGTTAATACTCCACGTTTCGCCATTTCTAGTGGATGGCATCTTCTGGAGATATGACTGCTTTTTTAGGGCTGACGGTTTATGACATTTGTATGTCAAGATCGCAGGTTGTATACGTTTTGGTGGGCGGGGCATATTTGAGGGCTGTTCAGAAATTGGTCACGTTCCGGAGTTACATAGTCTAACATTTACAAAATATAAAGAGGATGTGGTGCTATAAAATTTAAAAATACCATAAACTACAATAAATTTGGCATAAAGTTCATGTTACATGTTTGTTACTCCACTAAATGCTACAAAAAAAACGAATGTCATAAACTAACCCAATCATAAAGTATTTATTAGAACAAAAAATATAATAGATATTTGCTTCAAATTTGTCACATTCTCATCCATCAGACGTTGTCTATAGAAAATTAGTGCAGAGCTCAATTTAAGTTATTTTTATTTGAATAAGTTTTAAAGATGTTGCTACTGTAATTTACTATTTTATTATTTGATTACAAAATTTAAAAATGTATGCACAGTTTAAAACAGCCAAATGAAATAAATTTATTTTTTAATTATTGTGAATATATTAAAAAAATTTAAAACAAAACAAATTTTAGTTGATAAAATAACATCCTGTTACCTTAAAATTTTATCCCTACATTTAACACCATTCGAGTGACAGTTATAACCCCTCAATATTTTTAATAGCAAGTAGGGGCTTGAGATACATACATAATTTAAAAGGTCTTATTCTCTTCATTCTCTATTTAAAAATGTTGTTTTTAAATTTATTGTATAAATTAACATTAACAATTTACCAAAAAAAAAAACAAAATCATCCCATTGACTAAATTCGCTACAACACACTAAAAACTACTAATAATACCGTTTCTTGAAATGAGAAAGTAATCAAAAACTATTTTAGTGTTCTTTTTAGACGGTATCAATAAAAAAAAAGAAATAAAAAGTTACCATGGCAATATTAGTTTTTTTTATAACGCCTTAGCAAATTGTTGTGTCATTATAACTGCATGTCTTCATTTTTCAGCAAGATGAATCACCACCACATTACCCAATCAGTGTTTGGCATACCTCGACCTAGTATTTCCATATCGATGATTAGGGAGGCGAGGATCGATAGAATGGCCAGCACGATCACCTGATCATACGCTATTAGACTTCTATTGGGGATAGGTGAAAAATATGGTATTTAAAACTAAACCACTGGATTTAGCTAAATTAAAAAAAAGAATAACGCTTGCGATTAGGTCGGTCACACCACAGATGTTAAATAACGTTAAAAGACAGTTTTATTTAAAATTAGGATGTTGCCAAGATGTTCGATGCCAGGATTTTGAACAACTTCTACATTTAGATTCATATTTTTGATTTGTATTTTTACGTTATTAGGAACTTATTAAGTTTTTATTGTTTTTTATGTGTTGTAGCGAATTTCGTCCCGCAAATGATTTTATTTTGTTTTATGTTAATTTATGCAATACATTTGGAAACAACAACATTTTTAAATAGGCAATGAATGGACCTTTTAAATGATGTATCACAAACCTCTGATTTACATTTAAAAATTTTGCATGTGCATAACTGTCACACGAAAGAGGTTCAATGTGAAGATGACATTGATGAAATTGATATGTTTTGGTATTTTTTATAAATATGCTCAATAACTAAAATGTATGTAAGACGGCTTAACAACCCAAGTGGGGTTACGCCCCTTTATAGTAGCTTTCTAGATCATATTTTAGAGCTGATCTGACCCTGTATTGTAATTTTCCTATTTCTTTGCATATTTTCTTTCAGAGTTCCCAATCCGTTGCCTTTTCTTTAACATTCACTATCCCTATTTTTCTTAAATCATCTTTAGCTTCTTGCAACCATGCTGATCTTGGTCTGCCCTGTTTTTTCTTTAGTGCTGAGACCCAGTTCATTTTAATATTTATCGTATCTTCAGGACTAGCTCTCGTGTCCTATCTACTTTAGCCTTTGCTCTTTAATTTTTTTTACCAAGTCTTTGCCTTTAACTGAAATACTGAGTTTATTCCATTTGGCTGTTCCACATTGTATTTTATATAATACATACCAGATAATGATTCTAATTCGATTTTTACAGTTAAACTTATAAATAATAATTTTTTAAAATAATTTATGATCCTTTAAAGATATTATTTTGGTTATTTTTTAAATGTTATTTCTCTAAATAAAAAAAGTATGTGTCTTTATTATATATAAATGACTTAAATGACTAAAACAAACTAACAAGTTGTACCAATCATGTCGTATAATTTGTGTAATAAGTTTCGTCCTTTGTTTCTAATTAACAAACTAATATGTCTGCAATATTTGTTTCATATATCTCGTTCCTGTTATAACTTTTAGTCAAGTTAAACAAAGCTTATTCAAACGTAAAAAAAGAAACAGCATGGACAACCCTCATATTTCTGTATAATTCCTATCAGTGGTATTTATGGCAATTATTTTTGATAGTATGACGTACCAGTAAATCCTTAATTAGGGAAAAATTAAATTAAAAATGTTACTTTTTTTAAATTCATTATTGGTAATATTTATCTAGAAATTTGTATTCTTTAATGCATTTTTATTTTATAATTTTCGTAGATTCGTACCCAACATATATTTTGACAAAAATAGTAACATTTTTTAAACTGCGAAATTTATAAATAAATCAAGAAAATTTTTTAAATTTCTGCTCGATGTTTATTTTACCACATTTTATTTTATTTCCAGATGGAACATATATTTTTATCCGATAATTTTTGTTGCTGTAGGAAAAAATAATTAAAAACATTTTGTTGCATTATAACAATTAAAAATGAAAGTATGCCAAGTTTTTGTTCATTTACTTTTGTTGGTTTTATGAAATTTAATACGTTAAATTATTTTAAATCTCGATAAGGAACCTCAATGCAATACTGATTTACCTATACTCGTATATTTAAAAAAATAAACATTAAATGAAGCCCAGGGGTACCCCAAATTAGAATAAAACTTTATCCAATAATAATTAAAACATTTTTTTTTATTTTTAGTTGATTTCACATAATTTATTTAATGTTATTAATTTGTTACCATATCTTTTATTATCTACCTTAAATAATTAATTTGTTTAATTTTAATTTTTTATTTTCAAATAATAAAATAGCGAAAATATATATATATATATATATATATATATATATATATATATATATATATATATATTCACGTATAAAATCGATAAAGCTTTCCAACATTAAGTAAATCATTTTTATCACTTTTGTATAAATTATGTGGACCCCAAGTTTCCGAAAAAAAAACATTTCTTTCCAACAGACGAATATGTGAAAATCCCAGTTTTTTACAATTTGTTATTTAACTTTCCTTTTCTTGCATGATTTAAGTTACATACCTACAATAACGGTTTCAAGCACATCTTGTTTTAAATAATTTGATACTGATATATGATTTGATCTTAAAATATTGGTTTGTAGAACCTTCCAAGATATTTTTTGTAGGTTCTGAAATTTTTTAAAATTCTTTTCAAATATTGTTTAAAAAATGTTAATCAAAATTTACCTAAATTATCTGCTGTAACATAAAAATTTCCAAAAAGGACAATTGTCAACACGATCCAAAGAGTCATTATTTCTGTACCACTTAAAAATCACCACACAAAATAGCTCATAATATTGCACTAAAAATTCATTTTTTTTAAAATTAGAGTTAGTAAACGTTTATACTTTACAGTTATTAGATTCCCGAAAAAGTTATAAAAGCAGAAGGAACTTCAGAGCGACAGTTGCGTACTCGTATCACGCGGCAAATGATCGAGTGGCTATGAACTGTAATCGTTCCCCTCCGAAAGTTGTTTGAAAACTGAACAAGAATCTGCCACTGCATGCTCCATGTTTCAAATTGGACCAAGACTACGACGATATTTGACGAGAATTCTCGAGCGCTATCCTAAAAACCGACTGAAAACTTGGTTAAAGAGCACATTTTTTTTAATTCTCGGCAGCTTCTATAAAAAACTAACGGAACCAAAGGATAACCTGCAGGATTATAATTTTTTTTGTAGTTTTTGATGGTTTTACTTACCGTTTGATAAGAAAAAAATGTGAGCATCAAACGAATTATTTTTACACTAAAATATAGTAAATATTATTATTTAAATAAAAAATAATTGTTTATCACGATGATAATTTATCAAGGCCATTAAATTCTTAGTGTTTTAAACAGGTGTGACAGTAGGAGTAGTAGGAGTAGTAATCAAATATTGATTTTGAGATTCAATTATAATTTACAACAAGCGATATTTAAGCTTCTTAAATTGATTACAAGCTTATCGCATTTTTATTGTCTTTTTGAAAGATCTTGTTTTTATATCTATGGAATAAAAAAGCTTATCATCTTAATTTTTGTAGCTAGTGTCTGGAAGGCTTAAATACCTGACCTAATGCGCATAAATTTCATTTGCATAAAAAAAACAAGAATATTGTAACGTTTTTCTTAAATTTACACTCAGGGTTCGAATTTATATGCACACTAAAGGTGAATAGCGGTCAGTTACGTAATATAATGAAGTAAAAATAAATAAATGTAAATATTTAATAATTTTAAATATTTTAATTTACAAAATATTAACGAAATATTAACAATATTATCCTAGATGGTACCCGCGACTTAGTCTGCGTAAGATTAGTACTTCGTGTAGCTCATTTTCTTCTCCAAGGAATTTATCCATCTAATTTTATACCAAAATTTAATACGTATTTATATGCTTACATAACTCGTGCTACGTACTCGTTTATGACTTGCACACTTATATATTAATTATCGCATTTATATAGTAAATGACAACAAAAATGTATTTTTTTGTTAATAACATCATACACACTTGACACTGACAAAGAAACTTTAAACTGACAGGTTTCAATTTAATTTAGTTTATTACCAATTTGAAATTGACCAATGCCAGTTAGAAATTTATGTAGCTAATTTAATTTTAACTGATGTCATTTTGATTCTGATTGCTGCCAACATCCATACATACATACTTACAAACTTTCGCGTTTATAATATTAGTAAGTTCGCACAATATCTTTATAAATTATAGCCTATGTGTTATTCTGATGTATAAGCTACAATATTTTAAAGTTTCATTAAAATCCATTCAGTAGTTTTTGCGTGAAAGAGTAACAAACATCCATACTTACGTACATACTCACAAACTCTCGCGTTTATAATAGTAGTAGGATGTGTTATTCTAATGTATAAGCTACATTATTGTGAAGTTTTATTAAAATCCATTCAGTAGTTTTTACGTAAAAAAGTAACAAAAATCCATGCATACATACATACTCACAGTAGTAGGATTTATTTGTATTAATACAATTTATGTCAACTAGCAAACACAATCAATTTTAGAAAACTGAGTGACTCCTCGGAACGGAGACCAATTTATAGAATAACGATAAACTTATCCAGACTTTTTTATCGAAAATTCTAGATTGATCGAAAATTACTGGAACATCCTCGTCATTGGCTGTGACGTCACCGTACCGCCCAGCTTGCTCACGTACATTCCAGTGGCGTATCGCAAAATCGTTATAATATGTACTTTTGTGTTTATTTTCGTAATGTTCTGTTTGATTAATTTAAGTTTAAATTTGTTATTTTACAGATTCCTTTGAATTATATTCCAAACATTTTTAGTTTAAAATTTAAATATAAAGAATCGGTTTACAATTTAAGAAAACTGGGTTTATTTATAAAAATAATAACGACCATTGCTCTGTAGAAATGTTTAATGGAAAAGTTAAATTTAATTATTTTAAACATAATTATTATTTACGTGATCGACAATCTATGTCTTTTGAAGTACAACTTATACTTTTTCATGAGAAGAACCACACAAGATGATCTTTAACATAATCAATTGAAGCGGAACTGGACCCTCAGATCACTTATCACTTATATTCATGTAAAGATGATATTTTTAGACATCGCCAATAAAAAAACGATAATAGGTACATTTTTATTGCGTGTTTGTAAGGTTTCTAATATTTTACGTTTACAAATATGGAAAAACATTTAGGGAACATAAAAATTTTAATGCAAAACGCACGGCATTCAGTCGATCAGTACAAAATATACCTAAATAAATATTCGCGACAAACAATCAAGTAATTAACTCCAATTAGAACTGTCACCACCTCGTCGACAAGTGTCTGCAACATTAGCAATCAGTATGAAACTTGTAGCGACGTTGTGCACGGCTGACCTATCAGGAAAGAGACTACGACAAATGCAAGAGATCAAACAACCTTCACCGCAATGGCCCCGAAAATAAAATAAATATTCTACAAATTAAAAAACATAACATTAATTTTTGCAAAATAAACTAAAAATTTGTTCTCAAAAAAAAACATTACAAACCCAACGCAATAAAAGTTCAAATGTTCAAAACGATTACTCGTCTATAAAAATAATATGTTTTGTAAAAAAACATCATGATAATTTTCATCATTGCACTAAATCTACTCAGCGTTATGAGATTATCTCGTTTCTGTTTGTCACAACAAAGTGGTTTGGTTAAACCTTTATTGCGTTGGATTTGAATTTTTTTTTAGTTCAAATTTTTAGTTTATGTTTTAAAGTTAATGTACTGTTTTTTAATTCGTACAATATTTATTTTATTTTTGGGGCCGCTGTGGTAAGGGTAAACACATTTTTAGAAGAGATATTGTTTGATCTGTTGCATGCGTCATTGTAGATTGTAGGATGGGTCGTAATCTTTTGTGCATAACCCTTTATCTATTCGAGGCCCGGGGTTCCCAGACTGCGTACAAAGTATATTAGTTTCCTGGGGCCTAAGTTCCTGACATCGAAGGGCTTTGGAAAGGCCCCTTCCAAAAACTTAAGCCTTTTGCAGAAAACCGCTGTGCATTCGCAAAGCAAATGCTGCAGTTTCAGCGAAGTTTTCGCAGTAGCGGCAACTATCACTCTTTTACCCATCTTTTTCAGGTAATACCTTAGAGGGCAGTGTCCAGTAAGGAGTCCCGTCACCAGTTTCAAGTCTTTCTTGTCCAACTCGAGAAGCTGTTTAGCTTTCCTTAGCGAAAGGCTTAGTAGTTTTTTCGCTTGTCTTTGCCCTGGCACTTTATGCCAATGAGATTTAATTTTATCTGTTTCCCAGCGTCGAACCTCTTTCTTTCAAGTGGGCTTTGGAGAGTCCACAGAAGGGTTTTGGGCCGGAAAATTGTTTACTTGCCCCTTCCCTGACAGGGCAGTCTGCTTCTTCGTTTTTGCATGCGTTATAGTCTCTTTCCTGATAGGTCCGATGTTTATCCCGGCGCTAAAAGTTTTGTACTGAGTCGTGTAGTTAATTACTTGATTGTTTTTATTACATTTTGTACTGGCCGACTATATGCCGTGTACCTCAGCGATTTGTATAGAAATTTCTATGTCCCGCATATTTTTTCCTATTTGTATAATAATACTTGGTATTAATAACTGATTCAATAATAAAGTAGTAAAAAAACTTTATTTCCAGATAATCAATTTGCGTTACCAACAATATTTTACAATGTTGAAAACCACAAACATATTGTTTTTAAAATATTCAATTTTTTTATTAATTTTAGTCTGAAAAAGTATTTGCTATGTTTTTTCACTACATTAAAGATTATTATTATACATTAAAAACATTATAGTGAATATTCGAGTTAATTTAATTAATTTTTTTTCCACATACCTTTATCCATAATAAAAAATAAATATGTTTATGACATGAGATGCGCAAGCGGAATTTAGGAGAGAAAGGTATGCATAGATCAGGTCGTTTTATTACAAAGCATAGTCAAAAAGTTCTTGGCTAAAAGTCAAAAGGTCTACTGTGCTTTCGTAGATTTGGGAAATATTAATTTAATTAAATTAAATATTAATTTAAATTGGTTTTAACCGTTTTGGAATCATTCCTAATATTAAACGAAAGCTAAATCTTTGACTCCACCGAGTGGTCAAACCGCCCCAGTTGCTTTTTTCGACGCATTACCGTTGAGGACACGGTTTTGGCTACATCTTCTGAAATTTCCGGTCATTCTGAAATAACTATTAAATTTTACACTTGGCCCTAGAACTATAACTCCTGATTGCAGATAAATACTATAAGGACCGTGCTTCTAGACTTTTACGCCAACTAGTGGCAAATATGTTAATAAGTTGGGATCTTTTATTAAATATTAAAACGTGATTTAATGTCATTCTTTCAGAAGCCATTGTTTAAAGAAAACGAAGTGGTTAATTAAGACTTTTTCTGGAAATTGTAAATAATATACCTATTGAATTTGGAATTGTATGAAATAAAACTATATATATTATTTATAAGAATAATTTTATTTTTAAAAATATCGAAAATTTTATGTTTATAATATTTTTTATAATTATTAGAACATCATGTCAGTACAGGTTTAGTAATAGTATGATAAATGCTAATTTTTTTTATTATATTGCATTAAATTTTTTTTATTAATTTTATAAACATTTTATAAAGTTTTTTTTTATAATTTCTTACCAATTAAGTAAGTATATTTTTAAGTAAATAAAAATATTTTTAATAAAATTTCGTAACTATTAAAACCTATTTTATATATTTTACAATTCTATTGATGTTTTGTAACCACAGATATGTAACTTTACACCGATGCCAAATTATTGCCTCTTAAATTAAGTAATAATTTAATTTTAAACAAGAACTTGCTGATTTTACTAAGAAAGTCAGTACACAGTATTTGGCATTTAATCTTTGGATATAGATATTTGCTAAAATAAAATTGTTTCAGAGGGGGAATTAACTGAGCTAATAATTGATTGTTTCGTTGTATTTTTAGTAGCACACTACCTTGTGTCGAATAAACAAATAAATCACAAGTCCTATAGTGGTCACATACATTTGGAGCTAACATGAATATAAATTGAATGAGTTGTTTTTAAATGTAACCCATTTTAATTTCCTTTTAAGTATGGTCCGTTCGGCTTTGCAAGTTCCAAACAGGTATTTTTTAATTTAATTTTCATACCACAACTTTTATCATATAAATTTAACACATTCGTTTGTGGCACATATTTACAGGTTATAATACTTTCAAAATTATTTGTTTGTTCAACTACGCCATAGACATGATGGGATTCGAATAACTTTTTTCTCCTTTTTGGCCATGTGTAATCTTTATATATAATCTTTTGCTTCCTCTACTTTCATCAGTGCTCTCATACATGCTCGTCGGTTGTTGGTACTCTTGACCTGGCCTTTCTTCAAAACAATGTTGATCTGATCAAGATATGTTCTCCGAGATCGACCTCTACCGACTTGTCCATTTATACTCGCCTTATAAATTTGTTTCGTCAATCTTTCTTCATCCATCCTTTCTACGTGTCCAAACCATCTAAGCATTTCTTTATCTATCTTTGTAACCACATCTTCTTTTACATCACAGCGTTTTCTTATCTTACTATTCTTTACTTTATCCAAGTCACTTCGGCTATACTTCTCAGACTACTCATCTCCGCAGCATTAATCTTATTTTCATGCTTATTATGCCAAACCCAACATTCACCACCATAGATAAGTGTAGGAACCAACACACCTCTATGCACCGCCAGACGTGCCTTTTTTGACAATTTCTGGCTATTCATAAAGCTATGCAGTGCCCCATTCATTTGTTTTCCTGCCAACACCCTTCGCTCAATGTCACTGTCATACTTTCCATCTCTAGTAAATTTTGAACCCAAGTACTCAAATTCATTTACTTGTTCCACTCTTTCTCCCTCAATCGAAACTCCACAGTTTGTCATGCTTTATTCTCGTTCAAAAACCATTACTTTCGTTTTGCTCACATTTATTTTCATCCCTTTGTCTTTTTGGGCATTATGCATAACATTAACCATCGCCTGCAACTCTTCTTTAAATAACGCTAATATGACTTGATCATCGGCGTAAAAAAGGCATTTGACGATCAAATCATTTATTTTTAATCCATACACACTCTCTTTCAGATCTTTTAAACAATTGTCTATGTATAAGTTAAACAGCCATGGCGAAGCCACACAACCCTGTCTCAAGCTTTCAAACAATAAAAAAAATGATAGATCAGTATTTTCCCCCGTTGGTGTCCGTTAAGGAGAAGTTTCACTGTATAGGGTTTTCTTTTTGTACGGGTGAAATGGCTACGTGGCTTTTTTTTTTTATTCGTGTAAGAAGCATCTCCAATATAATCATCATCATCATCATCATCAATCAGCCTGTCGCATCCACTGCAGGATATAGGCCTCCCTCATTTCTGCCCACTGTCTTCTGTCTTGAGCGCTCTGCATCCAGTTTGTAGTCATTCTTCTGATATCGTCCGTCCATAGCGTAGGAGGTCTTCCCCTGTTTCTCTTGTCAGCCCTTGGTCTCCACTCAAGCAGCCTTTTTGTCCATCGTCCATCTGTCATGCGGGCCACATGTCCAGCCCAGTTCCATTTAAGTTTTGCCACCTGATAGATAACATCCGTGACTCCTGTTCTCGCCCTTAGGTCTTCATTTCTTATATGGTCACGGAGTGACACACCAAGCATCGATCTTTCCATCCTACGCTGGGCTACTCTAAGCTTCTTAGCGGATGTGGCTGTCAGAGTCAAAGTTTCGGCTCCGTAGGTCATAACCGGTAGAACGCACTAATTATAGGCCTTTCGCTTCAGACACATTGGGAGATTGCTCTTAAACACTTCCCTCATTTTGCCAAATGCAGCCCAAGAGAGCGTAATTCTTCTTCTTAATTCACATGTTTGATTGTCTCTCGAGATTTTTATCTCATGACCAAGGTATGTGTACTTTTACACCAACTCTACCTCCCCGTCATCAATAACAATATTTCCACTAGGAACCAGATTCGTCACAGCACATACCTCCTGAAGATCTTCCAGCATTATCTTAATATCCTGTAGGCTGTCGGACACCAAGGCTATATCATCTGCGAAGCGCAGGTCTGTTAGGTTTAATCCATCTATATTCAAGCCCTTTCCGCTCCATTCAAGCATTCCAAAGGCGTATTGCAAAATGGTGGTAAACAGTTTGGGTGACAGTGTCACCTTGCCTCACTCCTCTACCTATTTTTATGAGGTTGGTGTTTTCGTGCAGTCTTACCATCATGGTAGCATTCTTATATATGTTGTATATTAGCTTAGTGTAACGATAGTCGACACGACATTTTTGTAAGGAGTTTAAAACTGCACTCATCTGAACAGTGTCAAAGGCCTTGTGGAAGTCCACAAAGGCAATGACAAGCGGTCTGTTATACTCTATTGATTTTTCGATCAGGGTTTTGATGCTTTGTAGGTGGTCATTTGTTCCAAAACCTTTGCGGAATCCGGCATGTTCTATTGGCTGGTAAAAATCGAGTTTGTTTTCCAGTCGTGTAGTGATAATTCTCGTGAATAGTTTATAGAGATGACTGAGTAAGCTTATTGGCCTATAATTTTCCAGTTCAACTGTATCACCCTTCTTGTGAATTAAGATCACGATGGCGTTATACCATCTATCTGGTATGGTGCTGTTGAAAAGACAAAGATTGAAGAGTTTTGCTATTTTCTCAAGTAAACAATTACCACCCTTCTTAACTACGTCGGCAACTACGCAGTCCTCTCCAGAAGCTTTGTTGTTTTTTGTTTTCTTCAGTGCCAGCTTTATTTCGTCCAGAGTGATATCAGGCAATAATTCTGATCCTTGATTAACGATGCCTTTTCTCTTTGTCAATATCTCCGGTTCTGCTTCTAAATTTATTTCATCCTGACTTTTATATAATAGGCGGTAGAAGTCCTCAACCACTTTTAGAATATCTTCTCGGTTTGTTGTAATATGCCCCAGTTTATCCCTTATCTTTGTCATATCTTTCTTTCCGCTTTCCAACTTTTTACGTAAGACCCTCATACTTTTATTTTCTTCTATTGTTTGTTTGATCTGATTTTGGTTGTATGTTCTGATGTCGCATCTTGTAGCCTTTGAAACTTCCCTGTTTATTTGTCTTAGTTCTTTAGCAGTAGTTAGTTTTCCACTCCTCATGTCTCTTCTTTGTTTCATTTTCCGCATAGTGGTATCACTTAATTTCGATTGTTTCTTGGTTGTTGGGCAGTATTCGTTTTGGCTCTCTAGTATGGCTGTTGTGATGGCCTCGTTCAGGACATTTATGTTTTCTTCTGTCTCAGTGCCACTTAACTTATTTGTGATGCATTGCTGAAAGCCAGTCATGTCTGATGGACTCTCCCATGTTCTGTTACATTTGGTCTTTCTGATCAGCTTATGTCGTTCCTTATCAATGTCAATCGTTACTTTGGCTCGAACGATCTTATGGTCGCTTCCAGTGGTTATCTTGTTCAATACTGATACGTCTTTAACTATGTATTTTTTATCAGTGATTATAAAATCTATTTCATTTCTTGTTCGTCCGTCCGAGCTTCTCCACGTCCATCTCTTATTTTGTCTCTTAGGAAAGAAACTATTCATCTGGAATAGGTTGTTTTGTAACAGGAAATCAAGCAAGGTGTCGCCCCTATCATTTCTTCCTTCTAGTCCATGGTTCCCCAGTGCAAACTCAGTATCGTTCAACCTTGTTCCCATTTTGGCATTGAAATCACCACATAGGATAGTATAATGTGTTTTTTGACCACTAAGAGCATCCCTGATGTCATCGTAGAACAGTTCTACTTCTTCGTCAGTGTGACTTGAGGTAGGCACGTAAGTTTGTATAATTTTTATACAGTATCTGGTGTTGAGTCTGAGGACAAGGCATATTACTCTTGTGGAGATTTTCTTCAGTGACAAAATATTCGTTCTGTGTCGTTTGTGTATCAGAAAGCCAGTTCCTCCTACTGAGCTATTGTCATCTCCTACGTAATAGAAACTGTGCCCAGATTTTAAAGTAACGAGCTGTTCACCACGCCTTCTAACTTCACTAAGACCCACGATGTCCTATTTGATATTTTCCAGTTCGTACTCAAGTTCAGTTAATCGTTCTTCTGATAGTAGTGACAGTGTATTGTATGTTGCAATATACATAATTTTTTCCTTTCTGTATCTCTTATTCTTAAGTTTCTTTGCCAGATGATTGTCCCTCCCAGAATCCGTGGGACAGACTGATTTAGCATCAGTGCGAGATTCTGAAGGTAATCTTCTACTCGCCTGGGGTATGTGAGTTTTTATAACTGGCATTTTCATAGTGGGTATTTTGCCGTAGAACACCACGCTGGCTAGGCGTCTTGGTGAGCGCATATTTCAGCCGCCCAATCTGGGTCAGACGCTGTTTGCAGCCGCCCACTCTGGGTCTGACGCTGCTAATCACCATATCCGGTTACCCTCACTTGGTTCAGCCTGTGGGTCAACACAGTTACCAGGGTGTGGCGCTTGGAGCCATCAAGTGAGAGTTGGGTGTCTCGTGGGGACCAGTTGTTCCAAACCTCCGCCCGCCTATATATATAATATATATATAATATTACAATATAAATACAAAAAACAATAAAAGACAAAGGGTATAAAATATAGATATAAATTATTACTATGCATATAGTGACTAGAGTGTAAATATATGTATGTATATATATATTTATGTTAAGTAACGCTATGTGTAGTTAATACTAATTACTGATACTAATTAGCATGCAAGTAGAGGTTTTTTAAATGATCTTAGACCAAAAGAGGGACACTTCAAGAGCGGTTTTATTAGTCTTCACCAGGTCCTTATCTGTACAGGTTGTTGGGCATTTGGAACATTAATACATATGTCCCGTGGTTTGTTCTTCTTCGCACTTACATAGAATTTATCCATCCTCTTGGAAACCCCACTCGTATAGATTGACTTTGAATCTTCCTACCCCGCTTCTCAGTCTATTCAGCGATTTCCATATCACCCACTCTTCATTGTGACCAGGGGGTAGGTTTTCGGATGGTTCCATCCAGTTGAGTAGGTGAGTCGTCTTGGCTTTCCAGTTTCTGACTCTGGCCTTTCTTGGTTGCTCGGTGAGTTTGGTGGTAGTATGCAGGTAGCATTTCCTTTATTTGAGTCTCGATACCGGAGGTTGATGCCCGAATAGAGGATGTGTGGTGCTTTGGGAGATGTTTGATCTTGCATCATTTGCAGCCACTTCACGTCTAATTTTAGGAGGAGGCTACATTTAAAGTTATAAAAAATAAAACAAGCGCCATTTTGAATTTACTCCGAGTGGTTGAGAATTTAATTTTTTAAATTAATGGATAATATTAAAAAATTTTAAAAATATCGTTGAAAAAAATTTATTGTTATTCGATTTACTATTATTTTCAATTCACCTAAATCAAATTTTTTCTGTAAAAAAAAGGCTTACACAAACACATCTAACATTTTGGCCGGCCGCACACAGAAAGAGCAAAACTGTTTTAGTCAAAAACGTTTTTAATTAAAAATTTTTCATGTAGATGTTCCAATGTAAATTTTTATGGTTTTAAATCACGTTTAGGCTCATTTAGTAAACACAGTCGGGCGATGGATTTTCGTTTTGGGCTGGCCTTACACAGAAATATCAAGCCTGTTTTAGACAAAAACGTTTTTGTTTCTATAAGAAACATTTTATTAGTAAAAGGTTTGACGGCTGATCACATAGAAATAGCAGAAGGAGCAGAAGAAGTTTTATTTAAAAACATTTCTTGACTTAAAGTGTTGCATCACCGGCATGAATCCCAGGACATTCAAGGTTGGAAAGGAACCACGAGGTAGATACACTGGCCAAAATGGGCTCATAGCCTGTTTCCATTGGACCTGAACCCCACTGTTGGGTATCAAAAAACCTCAAAAAAAAAACACCATAAAAAATAGGATGCACTCAGAAGCTCTGGCTAAATAGAATGGATTCACAGGTCAGAGGCACGCAAAAAAGTTTATAAAAGAAGCCTCGCATGCGACCACAGCAGACCTGCTTAACCTTAGCCGTACAAGATTAAGAATAACAGTGGGCCTACTGACAGGGCATGTTAACTCCGCAAATACCTTTTAAGGTGAAAAAAAACTGAGAATAGTAAATGCCGTTTCTGTCTTGGAGAGGAAGAGACGGCAGAGCACGTTCTATACCACTGCGAGGGACTGACAAGATCCCGATTTCTGTACTCGAGCAAAAAAACCTAAGCCAGAGATATCAGAACCACCAACAGCCTCTGGAAGTTGGTAAAACAACTGGGGCTAAAGGAGGAGCTCTAACCACAGAGAGGGCATAATAGACTTCATCAGGTCGAAGTGCATATTTACAAAAAGCCTCCCATTAGAATCTAATCTAGTCTTTAAAGTGTTTCATGTAGATGTTTCAATGTAAAGTTTATGGATCGACACAAACTGATTAGCCGCGTGTCTCATATTACGTTTAGGCTCATTTATTCACATTTATATTTTACGTTGAAACATGTCTGTGCACAGACGCTGATGCATGTAAAATGAATACTGAAATTGTTCTTACATAAAACATTTTGACTCACTTGCAATTTAATTGTATCTTGCAAAAACAACTGCGTTTTTGACTAAAACATTTTTGCTCTTTTTTTGTGCCATAAAAGTAGTAATTTATTATATGTCTCGTGTATGCGTTTTGTCATGCATAAAAAATTAGATTTCAAATCGACAGTTCCTTAAAACATTTAAACAAAATCCATTTGATGTGTAAAATAATTTGTGGTTATACTTAATGTTTTACCTGGTATATAATTACCAACAAATGTAGGAATAGAAGAATTTATTTAAGAAATAAATTAATAAATATTACATAGAGCTTAAGTTTTAAGTTTTAAAATTTTGTCTTTGTAATACTTTCAATTTTAATTAACTGATGCAGAAACATTCCTGTCGCGCCTGTTATTTTAATTAAATATTTGATACTATATTATGGTAGTGAATGTTGGGTTTGGCAGAAGAAGCATGAAAATAGGATTAATGCTGCGGAGATGAGTAGTTTGAAATGTATAGCCGGAGTGACTCAGTTGGATAAAGTAAAAAATAGTGAGATAAGAAAGTGGTGAAAAAGAAGAAAGAAGATAGATGAGGGAATGCTTAGATGGTTTGGATACGTAGAAAGGATGGATGAAGGAAGGTTGACGAAACAAATTTATAAGGCGAGTGTGAATGGACGGATGTCGGTAAAAGTCGACCTCGGTGAACATCAAATTTCAAATCAATTAAATTTTATTGCTTTCGATAAAGTACATTACAGGTGTTATAAATTGTATCTAAACTAAGATCCCAGTTAGAGCATAATGAGCCTAGGCAAATTTTGCCTGTCTTGCTCTATGCTCGATCTGAGGACTTTATAAGTTCAACGTACATTTTGTATTTATCATGTTAAGTCTGTGAGTAGATTATAGATTTAAAATATATTTGTTGAAGTTTTCATAATTCGAAAAATACTTTTTGTAGAGGTTTTACAGTGTCAAGCAGATGGTGCAGGAAGATAGGCAGGTATAATTTTTTTTTTTTTCATTTTGTCAAGTAGATGTTAATTTCAATATATCGTAAAATATCTTTGGGTTTTTTAAAATATACTGTTTTGTTTCAATATTATATTTTTTCTGGTTTAAAATTTTTCTTAGAGCGGTTGGGATGGCATTGAAAAATTTAGGTCCGAAGAAGAAATAAGATCTTTGTGTTAAGGTTTTTATGAACAATTGTGTGTTGAGATTCATATTTGCATTTGATCTGGTTATTCTATTTTTTATTTGGTGGAAATTTTTATGATTTGTGTACATTTTTTTTGAACATTGGTGGGCGAAAAGTAGTTTGATATTCAATATTTTTGTTTCCTGGTAGATGATATCAGTAGAGTAACGTTTGTTTTTTTTCAAGATAATTTTTAGGATTGTGTTTTGTGTTGTTTGTAAGATATTAAGAGTGGTATTGAAAGCCCCGCCCCATATTGTGATGCAGTAGGATAAGATTGATTCGGCTAAAGAGGTGTATAACATCAGGAGGTTTTTAGTTGTCAAAATGTCTCTCAGGGTATAGAAATTATGAATCAGGGCTCTTAGGCGTTTGTTGACATGCATTATGTGGTCTGTCCATCTTATATGTTGGTCTATGATAACTCCGAGGTATTTTATTGATGTTACTTTCTCTATCATAGGGTATATGCATGGGTTATTGTTTTTGCAGTGCATAGAGTATAATTTCAAGGAAAAGTTTTCTGGTTGTTTTACAATATTTGGCGTAAACGCCACGAATTTTGTCTTCTCAATATTCAATGTAAGCTTATTCAAGTTCAACCATATGTGAATCTTTTGTAGATCTGTTTCAGCACTACGTTTAACGTCTTCCCATTTTTTCCTGTGAAAATGAGGGCTGTGTCATCAGCATAACTTATAAGGTGTCCCTCTAAGCCCACTATTCTTGCAATACTGTTTATGTATACAAGAAACAGTATTGGACCCAATACTGTTCCTTGTGGAACCCCTATTTTTACTTTTGAGTCTGAACTTATTTCGTTTGCAATTTTCACTCTCTGAACCCTATCAGTTAGGTAGTTTGACATAACATCAAGTGGTGAACCACGAATACCGTAATGGCTTAGTTTATTGAGTAATATTTCATGTGAAACTGTGTCAAAGGCTTTGGCGAGGTCTAAAAATACTGCTACACATTTTGATGATTCGTCCAAAGCCCTGATTGCTTGTTTCAGAAAGTCCGTCACTGCATTTTCGGTGTTTGAATTCTGAATGAAACCATATTGTCTGTCTGTAATAATATCGTATTTGCGGAAAAAATCCATTAATCTTTTTTTAAGCACTTGTTCAAATATTTTTGCTAGATTATTAATAACGGATATAGGCCTATAGTTATTTAGTTGGTCACGTTTACCTGACTTGAAAATAGGAGTGATGATTGATTCTTTCCATTGCTGTGGAATTTTTCCGCTTGATAAACATAAATTGATATGTACCAAAGGGGGTGTAATGTATTCATGAATGTTTTTTATAGTTTTTACATTTAGGTTATCTGGACCAGCCGAGCACTTGTTTTTGAGATTCGAAATGTGGATGGTGATTTCGTTCTGTGATACTGGTGTGAGAAAGATGGTGGAGTCGATTTTATCAATATCTGGATTTTTTTGTTGTCGGTTCATCTTTGGTAGTTTATTTGACATGTTTATACCTAAGTTAGTGAAAAAGTTATTGAAAATATCTGCTTTCTCTTTATTATTTTTTATTATACTCCCATTTTCATCCTTTATCGGTATATTTTCTAGTTGTGTATTCGATTTTGTGTTATGACCTGTTAAATCATTTATGACATTCCATATTTTTTTACATTGATTTCCCGTTTCTGTAATTTTGTGCTGATAATATTCATTTTTGGTTTTTTTGATTAATGTATTGAGTTTGTTTCTGTATTCTTTGTATTTCCTTTCTGCGTGATTGGAGTAATGTTTATTTAAATTCTTTTTTAGGTGATCTCTGTGCTCGATAGATTTGATAAGGCCTATTGTGATCCAAGGTTTAATTTTTCTTAATTTTCTGTATTTGATATTTTTAAATTTAGTTGATTTGTTTATGTATGTTTTCAGTTTATCGATGAATATTTGGTATGATATTAGCGAATTATTTGAGTAATAAACATCTTCCCATTTTTCTTCCTTTAAAAGGTTGTTCAATTTTTCATAATTTGTGTTTGTTACTCTGATTTCGTTAACTATTTTTCCTGTTGGCTTTGCAGGTAAGGATATGTATACAAAAGGCGCGTAGTGGTCTGTCATGTCGGTTTGAATTATTATAGGTTCGATTTCTAGTTCACTTTTTAGGTTATTTTGCAATTTAATAAAAATATGATCTATTGTCGATTTTGTATTTAACGTTACTCTTGTAGGTTTGTTTATGTATGACTGGAAACCATTTTGTGTTATGACCTGTTAAATAATTTATGACATTCCATATTTTTTTACATTGATTTCCCGTTTCTGCAATTTTGTGCTGATAATATTCATTTTTGGTTTTTTTGATTAATGTATTGAGTTTGTTTCTGTATTCTTTGTATTTCCTTTCTGCGTGATTGGAGTAATGTTTATTTAAATTCTTTTTTAGGTGATCTCTGTGCTCGATAGATTTGATAAGGCCTATTGTGATCCAAGGTTTAATTTTTCTTAATTTTCTGTATTTGATATTTTTAAATTTAGTTGATTTGTTTATGTATGTTTTCAGTTTATCGATGAATATTTGGTATGATATTAGCGAATTATTTGAGTAATAAACATCTTCCCATTTTTCTTCCTTTAAAAGGTTGTTCAATTTTTCATAATTTGTGTTTGTTACTCTGATTTCGTTAACTATTTTTCCTGTTGGCTTTGCAGGTAAGGATATGTATACAAAAGGCGCGTAGTGGTCTGTCATGTCGGTTTGAATTATTATAGGTTCGATTTCTAGTTCACTTTTTAGGTTATTTTGCAATTTAATAAAAATATGATCTATTGTCGATTTTGTATTTAACGTTACTCTTGTAGGTTTGTTTATGTATGACTGGAAACCATTTGAATTCAATATATTCAGGTAATTGTTGGTGTCATATGATTCCTTTTTTGAGATATCGATATTAATATCTCCTATATAAACCTCAATATTTTGTTTCTCTATGTTATTCAAGTACGTCTCTAAATTCTCCATATATTTTTTTGAATCTGTTAAGGGAGGTCTGTAATATGCTGTCAAACCTATTGTGGTTTTTTTCGGTAAATTCTCTGTTGAGTAGGTTAATCTAAGAAAGTTGTTCTCATTCGAACGTACAATTTTTATTTCTGCTGTTATTGTATTTTTGCTGTAGATTATAACACCATCACATTTATTTATTATGGATTCATTATAATATGTATTATAATTGGGAATCGATAAATCACCAATGTTTGTAATATTACCGGTTTCTGATAAAACAATTATGTCTAAGTAATCCTTTGCCATTTCAACGTAAACTAATAATTCGTCATAATGTTTTTTTAAACTTCTAATATTCAGGTGAATGATTCCTATACCATACCTGTTACCATCTGCTCTCCCCTGTGTGAAAACTTTAAGGTTATCATATATTTTTGTATCAATTTCAACATTACTATCTAATACATCCAAGAAATCTATCATATTTTGAAATTAGAAAACTCCTGTAGTTTAAATAAAAAGTAAAAATTGAAACAAAATAAAAAACAAAAAAAAAAACAAAAATTTTTATAATTATGAATGTGAAGAAATATCAAAATTTAGTTTATATCTGTTCATGTAATTTATGGAGTAATTTGTAGGCACATCTTTACAGATTATAGTAGTATCTTAACTTACATTCCATTACTGTATAATGTTGTTAAAGTCTTCCCTATTCCTAATGATTTTCACGTTATTTTTTAGGCTAACATAGATTTTTCCGTGATTAGTCCAAACTTTTTTGAGTCCAAATCTCTCAATAGCTGTATTTAGTTGTCTCACTCTCATCACTGTTAGGTCCTCCCTCAAAACGATTCCTGTTCCTTTGAGCAGCTTTTTCTTCCCATAAATTGTTTGTTTACATACTAGGTTATTTAGCTTCAAAAATATACCTCTTGTTTTATTTTCTTCTTTCCTGCCAAACCTGTAGCATATAGATATGTCCTTGTCTGAAAGGTTCAAGGACAATTTTGTGTTAAGAATTTTTTTGAGTTCTTCCCTTGTATCTTCATTAGGTTTTTCTTTGAGACTGAATATTCTCAAGTTACAAGACCTGGTTGCTTGGTCCATTTGGTCCATTTTATCTTCCATTTTAGTTTTCTCATCTTTAACAGTTCTTATCTCATTCTCGAGAAGTTTTAACTTATTCTCGAAATTTTCGTACATTTTAACGTGATTCTGTTTAATCTCCGCCACTGTGGATTCGACCTTCGATAGTTTCTGGTCTATCGTTCTTGCTATTGCTTCAGTGACTTTATTTACTATTTGGCTGATAAGAGAATCGCTTTTTATGATTTTGCTCACCGCTTGATTCACTACAGTTTCTATTTCTTCGCGGATTTCTCTTGTAATAACCATGTTTCTTCTTTTGATTTTTCGATGAATAAAGTCTAGGATATCACTTCCGCATCATTTTTGATATTTTTATTTCACTGTTGTTTCTTAGTTATTTGATGTATTATCAGGAGCCCAAATTAAAAGACTACTCACAACTTTCCATGGGCGTATCAACTTTATACATATCTCGATCAGATCAACATTGTTTTGAAGAAAGGCCAGGTCAAGAGTACCAACAACCAACGATCATGCATGAGAGCCCTGATGAAAGTAGAGGAAGCAAAAGATGTGTGTAAGAACCGTAGCATGTGAAAGGAAGCCTACCCCTACCGGAAAAAGGCGTATTTGTATGTATGTATTAGCTTTACAATTCAATGTTTTAAATAATTGCGGATTGTAAAAATATTCATTCGTTATATATTACGTACAAAATTTTACACTTTTATTTCAAACCAATTAAAATCTTTTAAATGAATGAGTTGCAATTGTAGAAAACATCAAAAAGATTCGGATGTTGTTTTAATAATAAATCGACTGCTATGCAATATAGTCCAGTTAATCTAGACTAGACATTGGTGAATACAAAAGGTAGGATGAGATGTTTCTATATTTTAATTGGTGTCTTGGCACCCCAATGGTTTGAAACTAAGCGAATCCAACAAAATTTTTGTAGGGACAACTTTTGGAGGCCATAAAACCTCGAAATTTTCGGACTTTTTTTAGTTTTTTGCTTATAACTCGTTAAGAAAACCTTCTACAGGAAAAATTACACGTGCCTAAACTAAAGTGCAATAAATTCTGCGTCGATTGATTTATTAATATATTAAAGTCGGTTTGGTCGTCTGGGAGGAATCGCTCGTTGAAAAGTGGCTATTTTTTCCAATTTTTTCGAAAAATCCATTTCCAGCACTTTGACGAGCTGTAACTTCAAAACGGTTATTCCAATCGAAAAAAAGTCATAAGATAAAAGTTGTAGAACATGAAATTCTGCATTTAGGAAGCACACGATTTAAAAAAAATGGCCTAATATATAGGTACATACCGACAATTTTTCATTTTACCTCAAAAAAGTCAATAGGCTAATAGTAACAGACAACGATTCTACCCTCTTATTTAACTGTTTAAAACTCTAGGTTTAACAACCACTATGAAAATAACTTAATAATAGGGGTAAGGGGTGTTTAGGCCAGCAACATTACATAATGTTTAAAAAATGTGTTATTTGGTATTAAAAATTATTTACATGTTCATAAGTAATTAAAAATGTATGTACAGTTGATACTAAAAAATGTTTAGTGTAGCTTATTTTTATTTTAACCTGTCAGCTGCACCAGATTCGGTGGGTCCTTAGTCAGGAAAAATTGTTGAATTTTTTTATCCTGAGAGAAAACACAAATGTTTATTAAAATTTGAGCGCCATGTATTTTATTCAGGTTAAAATACAAAAAACCTTAAATCTCTGCAAAAATTTGAACAGTAAAACTACTTGTTACAATTTTTTAAGTATAATCTAATGAAATGTTTACAGAGTATTGTCAAAAACTGGAACAAATTGAGAGTGATATATATATATATATATATATATATATATATATATATATATATATATATATATATATATATATATATATATATTTTCAATATTTAATTTTTATAAACTTTATGTAGTACGGTATTTTTCAGCTTTATTTATTATTCCCAATATTTTATGTTGGCTAGATGGAATTTTATCACAGTCCGGATTATTAAACTAAAGCGGCTTCTTGTAAAACTTATACAATTCAAAGAAATACTAAACTACCTTCGTGACACGAAAGAAAAAATTAAAGTAGATGTAAATAGAATACAATTTTTATTATAAAATATGTTTTGACACTACCTAATGCATAATCAGGCCTTTAAAGCATGAGCAACGAAGCGGAGTACCCTTATATTGCAAATGCTTTAAATGTGATTGTGCATTCTGTCATACCAAAATAATTTTGGTGCATTTTATCGTGTTAATAGGTTCATGACATTTGACACTTCATTTAATTATTAAGCTTTATTGTTGCTACGTAAACATTAAAAAATTAGCTGCTGAAGCCGAGTTGAGTTTAATTTCTGTGAAAACCAGGCATTTATGTTACAAGAAATATTAAGAACCGTTATTTTGAATGGAGCAGAAGCAAATTTAAAATATCGACGAATTGGTAATGTAGTGAATTAGCTTCAATATCTCTCTAGAAGATTGGAATAAAAATTATTCCTAGGAATTAATAACAAAATTGTTATGTTAAGAAAAAAATTATGGTGTAAATAGGACACTAGTAGCAAATTTAATGATGTAAGTGCGACACTAGTAGTATATATTTTGGATGAAATCTTAAAGAATTTGTTCCCATGCTGTAATAACTGCATTTTCAAGTTCCCACAGGTTTCTAAGTGCCGGTATTTGACGTTTAACATTTTTTTTTTAGGTGATCCCATAAATAAATAATCAGATTCAGAACCAGGCTTTTTGTTGGCTACTGTATAACTGGTATACCAACTTAATTAAGATAATCAAGTACCTCCTCAGCTATGTGAGGTCGACCGTTATCTTGCATAAACAGGAAATTGGGTTCCAAAAAAGGACCGAAGGGCATCACATGTTATATTACAATATTCTCATGATAGTAATTAGCATTTATGGATCTCGTACGGACAGAAACCAATTATGAGCGAGCGTCAATGCATAGTTATACTACCCCAGAACGTAATGACGCTCTATGTCCAAAGATTCAGGGTGCAGGAAGAATTCTATTACAATATTTTCAAGATACTAATTAGCAGTCATTGATCTCGTATGGACATGAACTAATTATTTGCGAGCGTCAAAGCATATACCACCTCTGAACATAACAATTTTACAAGCAGCAAATCTCTCTCATGGTCTTCGCCAGACTAGTCTCGTTCACGACTATCCGACTATCTAAATGTTTAAGGCTAAACCTAGTTTTATATATATATATATTTATATATATATATATATATATATATATATATATATATATATATTTATTGTTTGAATAGCTGTCATTAACTAGTTAAAATATGCATTGCCTACTATTCAAATACTCGATAAATTTTAAAAAAGGACGTAAGAAAAGGATACATAAATTGTTTGGATAATTTCATATTGTTGCATTAATTTTGTCCAGGAGATTTATAGTTTTTTTAAGATACATTTTACATAGAAATATACTATATTTTGATGTGTAAAACCGCAATTTATTGTTATCTAAAATTTTATTCACAAGAATTTTTGCAGTCATTATATAAAATTATTTATAATAACTGCTAGATGTATTTATTTTAAATTAAACTTGCCAGTAGTTTCAAAAGCATCCATTCAGCATGGTGTCAAAGTTACATATTTATAATAACATCAACATTTTACAAACTCAATCAATTACTCTGTTGATTATTAATAAACTAAAACAACGTATATTTTAGTTATTTTATTTGATAAATTAAATGTATAATAGTAATATAAATAAAGCAAAGTTTACTTTTATGTCTGTGTACAATCCAAATGATTAAATTTAAAGCCTATTTTAATGAGTAAACTATCAACAATTATGTTTAAAAATAAAGTATTAATTTTGTCCATGAGTTTATATTGCAAAAGTAGATGTCAGCATCTGTGTAAAAAGGTACCGAACTCTCGGACTTTTGTTTTGGGCATGTTTTCACAGACGATGACATCTACTTTTGCAATAAATGTCGCAAGTTGCTGTGGCACAAACGGGTTTTGGATTGCCGGAAATCATCGGTGGAAGATAATGAACGTAAGGGAAATCCTTATCTTCAAAAAATGACGGCAATGTGAAGAAACTCAGAGAAAACGTCAGAAGGGATCAAGATTTGAATATCAGAATGGGAGTACCTAGAAGTGGTCAACATTAACAGAAAAACAAAAATATTTTGCACGACTAATTGAACATAATTCCCCCGAATGGGTCTCCACCTTGACGTGGTGGCGGAGCTTAGCTCGTCGCCGGGCGCGTCCTTTAATGAGTGCGAATCAGACGTCGGACGACCAAGAGAGACCTCCCAGGCCAAGATATTGAACTGCATGCAAGCCCTCACTGAGTTAGCGACGGTAAACAAAGTCACTCTTACATGGGTTCCTGGGCACACAGTGGTAAACGGCAACGAGGTAGCCGATGAACTGGCAAGAAATGGGACCCTGGTGGAACCAAGAAGCCAGTTGGTCGGATTGCCAATTGCCAAAGCAAAAGATTTGCTGAAATTAATCCTTGAACAAGAACATATTTCTCAGTGGAATGCAAATACTGGTTTCAGAACATCAAAACAGCTGATGAAAAAACCTCTCCAGGAGAGGGCTGACGCACTCTGGACAATGAAGCAGAGTAGGCTAAGCAACACGCTTGGCTTGCTCACAGGACACCTCGCACCAAGGGCGCACCTCTTCAAACTTAAGCTGGCGGCCGAGAAAAACTGTCGACTATGCGGAGAGGAGGAGAAAATCAGTATACACATTTTGTGTCACTCCCAATGCTAGCGGTGTACAGTTATCAAACCTGGGGCCGTATGATAATGAATCCAAGCGATCTAAAAGAGACAGGGCCAACAGAAAACCTAAGGTTCGCCAAAATCAGCGGACTAGAATTCTGATGCCCTGAAGACACTGCGGTAGTCACAGAGGATCAAAAGATCTAGGTGACATAGGTGCCGATACCAAAGGCCCAACCGCATGATTGTAATGTAATGTAATGTAATTTGAACATAATAAAGGTTTGAGCGAAGATTGTCCAAAAAAACATTTCTCGGGATTTAAAAGACAAGTTTTACCGAATATTTTTGAAAAGTTAAAAATTCATCCGTACCTACTTGCTGAAAAATGTGACCACTTGCGATAAAACTTCAATAAAATAATCCAGTGCAATCCAGAAACCAAGACACAATCTATGCATTAAAAGTCACTATCATCCCCCAGAATAAAAAAAGCCAAGATGAACAAATCGAAAATGATGGCAATCTTTAGCATTTTTTAAAGTGAAAACTTCTTTGAGCTCGTAGAGCAATTTTTGGGTAGGGGAAAAACTTATGGTTACGAGTCATCTTTGTGACGTTAAGCGACACCACAGTGACGTCAGCATCAATGAAGTCAACGTCACAAACAGATGAGTGTTTTTGACGTAGAAATTGACAGCGGCTCCCAGCAGTGGTCAAAATAATATTAAAACATAAGCAACGGTGACGTCAGAGCTTCTTTTACTTTTATCTATCTATCTATTTGATTTTTCTTTAGCCTGCCTCTATATTTTTGTCTATTTTTCTCTTTAAAGATTGTAATGTCTTGTATTTTTCTGTTTATAATTTGGGTCATTTCTCTCCTGGTTTCCACATCTCTCAGTTTAGATGTATCAAACCCATTGTGGTAGTTGAATTTAGCCTAAGTATTTTTAGCATTAAATTCGCCCATTACTATGGTAATTACGGTTTTTTTGACTGATTTTAAGACTGACTTGAGTTGTTCATAAAACGATTCCACGTCTTTATTCTTATGGTCACAAGTAGGTACATAAGCCTGAATGATATTTACGTTAAACGGTCGGGCATTTAGTTGTAGCAGAAGTACTCTATCCGATATAAGAGCGAATGTCTTGACTTTGCCGACTATAATAGCCACCGCATTGGAATGAATATTGTTGTCATTCCCTAAATAGTACCTACACTTGATAACCATTTATCTGACATTGCCCCGATTGCGGCCAGCGCATTTTACTGACGCCAAGTATCTCTATTTTAATCATTGCCATTTCCTGTATGTATTGCGTTGTTTATTTTACCGGCTTCGAACATGCTTCCTACGTTCCAGGTCGCGATTCTCCTCCTGAATGACAAACATTTAACATTGTCTGTTTGTAGGGTTTTTGAATATTGATGACCTGTGAGGCCATGCATTGTGTTTTTAAGGTTCTTCCCCAGCCGGATCTTGGGCTTCGATGTCCATAATTAGTAACTGTATGTAATTTGTGTCATGATTATCATGTTGATTATATTAAGAATATCCTTATGGACCTTTAATGCAGTGGTTTTTTATTGCATTCTGCATCACCATGCCGTTGACCAAATGACTGGTTCATCCACCTTTGGGAACGATTTCTCCTTCCTAGTGCAAGAAGGTGCCCTTACTCTCACTAGCACTTCCACCTAAAACTGTAGGCCAGTAAGTGGGAACTGCCTATGTCAACAAGCGCTCGCAGCTGCCTATTCTGAGACATACGCCACCTAGTGTGAACTTTATTAGCTTCGCCTCTATCCATCGAGACCTTAACGGCATGGGTGGCCTTACCAGTAGCTACGCCATCGCCGGCATTGCTTCCTGGATATTAGGGGTTACTGAGCCCCCTTACCAAATCAAGGTTAAAATTTCCCATAAATAAATAATACCCGGCGACTATTCTTGGCGTCTCCTCTGTATGCGAATCTTCGTATACTGTTGTGGTCGACGAATGGGCAATTAGAACAAGAAGCTTAACAGATTTTGTTAGCTCAATGAGTTGACTCTTTATCCTAAAACTAGTTTAGTGTCCCATGATAAGTTTCACTTTAATAATTGTAAGTAAATCAAGAACATCGCCTGTATTTATTTATTTATTTACACTGTTCTACAGAAAAAAAGATTTCCAATTACAGAACAGGAACCAAGTAAACATTTGCACAATAGTACTAACAATAAAAAAGCTTAAGAGTAATACACAATTTACAAAATCAGACTAACATTAGTAGAAAGCTTAAGACTAACACAACATTATTACTGCTGATAATAATAGCTCTTAATTTGCCTCACATTACAATAGAATATATCAAGCTGGTCACTTATAAGGTTATAGTTGCTACACATAGTATGAACAGGAGAGTTTTTAAGTATATTTGTTCGTGGTGTGGTAGTGTAGAATGAGTCGGTGTATCGAGATGCCTGACGGGGAATTTTAAAGTTTATCTGATGTAGTAAGCATTGACATTTAATTTCATTGTTAATTATTTTGTGTAGCATAATGACACTAGAACATTCTCGTCTTCTATCCAAAGTGAAAAAACTATGTCTTGACAGTAAACTCTCGTGTGCCGTGCCAATTAGTGGATAAGTCCGATCTACTTTAAAACTTAGGTATTTGAGAAAGCGTCTTTGGATTGCCTCCAGTTTATAAATATGCACTTGATAATATGGTTTTCAGATAACCGATGCATATTCTAGCTTTGATCTCACAAAAGCATAGTAGAGAGTTTTAAGTGTTAAATGGTTAAAGTCGCGGCCTACTCTAATTATAAATCCATACATACGGTTTGCTGACGTAGTTATATTGTCTATGTGGTTTAGGAAAGATAGCTCTCGGTCGAAAGTAACTCCAAGATCCTTAAAATTACATGGTCTGTCTAGAGAATAATTGTCTATCTTATAGTCAAATATAATTGGATCAGATCTCAATGTATATGACATTACGCAACATTTGGTAGGATTTAACGCTAAATTATTACGACTGCACCATTGGCTTATTTGATTAAGATTTTTCGATAGTTTCTCACATTCAGTCATATTAATGATAGGAGAGAAAATTTTTAGATCATCAGCATACAGTAAAAAATTAAGCTTAATTATGTCACCAATGTCATTGATAAAGATATTAAACAGTAGTGGACCGAGGTTAGATCCTTGCGGTACACCTGATTTGGCGAGGTATTTGTTAGACTTAAATCCATTTCGTTGTTTTTGCAATGAATCAACATACATTAATCAAAAATATGACGTGTCCGATTTCATGTGCATAATACTCTAAGCATTCATATTTTGCGTTTTAATATCAAGTCACACATAAAATAAATGTTTACGTAATTAAAAATGAGCGAGCCAACCAACGCAGTAAAATCACTGCTGACTATTTAATAAAATATTTAAAACCGGTAATTCACGTGTCATTTGCACCCTAAAATGCAGGACAAAATTCAGTGTACGCTGGAAAAAATTCAAGTTTTATAACTTCTTTATTTTTCCAGTCTATATTTCCAAAGAAAAATCGTATTAAAAATATTTAACCGAGTGTCTCCTAATATTTACTTTATTATAGGAAACAAATTCCATGTTCTACTACTGGCGAGGCAAAATATTTGACAACAAAATCAACTACTATCGATTTTAAATAATTAAAAATTATAAGGAATTAAAGTATGTGCAAATATTTACTGTAGTTGTAATACTAATTAATAAAAAAAGTATCATTTTCCAGTTAAACCAACATCATCCATCACAAAATAAATCTAAAGATATCTCAAGTGGGTTAATATAGCCAATCCAAGACTTTTACAGAGAAAGTAATATAAGGGGTTTAATATGACACTTTATTTATATAACTCGACCGTAGTAAAGTTTAATTTCAAGGCGACGTAAAAAACTTTTGGAATTAACCAACTCGTGTTACTCTTAAGCTCTCGTTCCTCTTGCTCTTTAGCGGTGTTCAAGACCAGAGCTATAGGATATAACCATAATTCATTTATTTTTTATAGGGGTTTTTGCTTTTGACTTCGTTCTTCTCTTAACTTGGAAGAAAGACAAACGAAAATGAAAATTTTCTCTTTTTTGTAATGATCAAATCCAAGAAATGTCTTTAGCAATATTTCTTAAAATAAACATTGTTTTTGTTATAAAAGTCAAATAAAACAAAATCCTGTATTTCATACAATTTTATTTTTTATATTATTTTTTTGGAGGGTTACCAATACTTGTAAAAATATTTAGCATAAAAAGAACTAAATTATTTTAAAATCTAAAAAACTTATTTGTATTGGAAATTATTCTTAAAAGAATTGTATAATGTGTTATGAGCTCCATCAACCTGGACCCCGACATGGAAAATAACGAAATATTTTTTTGCTATAATTTACTACAAACGATTCAGACGATTGTAGTAAACTTTATTTTTGTGTAGTTTCAATAGTAACTAAGAAATTTAAAAAAGGACGTTCCAACAACTAAATAACAATGAAAACTCAAAAAATATATATAAATATACTTTAAAAGGTTTGTTGTTTATTGTATGTAGTTTGTGAACATTTTAAATTTTTTTTCATAGATACAGAAAAAAAAATTCAACATAATAATGCGTAAATAACAAAATTTTTTGCTAAAATAAACTACAAACGATTCAAATGATTGTAGTCAACTTTATTTTTTTGTAGCTTCAATAGTAAGTACGGAAATTTAAAAAAGGACGTTTCAAGAACTATGTCATTAATTAATATGTTATTTCTTTGAGATGAAGAATGTAAAACTGTGAAATGAAATGTGCTTGAATTAAATTTTAAAGTATTGTTGCTAGTTATATAACTATTTAAAATTAATAATTAAACTTTTACGACGATTAAAAGCAGTGTAGCTTAAACAATTAGTGTTTTGAAGATTTGAAAAGGTTTGTTTCTTAATTTATTCGTTTTTTTTATGAAAAACTCACTGATTAATTTCGATTTTTTAATTATCATATTAAATAAATAAAAAGAACTTTTTGTCACACATGTATGACTTTCATTAATTTAAAAATTTAAAATTTTTTGGAATATCTACAATTAATTAAATTTTGAATATTGGTGAAGAAAAAACAATGTTAAACGTCTAATATTTGTCATATTAAGAAATTTATTTAAGTACTTTGAAAGTAAAAAATTAAGTTGTGACATAGCAAGGGCAGTTTGTGCACATCTCTTCTACCTATGTTAAATAAATAATAGTTTAAAAGAACTAAAAAAACACTCTTTTAGAGTTAATCAAACTAAAAAGTAAAAAATAATTCCTAACATAGGAATAAAATTACTGACGACAATATTAATGTCACTGTTTTATAAGCGTGGGGGGCTTTCATTCCGAAACGCAGAGTTAGTATAAAAATGTCATACAAAGCACCCCACGCTTTAAGAACAGTGACATTAATTTTCTCGTCAGTTATCTTATTCCTATGTTAAGAATTCTTTTTTACTTTTTAGTTTGATTAATTCTAAAAGCGTGTTTTTTAGTTTTTTTAAACTATGTTTTTTTTTGCTTTTTAGTTCGATTTGTTTTACTCGCTAAAAAAATTATGTTTTAAATGGTAAAAGTACAAAAAGAATGCATCGTCCGGGAATCGAACCCGAGCTGCCCACGTGACAGGCGAGCAAGCATTCTACCACTGAACCACCGATGCGATGAACTATGTTAATATTTGTTCTGCGCGCATACGTAGTTCACGCACTAGTTCTTTCTCTCTTACTCTTATGCAAAGGATCCCTGAAGAAATTTATGAATCCTGGCGAAAGTAATCAGGATAATCGGATATTTTGATCGAAGTATTGCATTGTCGTCGGTAAAGAGACCTCTTATTCGGCTCATTACTAAGAAGTTGTCTGTGTCAATGCCTACACCGCGGTATGCCCAATTATCCATTGCTTTTTTCTCAATCTTTCACTCACAATCACGAAGTCAATTAACCTTTTCTGGCATTCCTCTTGTCTTGTGTACAAGTGGATCTTTTTACGATTAAACATTGTATTTGTTACCACAATATTTCATTCCTAACATACTTCAAGTACACTATCTCCGTTCACACATTCCCAGAACACTGACATATCCATTACGCTCCACTCCTACCCAACCATTAAAATCGCTTAGCATTACTATTCTATCATTCTGGTCACACCTATTCAGAATATCTGTCACATTTTTGAAAACTCCTGCCCCTGTTTTTGGGATTTTGAACACCGGTTTCACTGTGCATCTTTTGGGGCATAAATCCCTAGTAAAAGGATGCTGTAGTGCCATTAGGGCACGTGTCTTAACCGAACGTGATTTTAAATTATGTGGTTTAATCCTTCGCTGTTACAAATAAGCATCGTTATTGTAAACAATCTTTGTGTGTAAATTGTAAATATCACGTTGCGACCTACACCAACCTAAATATATACAGGGACCCGAGAAGAGCAATGGCCAGTGTATAGATAATGGACTACTAGCATGCTAGTATAGTAGCCTTACTTAATTTAGTGATAAATAAATAAACCTGAGGCTTTTATATAGATACACAAGTTGTTGTATCTTCTAGTCAGTATAATTAAATATACTTAGTTTAAGTAATAGATAAGTGTTTTTCTGGAATATTTAAGTAATTCCACACTCGAAGCGTATCTGAGGCAACACCATTGCAATTAAGACCAACCTTCAGCCTTACCCAGAGAAGTCTTGGGTTCACAAATTTAAAGTCAGTCACACACCCATTCATTTTAGCAGAAAGTATCACACCAACGCCTAGACAACCTCTGCTGATTTCTGGAACTCCTGACCAGTAAGCTTTATATGGTCTATTTGCAGTGTTTTCATATTCTTTTTGCTTGGTCTTCTTCGTACAAAGAACATCAATCCGTCTTGCCTTTATAATTTCGTAAATTTCTTTAGTTTTATTATTTAATACATCTTACACATTTAAAGAGAAAAGAAAATCGTACCTACAATACAGATCCAATGCTATAACGTATAATGACTATAAAGCCGTAAGAAACAGGATCAACGAGAATATTCGGAAAATCAAAAGGGAACATTGGGAAACATTTTCTAACGATATGGAGCATGACCTGTATGGAGGACAAAAGAAGATATGAAACCTGCTAAGACATAGGAAAAAACCAATAAATAAGTGTATACAAAATACAAAAATAGCGGCGGAAGAATGGGAAAAATATTTTGGAAAACTCTACACTCCGACAGAAAACAACTTACCACCACAGGAAATACACCCTGACATTGGAAATGTTAACGAACAACAAGAAAAGACTATTCCCTTGGAGAAAATACGATACATGGTCCAAAAACTAAAAAAACAGAAAAGCCTCGGGCATTGACGAAATTAAGAATGAGATGATCAAATATGGAGGTGAAAGCTTATTGGCCGAATTACAGATTTTCTTCAATAAAATACTTACTGTCAAGGTTGTTCCATCCGAATGGAAAGAGAGCATACTGATACCAGTTTTCAAAAAATAGGAGAAAGCAGACCCTAAAAACTATCGAGGTATTAGCTTATTGAGTGCTGTACTAAAACTGTTTACAAAAATTCTAGCAGAAGAAATATCTCTAACCGGAATATGTGAAGAACAGCAAGGGTTCAGACAGAACAGGTCTACTATAGATGCTATATTTATAATACGTCAAATTACTGAGAAAGCCATTGAGTTCAATAAAGTAGCCTTCACGTGTTTCATTGACCTAACCCAGGCATTCGATAGGGTACGGTTAACAGACGTCTTGGCCCTACTACAAAAGAGAAGAATTCATCCGAATGTAATAAAGACCATCGAAGAATTGAACAAGAATAACTACACATATGTAAGAACTGCAAATAAGCTAAGCAATAAAATACCTATGACAACCGGAATCAGGCAAGGAGATAGCCTAAGCCCAATCCTATTTAATATCATCATGGATGAAATTATAAATGAAGTCAAAGTAACTGGGAGAGGATATCGACTGGGAGATAAAGAAATAAAAATCATATGCTACGCTGATGATGCTGTAATCGTATCGGAAGACGAGGACAACCTACAAAGACTCTTAGTTCCAAAAAACAGCTGAAGAATTCAATATGCAAATATCCGTCAAGAAAACCAAATCGCTAACAATATCCAAAGAACCGAGAAGATGTAAACTCGCAATCTATGAGCAGAGTGTAGAACAAGTGATGTCCTTTAAATATTTAGGAGCTAATATAACTAGCACTAGAAATATTAAGGAGGAAGTAAAAGCTCAAACAACAAAGGCATCTCTAATCTCAGGATTCTTGAGAGACATAATCTGGAGAAATAAACACATGAGTACCAGAAGTAAGGTCAGAATATATAAGACATGTGTAAGACCGATTATGACATACGCGATAGAGACCAGAGCGGAGAACACGACTACAAAGCGACTTCTTAGATCAACGGAAATGCGAATTCTTAGATCGATAACTGGCTATACCTTACTTGACCATAAAAGAAGCGAAGAGATAAGGGAAATATGTGAAGTCCAAGACATAGTAAGATGGGCAAGAAACCGAAGAAGAGAATGGAGAGACCATGTTAGCAGAATGCCAAACGACAGCTGGTCTTCATCGTCCCAATTGTTTTTGGGCAACCTTTGAGGCAAACACAGGACGTAGTCCTAACGTAAGAAGAAGAAGAAGACACATTTAAAGCAGCAAAAATACTATCTGCAGTCCACCTTTTTCCCCCATGCGAAAAAAGAGGTAACGGGTGGCGAACCACGCCGCTGACATTTTTACTTGAGTCAGTGTAATTACCACTAATAGTGTTGTTACCAAGTTAAAATTTATACTAAAAATAAATGCATAGTAATTAAATATTAAATAAAATATGGCTGCACAACATGGACTAAAAAATATAACAAGCCTACAATTTTGTTTTATCAAAAAAGTATCTTTTAAAATTTGCCTTTCCTTCAGTTTGAACCAATATTTCGTAGTGATTTGTGCTCAATTAATTAAGTCAATAAGGTATATGATTTTCTTACGGTCTATGACCTTGAATGTGCGCGTTGCTTTTAACAAAATAATTTAAGTAAAAAACGAAAACATTGACTCAACTATTCATTAGTGAAACTTTAATTGTCTATGGTGTAATAAACAGTCTGTATAGACGCGCGCCAAGCCGATGTGCTCCATTCGCTTCTACAAATCGAATGCGTACATTTTTAAAGCGTTTAGTAAAGGACAATCAAACCGTAAATTTTAACTCTGCGCATGTATGAATCATAGCCGGTAAAAAAATTAACAAGCTCTAACTACATTAATTTACACAAATTACCTTAACCATATTGGGCTTTATGGGCACTAGATATATTGCAACTTTGATCATGTAACAAGCCAATTTAATTTTTTGTTTTTACAACTTTTTATACGCAGTAAGAATTCAAATTGTTCTTAATTTTTGAATAGTTTGCTACTCTCTTTTTTACTTTCATTCAAACTTTATTTTAATAAAAGTAAACGACTGAGAATTCAGAAATTTAATTACGACTGGCTTAGAATGTAACGGGGTGAATATACATTAATGAATCGTTTCTTTAACGTTTTTTATTTACCCCAAAACACTCAGAATATGCTAATTTGGATCTGTTGAACAAAGACAGTTAAGAAAGACAATATGGAAGTTTTGTTGGATTTACAAAAAATCTTAAAACTGCATTCAATGTAAAAATTAGCTAAATTTGAATATAAAATATCATGAATTATTATTTTTCCCTGATAAATAATAAGAACGTTAAATTTAATTAAACACTATTAAACATGTAAACATTATCTATAAATTATCTTTCTGTTTAAAAGGTTAAGGATGTAAACAAAGCAAAGAATTAGTATAAAAGTTTAAAAGGTGTGGCAAGAAAGAAGGAGAGTGATAAAGATGAATTTGATAAAAGGTTTTCTGACGATTTCCAAAACAGTCCTAAACTCTTCTGGAAGTCCATAAGGACAGCCAGAGGTAAAAATACTACATCGCAACTGAAAAAAAATTAAAACCAAGATATATGGTTAAAGGAGAGGAATGCGTTTTAAAGAGATGGAAGAAATACTTCGAAAGTTTATATGAGAAAGAGGATACACAAGTACAGGCTCCATTCGGAGACATCAGTAAAAGTTGCAATAAAAGTGAAATTAGTACGACAGAAATTGTGCAAGCGTTGAACAGTATAAAATTGGATAAAGCTACTGGGTACGACAGGATAACCGTTGAAATGCTGAAGGCTGAACAAAGCGTGGTAACTACTCTGCTGTACCACCTTTTTAACCTTTGTTGGAGAAGTGGAAGCGTACCAGACGACTGGTGCAAGGTCGTTATCGTGCCGCTTTACAAGGGAAAAGGTTAGTAGCAGGACTGTAAGAACTACCGAGGTATTTGTTTACTCAGCATAGTCGGCAAACTGTATGCAAAGATTGATTAAAAAAGTGACGAATAAAACTGAAGAGATGATACGGGATGTGCAAGCAGCATTTAGAAGAGGAAGCAGATTTATGGATTAGGTCTTTTTATTACGAGGTATACTCAAAAAATTCTTGGCTAAAAGTCAGAAGGTCTATTGCGCTTTTATAGACTTGGAAAAAGCCTATGACAGAGTGGTGAGAAGTGAATTGTGGTCGACATTGTATGGAGTAAGCGGTAGTTTAATACAAGAACTAAAATCACTTTACGAGGATTCCACTTTTTGTGTCAGGATAAACGGAGCTTACACGGACTGGTTTAACATCGAAAAAGGTGTGAGACAGATGTGTGGCTTCGCCATGGCTGTTTAACTTATACATAGACGATTGTTTAAAACATTTAAAAGAGAGTGCGTATGGATTGAAAGTAAATGATGCCCTGAAAATCAAAGGAATAAAAATAAATGTGAGCAAAACGAAAGTAATGGTTTTTGAAAGAGAAGAAAGTTTGACAAACTGTAAAGTTTTAATTAAAGAACAAGTATATGAGGTTGTATACTTGGGTTCAAAGTTTACGAGAGATGGAAAGTATGACAGTGACATTGAGCGAAGGGTGTCGGCAGCCAAACAAATAATTGAGGCACTGCATAACTTTATGAACAGCCAGACAGTGTCAAAAAAGGCACGTCTGGCTTTGCATAGAGGAGTGTTGGTAGTGAATGTTGGATTTGGCAAAAGAAGCATAAAAATATGATTAATGCTGCGGAAATGAGTTGTCTGAGAAGTATAACCGGAGTGACTTGATTGGATAAAGTAAAAAATAGTGAGATAAGAGAACGCTTTGGTGTAAAAGATGTGGTTACAAATATAGATAAAGGAATGCTTGGATGGTTTGGACACGTAAAAAGGATGAATGAAGAAAGATTAAGGAAACAAAGTTATAAGGCGAATGTAAATGGACAAGTCGGTAGAGGTCGACCTCGGCGAACATATCTCGATCAGATGTGTGTAAGGACCTTAGCAAGTGCTACTCCTACGGGAAAAATGCGTGACTATATGTATGTATGTATGTTAAAACGTTATCTCATAATATAATGTATTCCAAACACTAAATAAAAATGTTTACGAAATAAATTATTTTTTAGCCAAAACGTTAAACGTAATAGTGAACTGGATAGTCAAATAAATTATCCATCTCTTTGGGAAAATTAACTTCCAGATTTTGAATCTATCATTATTTAGATCCGCACTCGACGTTTCGCAGTCAACTAATGAGGTTTCTTCAGAAGTGAAGTGACGCCAACTAAATTACCAAGAGAAATTAGAATATTCCAGATCGACAATAAGAAGCTTTTCGTTGGTATTAGTTTTTACAAAGACGTTTAGATGCATATTTTTAGATTAAATCTTCCTACTAAATAAAATTTGTTGTTGTTAATTAAAGATTTAATAATAAAGGTATCGTCTTTAACTATTATTAATGTTTTTTTGATTTTTATTCGTTTTTCTTCCTCTTGTTTTATTCTTCCTTGATTTTCGATGAAATTTTTTGTACTTTTGTTTTAGGTCGAATTTTGGTAATGTAACATACAATCTAAGATTTTCGAATATTTTTTCTTAGATAATTTTTAAATTGTTAATTTCGCCACTTGTAAAGTATATTTGTTTTTTATACATGTTTAATGGCTTATCTGTTATAGGTATTGACATTATAGGTTCTTCAATAGAGGTGTGAACGGTTTCTAAATCAGAATCACTACGATTTTTCTCTAAAGTATCGTGTTTTATCGGAGGGTCGATTCTTACGTTAGATATTATATTTATTTTTGGTTTATTTGGTTTAGAATTATTATCGCTTAAAAGGTCTGTAAGTTCGATATTATCTAAATTTACATCTAATGATGCGGTTTCTAAAGTATTTAGATCTGAGTAACGAGAAAAAGCATCTGCTGCTTGGTTACTTTTTCTTTTAAATATTTTACTTGATCTTTTTCGTTATAATTACTAACAAAGTTTTCAAAGTTAAGAAGTTCGTATTGTGAAGGCTGAAAATAATTAACCTGTCTATATTTAAATGGTATTTCAGCATAAGGTCCGACTATTTTTTGTTTAACGAGGTCAATATTTAAGTTAATATTTCTTAAATCTTTTACACCTATTACTCCATCAAAAAAATCGTGGAAGTAGTATAAAATTTAGTTAATATTATAGTTACATTTAAATTCAGGGAATGCTGGTACCATTGCTTGAAATCTTACGTTTTTACTTCACAAACTAGTACTAATTACTACGTTAGAATGGTAAATAGTATGGGGATAAAGGTTTTCGATAACTGAGGGTTTAATTACAGACATAGAGCTACCTGTATCAATCAATAGTTTAAGTTTGGGTTGATTGATTTCGATATATGGTAAAGGGTTAATTGAAAAAGTATTTATTTCTATTAAGGGTTTTGTTGAATTGATCATCATTAAAATCTTCATATTGATTTTGATGTTGATTAGAATTATAAAAACTGTTTGGATAAAAGTCCAAATCATATTCATTTTGTGGGTTTGAATCACTGTACTGGTTTGAATACAGCTCTTCCGAAACAAAATTAGATTTTAAATTTGGGTTAGAATTTTGGAAAAATCTATTATTATAACCCGATGGTTTCCTTGATTGAAAACTTGGATTTCGCGATGTTGTCGACATCGGTTCTGGTTTTGACAATTGGCTTTCGTGTATTTGATTCGGTTTAAATACATTTATTGGTGGGCCAAACACCTGGCGATTTGTGAAGTATTTTTTATTCTGCGGTACTGATTGTACATTTATTGGTTGGTTAGGCCAATATTGCCTATTTTGTGCATTACTTTGTTGAAAATTTTGGAATCGTGGGTAATTATTTATTGGTTGATTAGTAGGCGGATTATTTTGAATATTGTTTTGATTTTGATTAAAATTATTTGTTCTAGGAAAATTTTGAAATTGTGAATTTTGTCTAATATTGTTATTTACAAATTTATTTTGTTGAAAATTTCTCTAAGGTAAATTTCCATACATTTTTTCAAAGTTTTCGTATTCTGTCACGTATGCAATAGCATCTTCTAAAGATTCTGGCTTTTTTAAATGCATGTTGTTTTTTAATGTGCCGTTACAACCAGCAATAAAAGTATTAAGTGCAGTTTTATTGTAATGGTTGATTTGACATATCTTTTCATTTTGATTTAAATTTGTATCATTGCTCATTCTTTGTAACACACTACTTCTTATTAATTGTAATCTGCTACCGAAGTTAATTAAATGTTTACCCTTAAGGGGTTTACTTCTGGTAAGTTCTTGAACAAGACAGTCTAGATCTCGTCTGTCTGAAAAGCATTGTAATAATGCGTCTCTTAGTTTTTGCCATGTATCAATTTCTATTCTATTACCTACCATAAATTCGGCTCTACTCTCTAATTTTTCTTGTATGCATTTAAATACATGCGCGTTTAATTCTACATCATTATAAACTCTATATGTATCAATTAAGTTTTCGCATCTTGTAATAAACTTATTTAAATAATCGCTATCACCATTAAAAGGTTTAATATTATTCAACTTAGATTTAAAAAGGTCCCAGTTCATTGCGGCGTGTTATATATATATTTAATTATTTATAATAAATCTTAAAATTCCTATCTTTCCGAAAACCTAAGAATGGTTCGAGAAAGGCAAAAAGGGAAAATTTGGCACTTACGTTTGTTAAAGAAACAGGCTTCCAAAATCCTCTTCTCCGATTGTTCGTTCTACTGGAATGTCCACTAAAGGGCTGGTGTAGGTAGTTGATAATTCACGAAAGAAATGTTCTTTAAAATCCGCACTTAAACGTTGAAACGTTGAAGCCGTAAAATTTTTTTTGTTTTTACAATTTTTAGTTTTTTCACGACTCGTGTAGATCTTACTGACTGCGCCAATTTTAATTTTCTTTTTGAAAATTTATTTTTTAAAAAAATATATAAAAGTTTTATTTACGTAAATTAAAACTATATCTTGTAACAGTTAGAATAAGAATGAATAATATAATGTTTTATATCTAAGAGCTTATAAAAATGAAACGTTAGCTAAATAACAATATTCTAAGAAATGTGTTTTATCTACGCTGATGTTACAGTTCTCAGGACAATAGGTATTATATAACTGGCGTCAAAAGTGAAACTTTTCATGGCATGCAAAAACTGTCAATGAGTGTACAAAAATATTACAAAACAAAATAAAGGCATCAAAATTTTATAAATATATCTAATTTTTAGACAATTATAAACAGCATAAATATCAAATAATATAAACATTACATTAATTCTTTGAACAATATTTTTGGTAAAGAATCACAAATTTATTTATCTTTATCTTCACTGTCACTTTTTTTGGCAAAATAGAATTAATTCGCTTGTAATAACTAAAGTAGGATACAAATATTTCAGATCTCTCTAAATAAATTCAAGTGTCACGAAAAAACAGCATCTAAGCAAGTTCCATATCGCATTGTTAAAATACGAATGTCATTATTTATTTTTAATTGTAATGTATCACATTGTTATGAATTGTCACTAACCGGTCAGCCCCTGTCCTATTATTTAGCTTAAGCGATAGTGCGGCTTTCGAGGTCATCAAAAGAGCGGATAATTTATAGCCGCGGGCAACAATTGGAGACCTGCGATGTTAATAATATTCGTAATAATTCCAGAAAGAAATATTTCTGTCGGGAACGCAAAGTTTGAAGTTAATTTTAGAAATTGATATAGTTATGATTGTTGTAAAGAGAATATTTAAGTGATTTATAAGAGTTAATTGTATTACCAGAAAAAAGATTAAAATAAATTGTTTTTAAATTATTAAACCCAAGGCAATATAATAAATTAAAATTTACAAAAGTTTGAGTAAATCCAAGAGAATTCTCGAAAATTTCAGGGTTTTCCAGACAATTTCCGAAAATTTTACAGAATTTTCAAAAATTCCCGAAAAAGGATTTTTTCCTTTAAAAAAGAAAACATGTAACTTTTATAACACCCCTGGTATATAAAATATTTTTTCCTTGTAAAAAAATGGAACTCTGATGTGGGTTTCAGGTCACAAGGGAGTTAAAGGCATTCAGGAAGCAGACTGCTTTGCCAAAGAATAGGCAAATACACAATTTTTTGGCCCAGAAGCCTTCTGTGGACTCACCAAAGCCCACTTAAAACAAAAGGTTCGACGCTGGGAATCAGATAAAATGAAATCTCACTGGCATAAAGTGCCAGGACAAAGACAAGCGAAAAGGTTAGTAAGCCTTTCGCATCGCCAAAAAAAGCTAAACAGCTTCTCGATTTAGACAAGAAAGACTTGAAACTGATGACAGAACTCCTCACTAAACTCCGCCCTCTAAAGTATCACCTGAAAAAAATGGGCAAAACAGAGAGTGATAGTTGCCACTACTGCGAGAACTTCGCTGAAACTGCAAAATATTTGCTTTGCGAATTCCCAGCGCTCTTCTGCAAGAGGCTCAAATTTTTGGAATGGGCCTTCCTAAAGCCCTTCGATGTCGGGAACTTAGCTCCCAGGAAAATGATAAACTTTGTACGAAGTCTCGGAATCCCGGGCCTCGAATAGATTAAAGGTTATGCACAAAAGATTAGATAGGTCGAAGTGCTTGAGAGGTAGCATAGATTTCCCCACTCCCCCCACAATATACAATTTACAATCTTTATAACGCCACTGGTATATAAAAAAATTTTACCTTGTGACAAATCTCGGACGTCCGCGTATAATGAATAGTATACTTTTACGGTCTCTTTCACACAATGGTCGAACAATGGACAATTAGAAAAAGAACGAGAACCTTAACAGATTTTGTTAGCTTCACGAGTTTACTCTCTTTTGCAGAACTAGCGTAGTGTCCCATAAGAAGTTTTACTTAAAACCCATTTAGCATGAGCCTTCTTTGACTTGGTGATAATATAACGTAATTATTTAAAATTAACATTTTACAAAAAAGTCATTAATTTAAGAGGAAAAGGAAAAGGAGACACATGTTTTTGTAGATTTTTAACAAAATAAATTATAAAATAATCTCAAGAAAATAGAATTGGTTGTAACCAACCTAATGTGACAATTTGCTTTATTTTATGGTCCATTTCATTTTCTTATACAGATATTAAGATTTAATATGTGACATAAAGACATCAACGACAAACAAGCACAAACAGACATTACAAAAGGCACTAAATCTTTGTGTGTACCATTTTTCATTTCTGTGTGTTCATTCGTTGTTTACTTTGTATCTATCGTTTCATAAAATTCCAGCGATAGTCGAGGATTTAAAAGTCTTGCAAGACGAGGGAAGAATTGCTGAATAACGTACAAACCACCAGCAAATCCAATTACCCATAAGGTGTTTACTGGGCTATGTGCTGCGAATAAAAATCTTGTCATTTGTGTGCATACCGTTCGTTCGTTTAACTTTCGTGTTTGATTGAAAAATTCTCATTAATTTTAAATGTTAATTTTATTAGATTACTTTTAAAAATAATGCAAAACATCGAAGATATTTACATGTTTTATTACCACTTAAAATTTTTATATTATTCGCGACGATATTTCTTCATGTCTTCCAAGCATTTTACAATATGTGGCACCAGGCTATAAAATACAAGCTTGAAAAATACAGTAATTTTCGCTGACTACACCGTTCTGCTTGTTACCGACCAAGACATCCAGTTAGCCGCAAAAAATCTTATGCAGCACTCAATAATGTCACAACTGATCAAAGAAATTGCGCACTTAACTGTATAGGTTGACTTAAATTAAATTCACCAACAAGAAATATGACTAAGCACTAGTAATAGTTAACCACCAGCAAAACAAGCCCACAAGCCAATGAAGCAAGTATCCATAGGTACATATGGCATTGGACGAAAAGTTACGTTGGAAAATACATGTTAAGAAGAAACGTCAGCAACTTAGTCCTAAGTATAGCTGAAAATGAGATCAATAAGTTTAAAATATAAAGGGTAAAGATAAGAAAAACAATCATTGTGTAATGGTATTTGAAAGAGAAGAAAGCATGACAAACTGCGAGGTGCTGATTAAAGGAGAAAGAGTAAAACAAGTAAATGAGTTTTTATACTTGGGTTCAAAATTTACAAGAGACGGAAAGTATGACCCTGATATTAAGCAAAGAGTGTGAGTGGAAACAAATGAATGGGACCTAGCATAACTTTATAAGCAGCCAGAACGTTTCAAAAAAGGCATGACTGACTGTGCGTTGGGAGGTGCTGGTCCCTACACATATTTATGGTAGTGAATGTTGGGTTGTTAGAAGAAGCATAAAAGTAAGATCAATGCTCCGGAGATAAAATGAAGAATAGTGAGATAAGGGAACGCTGTGGTGTGAAAGAAAATGTGGTTACAAAGATAAATAAAGGAATGCTTAGATGGTTTTGACACGTAGGGGGGAGGAATGAAACATATTTATAAGGCGAGTGTGAATGGTAAAACAAGGAAATAAGAAAGCGTATTTTATGGAGGAAATTCTGAACAAAATGGAAAACCACGATAACTCAAAATAATTTTGCTTCCCGACAATAAGGCCACCACTAGCGATTTCTAGTCACGGTGATAAAAAAATCGCCGTCGCAAAAATCTACAAGGTGCACACTTTGCCATTAATAAATCATTAAATTAAAACTTTCCCAATGAATCTCATTAAAACTACTTGTGTGATCGATCTTTTGCTTCGACCGAGAAGTAAACGACGAACATTGTTATTGGGTACCCACATCCAATAAAAAAAAAATATTGTTGAAAGTGCTTTCCAAGAGCCCAACAAGTTAATGTGAGCATCCCGAAAAGTTTTTCCAGTATTACCGAATTATAAAAAGTTTTGACGAATTGTTGGAAATAGCTGGTCCATCAATAACGTTCATTACATCCGGTAGATTCGTTATTGGACATTTTAAACAAGTTAAATTACAAGACCGGCATAAGCAGACTTTAAAACTGTGACTAAATATTCACCAGTGGGTACAAGTAATTATTTACTATGTACCTACAAAAAGGTGTATACTAAAATATATCTTTTTTCTCTTCGCAGCGATAACGGTCAGTTACGTAATATAATAAAGTAAAAATAAATAAATGTAAATATTTATTAATATTAAATATTTTAATTTACAACCTAACCTTACCTAAAATAGTAACGAAATCAGTATTATATTAACAATATTATTCTAGATGGTACCCGCGACTTAGTGTACCTAAGATTAGTACTTCGTGTAGCCCATTTTCTTCTTCAAGGAATTTATCCATCTATCTTTATACCAAAATTTATCAAAATTGGTTCTGCAGTTTAGTCGTGAAGACGTAACACACAGACAGAGAGACCCTTGTTCCATAAAGTGATGTGTATGTAAATTAAAACTAAGTATTTTTGATGATAGTCCCACTAATAGGTATTATAAACGGTATAGTTTGAGAGGATAGGTGTACAGATGTATATGATGATTGATGGTAATGCAATATATTCCTATAAACTATGATTTTTTTCGTTCAGCATAAATATGTAGATTTTGCGATTTAAAAACGCGTAAGCAAGCCTCGTAGAGCTGGCCGTGGAAAAAACATGGCGTACCCAAATGTAATGCCTGCTACCTTTAAGGTTTAGTCCTGCGATTTGTTGATAGTCATTAAAAATGCAACTTTTAATAAGAACTGCAGGCGTTTAAAATTAAATGGTAAGTTATCGGGTATGATTGTGATGCGTGGTATAAAAACGTTGTCTTCCTTGGCTTTTCCAGTTAAGATTGTGGCCTTCACCATATGCCTCCCTAGTTTGGTGACTTGCAACCGAGTACTGTTGCATAATCTTAACAAAACAGGTACACCTACCTTTAATTCCATCTTATGTAATTGTACCCCGGATAACTCCAAAGAGTTTAGGAACTCCACGGGATAGCTCGTAGTGTCATCGTATGACATGACTGTGTCGATGGAGTTATACACTAATGTTTTGCTGGTTATTTCATCCAATTGTATTTATGGCAGAATTTTTTTCTACCTACTTGACATTTATCAGTATATTTAGGACAATACTTACAATACTTATTCGTGTGCTTACATAACTCGTGCTACGCACTCGTTTATACTTTACACACTTATATATTAATGATGCCTTTATCCCATTTATATAGTAATTAACTAAAATGTATTTTTTTTCAAAATAACATAATACACACTTGACACTGACAAACAAACTTTAAACTGACAGGTGTCAATTTAATTTAGTTTATTACTTTATTGCCAATTTGAAATTGACTAATGTCAATTAAAAATTTATGTAACCAATATGATTTTAACTAATGTCATTTTGGTTCCGATTGCTGCCAACATCCATACATACATACTCACAAATTTTCGCGTTTATAATAGTAGTAGGAAGTAGGATTGACGTTTATTTAATAATAATCTGTTAATAATAATTTTAAGTGCAATGAAATCACCTACAAAAATTGATCAATGCAATCTAGGATGTATCACTGGACGAGTTTATATACCAAACAGCTAAGTTATTATGGAAAAAATTGTTAAATATGCCTAGTCTAGTCTCAGTGGCCTTGGAGGAATTTTAAAATAAAATATAATCATTATTATATAATTACTACCTTTATCAAAGAACTTTATTTTACGAAACCAAGTCATTTGTAATTAACAAGGTACTTAAAGATACTTAAATAAACGCAATGATAATCATATCCTTGAATATAACTGAAAATGGATTTCCAGGAGTTTTCAAAAGTTTAAGTGGAGAAATGTGCAATACGTTTATTATTATTTAAAACAGTCTGAAGTTTTTTCACTTGATCCAATATATTTAATGGCTTTTAAAATGATAATAAACTGAGCAAATAATTGTATGACCAGTTTCAATTAGAATAGTGATGAGACAGCTTTTCCAGTTACAATCTCAGAGAAATTAAGGAAATTGGAAATTTAATATATATTTAGATACCACGCATAGAATTGCTACTTACTTATTTAAAGTAATTAAACTTTATGTTAATCTAGATTGTGATATGTTCCTTCATGTGAATGTTTTATTTTCTTTCTAACATTTTAAAAAATATTACCTACACCAATTAAACATTGACATCAAAATTATTTTGAAGAAAGACCAGGTCAATAGTACCAACAACTGACGAAAGTAGATGAAGCAAAAGATGTCTATAAGAACCGTAGCGGAAGTAGAAGAAAGTGGTCTCTGTCTACCCCTACGGGAAAAAGGCGTGACTATATCTATGTATGTATAGGCTGACAAAATAGGAACCATTCTTTCAATTGGTTTACAGAGCCTGCAAATAATTTCTTTTACGTGACCCCTTTTCTTCTATTTCTCGCAATTCCAGAACAAACTTAACGCTACCTTAGGGTCATTTTTAACTTTTAAAGGCTACATGACGTACATAACTTACCTAAGTTTTTATCTGTGCCTTAAGACGAAAGAATATTTACCCAGTAAATAGATTATGTTAGAATATCTACTGTAGGTACGTACATACTTGCACCAGGACCTGAATCAGTGTCTGAATCTTAAAGTAACGATGATAAATTTAATTAATGAGTTCTTCCAGCTTTATTATGTAAATGCAATATGTAACATTTTAGTTATCAAACACCACCATTTTTTTATTTTATTTAAAAAAAATTAGTTATAGATAATTATTGTTACTAAAAATTGCATTTCCAGTTTTTTAAAATTTCTAGGAGTAAAACTTTTTTCTAATTTTGTTTAATAAAAATTTATTCGTTAAATGAAATCTAAAAATTATCAAATTTGTTAAAGTTTCATTATTATACTTACTTTTTTTATAAGCAATTTAATAAGTATTTAAATTATTGCCTGGTATAATTTTTTTAAATTTTTTCTACAAAACATGCTACTTGGTAAGCTATTTTAAGCCCATTTCTAAATTGCGACACCGGTTGCAATTTATTTAAATTTATGTTAATCTTGACCATACGTGAGTCCGTGCTAAACCAATATTGTGTTCAACTTTAAATCCAGACTGGACAATGACAAATCAGGTCTTTAAAAAAGCTACCCTTTTAAATTTAATCCAAATTTTATTTTTTTTAACGATAGTGGAAATACAAAGTTTAAAAAAAACATTTCATGTTATGGAGTTATGATCCTTTTTAAAACAATGAAAATGCTATTTGAATTATGAATAATTTTTGTTATTTTTGTGAGGCCTATAAACGTAATTAATATATCCAAGAAAATGATTCTGTTATAATAAACAGTATTGCCGTAGAAAAACTAACTTTTCCCAACCGAGGGCTCTTTTCTTTTTAATATAAATCTAAAAAAAAAAATTCCTGAAAGTTTCATCGCCCCAGCTCTCCTTCTGAAGTTATCGTGCGAAAATTATAAAATGCGGTAAATTTGAGGATCACCTTGTGCGGCAGCTACCTGAAGGCATGTACCGTTATGGCCCATCTTCGAACTCGGTCTTGTCCTTCAGACAAAACTTCTACCCTGTAAGTTCTCTGTCTACCTCTCTGTCTCAAAATATCGTGCCCTCAAGATTTTCCAACACACACGCACACTACACACAGACAAAATTTGAAACAACCGTCACGCTGAAAATGGTTCCGTTTGACGCCTGGGGCCATAAAACGTGCAGCGCACATGGTTTTGGTGATTTTAATTTTTGGGGGTAAACCAATACTTTTTTTTTACCCTTTGGTTCGGAAAAGTAAAAATAGTTTAAAGAAGATTCTATAAATTTTAAAATTAAGCAAATAATAAAACATTAAATATTAAAACAACTACTACACATATTTTGTAAACATGTTAAAACATGGGCAAGTAATTAAAATTAAACATCCTGTATTTCTGGAGTATCACGCATTATTTTTACGTAACTAGCAAAAACGTATAAAAAAGACAGTTGGAAAAATGGAGCTCTTTACTTTTTTTAACTAGGTGATCCTTTATTTAATAAAAAGTGATTTTATTACGTCTTTTCTCTTAATTACTACGACTTTCTGCCAAGATAAATCAAGACAGACAGCAATTGAGATTACAGTCGAAGTCGTCCCTTTCAGTTTTCATTTCCTCTGTCCCAGACCAGCCTGGAAATAAAGCAACTCTGAGACATGATACTTGTCTCGCTGCCTAAGTTCTTTTGTATCATTTTTGTTGTTACAAATTTTTATCGTTTTTGAAGCAGTTAGTTCATTTTTAAAACTTTTAACAAGAAACAGCTATTCTTACTATTTATCTTCAAGATTTCTATTTTTGTAGAAATATTTTTTTGAAATTATTTTTCTGTACCCACCATATAAATTAAAGTAATTAAAAATAAGAAAATAACTAAAAGAAACGTGTCACAAGTGTTTTAAATTTAAATATAATATTTAAAATATTATTTATTCTTCATAAACTAACCTTTAATTCTATATTAAACAACAAGGGCGGTAACTTGCTGATTGCTCTCGTTGGCAGTGCCATCACGGGCAATCACCTAAGTACCGTCCAAGTTGCGTATGCTATTTTTCATTACAAGTGCAGGGTAATTACTAGGTTTTCACACGCGTTCCCGTGCGGTAATTTACCGATTGCCTTCGTGTGCAATTATGAAAGGTAAAAAGAAGGAACCACTTATTATAGGTAAAAGCAAAAAACCTTTGATATTTTAAAGGGGTACATATCTTGAGTGATTTTCTAACAAAAAGCAACAGACATCATGATGACATGGTTTTACAAATATGATGCCAAGATGAAGAATCAGAATATAAAAGTGGTATTGTTTCTTGATAATACAACCTTCTTATTTTTTATGTACCGTCTCCTCTTAGAAGGTTGGCTATTATCATGACGATTCTTGCTTTAGATATGGCTGCTTTCGCCTTGTATTATTAGTTGTAGCATGTGGTACTTTTCTCCGCGCATAATGTGACCTAGGTAAGCAAGTTTCTATTTCCATTTAAGTATAGATTAACCATACCCTGGATAGCCAATGCCAGTACAAATTCGTGTCGCTCATAATTTGGACGTGAAATCTGAAATACTGTTACGCAGATTTATAAGATGGCGCTGTCTCGCGAAGTATGAATGAACTCGTCACCGTATCTATGTGTTGGGATTCCCGCTTTGACGTAGATCGTAGTAAAATAATACGTGCGATGTCCTAGCGCCCGACACCTGCTGATGATTTATTACTTCAATGGACGGAAAGATGAGCCGGATAGGAAAAGGTCCATTAAGAATCGGATAAAAAAATATATAGGTAGGTCTGACAGATTTTGGTAAAAAAATGCAAGAGTTGCGCTATTTGTGACAAAACCATAACGTCATAACATCAAAAAATATGAAAATACAACGAGGTGTAAGACAGGGATGTGTCTTGTCACCACTTCTGTTTAATTATTATTCCGAGGCTATATTCAAAGAAGCTCTCAGGAACAGGAAAGAGGGGATAAATATAAATGGAAATATTATCAACAACATACGTTATGCTGATGACACCTTGATCATAACCGACAACATACATGATCTTCAAGTATAACTACAAGAGATCGATCGGGTCAGCAGGGAGTACGGTTTAAAAATAAACTATAAAAAAACTAAATACACGGTCACAAGTTAAACCCCAATAAATCATCCTAATACCAACATTAATATCAATTCAGTTGGTCGAGAGAGTAAAGCAATATCAGTATCTCGGCACGTGGATCAACGATAGGCATGATCAGACTCAAGAAATCAAAGTCAGAATCGAAAAGGCTAAAATTGTTTTCTTTAAAATGAAACAACTATTTACTAACCCACACTTAAAGCTTCAACTACGTCTGAGAATGGTTAAATGTTATGTAATCCCAGTGCTTCTATATGGACTAGAATCATGGACGATCAACAAAGCCACAATAAAAAAGCTCCAGGCATTTAAAATGTGGATCTTCCAGCGTGTACTTAAAATATCGTGGATAAAAAAAATTACCAATTAAGAGTTTCTACGCCGAGTAGAAAGAGAAAGAGAATTGAAGAACTTGATTAAAGCCAGAAAACTGGAATATCTCGGTCACATTATGCGTGGAGAGAGATACAGTATACTACGACTGATAATGGAGGGCAAGATTGCAGGAAGAAGATCGGTGGGAAGAAGACGTATACCCTGGCTGAAGAATCTAAGAGAGTGGTATGGATGCACATCCCTCCAGCTTTTCAGAGTCGCAGCGTCGAAAGTAAAAATAGCCATAATGATTGCCAACCTCCGTGTAGAGACGGCACCATAAGAAGAAGGGTGCCCTAAAAAGATTGGTCATATATTTATTACACATACAGGAGTCAAAAATAGGTTGATTTAACCTCACTTACCTATATACAAAAGTGTACACAAAAATAGTTACAGGGTGATTTAGATAAAAGAATTTAAATTAATTTTTATTACATTCGCCTTAACGTTAATTTATACAAAGTGCTAGTATACGATAACCAATAAATTGAAAATAGTCGCATTTAATTATTTTTATTTATTATGAATTTTTAGAGGGGATCAACACCTCATTTACACCCAATTTTTTTAAGGGTTGTAATTTTACAAAATATGAAATGCTATTGGAATTAAACATCTATTCTTAAAAATTTTTTGTTTCTTTGTATTTCTTGGTCAACATTTTAGTTTTTAACACATTGTTTTGAGGAAAGGCCAGGTCAAGAGTACCAACAACCGACGAGCATGTATAAGAGCACTGATGAAAGTAGAGGAAGCAAAAGATGTGTGTAAAAACCGTATCAAGTGTAAGGAAATGGTCTTTGCCTACCCCTATGGAAAAAGACGTGACTTTATGTATGTATGTATGACGGACAGTAGGAACAATTAAAGTTCGAAAATTAACACTCCATATTTTTGTAATTTTTAGAATATTAGAACTATATTTTTACTCTTTTTGCTTAAATAAACTTAATTTTGATTAATTCAGCACCTTTAATTAGGTTACGGCTATAACTGTCATGGTGCCAGCGGACTCTGGACATTAAGTAATGGGTCGATGGCGGCTATACCACCAAAAATTTAAAAACGTAAATGACAGATTTAATGACTCAAATAAGCAATTTTTTGTGTGCAACAAAGTATTTCTGGGAGTTTTACACGAAATGTTGGTTCATAATTAAACAAAAATCTATCTTTAAAGATGTAGTAAGAATTCCACCTTGCTACATCTAGTAGATAAAGATTACCTTTTTATACCATCTAATTGTTTTTCGTGGACAGGAATAATAGGACATCATCCGATCTGCTCTGTCAACACCTGACATATTCTTATTATAATTCACTATTTCAATTGGTTTTCTCTTTTGCTGTTGTCACCGGTTAGCTGTGTTTATCATACTTGGGTGGTAAGCTGTTGTTAGACATAGCACAACCCTTTTATCTTTTCATTTGGACACGTATGTCTGATTTTGGCGTCATCATACATGTTCTCCTCTTCTAAGCTTACGACGTGTTATTTCTTGCGGCAGACCCTTCAGATTTACACGAAGAGTTTCTGTCACATGTGTCTTTTTGTTATATAATGGTAGACTGTTGTCATAGTTATCCATGAACAAATGATGGCCTTTGTTTAAATACGAAAACGAAATTCAACCTAAAAAATTGTTTCCAAAACATGACACTATGCTTCTTCTTATACGCCTGTAAATGCCGGCTATAGCCGTAGTGTCTAAAAACTACCGTTTCGTATTGGACGGCTATTGCTATTGCTACATAGTGAACTTCGCTTTTACGGCTATAGACGCAAGTGTCCGTCAACGTGTTAAGATTCAGCTACATTTCAAAATGTCAATTTTAAAATATTGAATATTTAAACTCAACATTTTCACAAATATTAAAAACATTTCTATGATTAAAAAACAATTTATAAAATAATAAATAAGCTAATAAAAATCTAATATCATACATATTCCTAATAAATGTTTTTGTTTAAGTTATTTTAAGTTAATTTCGTATATCAACTATGTAGAATACATTACCTACTAATTATTACATGTAAAAATTAAGTAGGCGCTGATTAATTAATGGCAGAGTATTTGTTGACAGTTATTTTTCTGAGTATAGACCAAAATTTAAGAAAAACAGGCAGTATAAAAAAAAGTTGTCGGTAATAGTGGTCGTCCAAAAAAACTTGAGAATGAAGATGATATAATAGGAATTGTTGACGAGCACCCGGACGTAAACATGAGAAATGTAGCAAATCAATTAACTAGGAAACGAATCTTATTAATTGAACCAATTTATTCATAAATAAGCGAGAAATATTTTTCAAATTCTTTTATAAAACCTGCTCAGAAACCTGTATTTTACGATGGTTCGGCTACTAACATGAAGATGGTAATTCATTCGCACGGATAAATATTGATATAGGTTATCTATCTGTGGTCTTATTAATATATGGTTTAAGAAACTCTAAGTATTCGTCTATAGACCAACATTTCGAAAGCCTGGAGTCTTTTTAAGTCAATTTTGTTCGTTGTCCACGACTCCATTTCATAGAAAAGGATTGAGAAAACATAACATCTGGCTAATCTGATCTTAAGTTTAATGTTCAGATCTCTAGAGCAGAAGACTTTCCGCATGCTCGTAAATGCAGCTCTAGCTTGACCTATTCTGGATCTTATTTTTCACGTCTCAGTCTCAGTCTCATTCAACATGATATCTAGGTATTTGTACTCTCTTACTTTCTCGAATATCTCATTGCGAATATATAGTTTTTCCTGGTCATTTGCTTTGCCAAAAATAATGAATTTTGTCTTTTTGATATTAAGTGTAAGACCAGCTTTTTCAAAGCTATTGACGATTTTGTTCATCATTATTTGTAGGTACGTGGTGTTTTGGACTATTATTACCTCAAAATTGCAATAGATAATGTCAAACTTATTTTTCTTCCGCCAAACACCACCTCACAACGCCAATTTTTGAAACAGGGCATTATTTAGAATTTTAAAATACTTTCGGAAGCTTTTTATTAAAAGGTTATTAACATATGTGAAAAGTGGTTTCCCATTTAAAGAGAAAGAAAAAACATTACGTTAACGAACACCTTGATATGGATTATAGCGGCCTGGCGAAATTTGTCTCCTATGACAATAAAAAAGTTCTTTTATAGAGCCGAATTTACCTGTACAAATATAAATATAGAGGATTTCGAAGAAGCAAAAGAACAACATAACATGTCGCTAACACAAAATTTTTCTAACTCGGGCGACGAATTTGTCGATATAAAAAAAATTGTACTTATTAATTGACAGCGATGTGCAGAATTTACCATCAACGACTGTATTGAAGAGATACGACACTAGTAAATCTACTTCAGATTCTGAACATGAACATAAGGAACTTGAAAAATTACTTTGATTTCTAATTTAACTAGCCTATCTGAAGCCTGTACTAGTTTGAAAGACTTGGTAAGGTTTTTGTTAACGTAAATAATTTTGAAATGGTTACTGCTGTGTCTAAGCTATTATTAAAATGTAAGTCTGAATAAAAAAAATTAATAATTGTAAAGCAATCATTTATTTCTTATTACTTTAAAAAATAATACATACATTATATGGGTAGGTATGTAAATAATTTTCAAAAACTTGTTGGTTCTTTAGTTCTTAGTGTATTTATTTAAGGAAATTGATAGTTTATGTCATCAAAATTGTTAATATAAAAGATTATAAAATGCATATTGGATGTTTTAATTTTTCAAGTTTTCTTTTATACAACCACCCCTTTTAGTGACTAAAAACATGATTCCCATTAGTGGTCGTTATTGGGAGGTTTAACTGTGCTGTACTTTTCTTGGCGATCGGTAAAATAGAAGTTGATGTGCTGCAGCCCCATCTAGTTCAAGTAAAATAGACCGCATAAAAACCTTCTTCATGAAAAAACATGCCAAGTTTCGTGGTGATCGGTCAAACAATATACGAGTTTAGCGATTTCATTTACCAACATCCATCTTTGTATAAACAAATTAAAATATTAAATATAGTTTTTAGCATTTTAGTTCAATACATATAATGCAAGGCGCCCGAATAAAAAATTGTTAAGAAATTGTCTGATGTCTTTTACCCTGAATAAATTCAGATTTGCGGATTTAAAAATGAAGATTTACACTCTGGAATATGCCTCTAGGCCGGTGTGTATCTCTGACAAAGCAATATACATATATTGAATTACGTCAGCATATGTTTGCATAATACGTATATATGTATGCACAGGAAAACTGTCACGATCGCAACACAACAAATAGTGTATCATTGTACGATTTTCTGTGCATCTGCTACAATTACAGTGTGTCACTTCTTTTATGGGTTGATTAATTGAATCGTTTACGTGAAAATCGCATATTACGGTTTCTCTTTATTGGATAAATCCAATTTAAATTTAACTGGATAATATTTACTTTTTAATTTTTTAAAATAATTTTATTCCCATTTTATGTTATAAAACAATAAAATACTTACAATTAAATATAAATCAATGACTATAGTCAAAAACTTTCAAATAAGCTTGCGCGGTTCTTATTATTCGTTTTAACAATAACATAACAAATTAACATTTTTAAAATGATAACTTCTTATGGCACGCTGTGAACTTTTCGGGCGCGTTATAGCGTATTCAAAATCGTAACGAAATTTTAATATTTTTAAAAAAAGTTGGATACTTGGGAATTTGAACCTGAATACACTGACGTGCTAAACAGATTGCTGTACCATTTAGCTACCACGCACTTTTAATTAAAACTTCTGAGTTTAGATATACAAAAGAAATATTTGTGACGTCATGTTTATTAAAGATGTTAATTATTTTACATATGATGTATTTTATAGTTAATAAATAAGCTGTTTACTTTCTTAAATATTTTTGATTATGTCACTAATTTACCAAAAATGTTGTATTCATTCATAATCCTTACCCAAATGATCATTTTATTTTAATAATAAACAAAGTATTTGTTTCGTTCAATATTTAATAGTTTCTACGCAAATCACTTAAAGTTATTACTTCTGTCGAGCGTCCCGAGATGCACACCCTTTTTTGTATATAATTTTACCTTTTAAAAAAATAAAATATTATTTGATTCTTACTAACTTCTTGCGTTTAATTATTACCCTGTATTTTTATCAACGTACTGTGTTTACGCTGTTGCGGCAGCATTGATTTTTATGTGTAAAAGTGTGGTCGTTCTTCACCTTTACTTTTAGTTATACAACCCCCACGAGACACCGTTTTCAGTCTTTTTCGATCACTGTTTTTACTTAAACCAACCTTATCGCTTTTGATGAATAAATCGACGTCATTTTATATGTATACAAATTTAAGTTCTTTCGACTATAATTTTTAAAACATAGTTTCATTTAAACTAAGACATTACAATATTCTTTAAGGACATTTTGTATTATTAAAAAACTTTAAAAAGCAAAAATATTTATACTTGCCAAGGAAACTAAAAAAGTAAAAAAAAAATTTTACGATATTTAAATCTTTGAAACTTTCAAAGAGAGAGTACCAAATACCATAGTATGTATATGATTAATTTGTTTTTGTAGAAAATACTCGGATAGTGAAAAACTTTTATTATAAACTTTTATTATAAAATCTCTTTTTGTTTTACATATTTCATTGATTCCAATGTGGCAGTATTTTTAAACTCCATATTTTACACTAAAAATTATTTTAAATCAAGAAATAATATTATATTAACTTTCATTCATAAATAATAAATGTAAAATTTTTAAAAAAATGTTTAAATTATGAATAATGACAGGTAGGATAAATATTTGTTTTTTGAATCTGGTTATATAGCTACATTATGTGTAACTTTTTTAACTTTGCTAGTATCCCCGCTAATGCTCGAGTCTTCAAAAATTTTAAAGTAAATAAATCCATTAACCCCGGTATTAGGTACCACATGGCATGCATTTTTTTCTAGTCAGTCTTTTCTTAAGCTAAATTGTTGTAACATGAGGGCTAAATATATATTATTTAAAGAAATAAGTGTTTTTAAATTGGAAAGCGACGGACTTATTTACTTCAACGAGGTCTCATATAATCCAGATCGAACTCCAATTAAGGTAAGTTCGTTTAATCTGTAAATTATATTTCGGCCTCGTTTTGTAAATAAGATTAGTAGGTAGGTAGCTGTTTAAAGCAAAATGCATCAAAATAATTCTAAGGTATAGATATATTGTGTGTCCCAGATTCGCTTCTCTATACAGGGATCTCGGCTCCTATTATACCTACAGCAAAGGTTAAATGGAGAAAGTTTCAGAGGAAGCTTAGTGCATACGATAACCGGCTTCAGATGCAAGATCGGTTAATTGATTTTGGAAATATCGGTAAAAAACCGAAAATTGCGGATCTCGTTTTTCGGCAGTAAATCCGAAATGGTTAATCTGACAGCTCTCAAAATGTAACATTATTAGGACACTTTTTCAAGACAAATACGATAGCGTGTATGACATTTCTCAATAATCTTTTGTTGTGTGTGTGTGTGTGTGTGTGTGTGTGTGTGTGTGTGTGTGTGTGTGCATGTATGTATGTATGTACCTATGAGCATATATTCGTATGTTAGTATGTTCGTATGTGCGTTCGGAATTATTCTTCATCTCGATTATCTCGAGAACAAAAAATTATATTGACGTATGACCAATTGCATTTAATGACTAATTACGCAACTTAAAACTTATAAGATTTTCAGCAAAATCGGTCAAGATGTTTTTTATGGAGAATAAAAAACTGGAAAAATAATAAACTAGCTGAATTTTGCAATTTATACATTATACTATTTTAAACACAGAATTTTAAGATCTTTTGAATAATATGTAACCAATACGAGAATCCGCTACTAGCATGATTCCCAGGGTTGACTATCGAAAAAAACTGTTCTATCGGTAGGAAGTTTATTGAAAAGTGTAATATGGCTGGCAAACCATGTTTTTAGATTTACCTAACAAATAATGTATTGCAAGAAATATGAAATTAATAAGATAATTTAAAAAAAATATTTGCTTACGCAAACATCATGTTGTTTTATTTTCCTGGTATACTTAATGTGTTAAAGTAAACTTACTGTATATTAAGCTGTAGAGTGTTATAAACGAAATATCACGAATACTTTCAGGGATCCACGACTAAGCAATTCATTACCGAAGTAGTTACACTTAACCCACATTACCCTCAACAAAGTTTAGTAATTTCTAAATCACGACACACTCTCGTTTCCCTCATAAAATTTTACATTATATACTACGCACTATTGTGCTAAATGAGCCATATTTTAAAAAGCAAAACAGTGTTTGTTTTCTTTCACTATCTTATCCTGTAAATGTCTGAACACTAATTAAAACCACTTTCATATTTCCTATAATAAATTTGTTTTCATTCGAAAACATCCTATATCTGACCTATCAGAATAAACCTAGTTTTGACTAAAGTAAGTTTAGGTCGCATTATGGTCATTAAGCAGGCAATAAATCATATTATAACGCCAGTCACTGATAGGATAGGATTCTATGTAGAAACTACTTCTCTAAACCATACGCTTAACCCTTACCCTAACCAATCTAGGATGTACACTGTTAAAATTATCATTTAAAGTTTAATGTTAGTAAATACCCAACAATTATTTCAAGCGTTTGCCATTACCGATACACAAAAAGTGTCCCCACGCTTATATGTTACTACAATAATTAATTGTTATAACGCAAAATAAGAGAAGCAAGGAACGGGTTTGAATTGTAAGCAGTTAATGAACAATTATGCAAGGGCTATTATATAATCGTTTACTTTAAATAACTAAGCTTTTTGTTTACGATAGTATAAGTTATTAAAAAAGTTAAGGGAAGCTAGTGAAACAGTCTTCAGTCTTTGGGAATTTAACAGTTATAATATAAATTTCTACCGATAAATTTAACGAAAATTTTTTACACCAACCTTAAGTACAAGCCTATAGAATATGCAAACGTAGGGTTGCCTATATTTTTCCTGGCCTTACCATTGGGTTGCCAGGTATAAACGGGTATTTTGGTCCTAGTTTTTTTAACCTTCTTGTTTAATCTATAAATTTAACATAAAAATAAGCGATGTTTTATTGCGAACACAATGATATAGGGTGTCCCGCAAAAAGTCTATCCTGAATGATGGATGTCGAATTTATCAAAATAAAATTTTAATGCGACATGCTTAATTACTAATAAAATAATTTTATCCATTAAACAGATAGGTGAAGGTCGATTTTACTTCGGATCCTTTACTATAAATATTGTATTGATATTGACAACACGTGATCGTACTTATTTTTTACATTAAAAATGGTTAAACAGTGTTTCTTATTTGACTCAGATAATCTCTTAATTGATTTTAATGAATTTACAGCAAAAATTTATGGCTTGAATAACTGCAACAGAGTAAGTAAATGACGCAAGAAATAGAATTTTTATAAAAAATTATGCTGCGAAAGAAGACAACGAACAGTTTTTAAAAAAAATAAAAGTTTTGACTCTAACACTATACCGCCATGCTGGATATCCTTACAACAAAAAATTTTGAGAACAATTTTTGTTAATTCTATGTGGCTTAATGCAACTGAGTCTACATGTATCAAACTCCAGTCTGAAAGCTGTGGTTAGCATTAAAATGATTATTTAATACCAACAGGATTTCTTGGGGATCAAACGCCTTTGACAGTACAAGATATTATCAAAATGACGGAAGATGATAATCAATCTACCGAAATCAATAATCAAAATTGTACTTTAGATGAATTAGAAATAGAATAATAATTATAAATTGAAAGTTCTTTTTTATTAATGTAATATTTATATTTATGGTGTAATATAATAAAATTTTTGCACTAAACAAAATATCCTTGGTGTTGATTTTTTTATTTTTTAATTTGATATTTTCGATGGTTCATTTTGTTCATTTTTATTTACTTTCTTGAAAAAAAAAATTCAAGTATGCATCGCTTTCTGATTTTTATTCATGACAACATTTGTACACTCTAATGCAGCATTTATAATTAAATATATATATTTATAATATTTTCAAATTATTATATTAATCTAACATATATCAACTTTCAAATTATTATATATTTTATATTACTTTCGTACTTATACTACCAGTTGCTCCAAAATACAACTATGCGTCTTCGTCTATGACACGAGATATTTATCTCGGACCGCTTTGTCACACGTTCGCAGTCACATTAAAATTTTATTTTTTAAAATTCGACAACCACCATTCAGGACAGACTTTTTACGGGCAACCCTATATCATTGTTTTCGCAATAAAACAGCGCTTATTATAGTTAATTTATAGATTCAACAAGAAGGTGAAAATAACCAGGACCAAAATACCTGTTTATACCTGGCAACCCAATAGTTAGGCCGGGAAAAATATAGGCAATCCTACGTTAAAATAATCAGTAAAAATTAAAAAAAAAGTGATTTTTAAATTTTTTATTAATTATAGCCTGACCAGGATTTTTTCAGGCAACCCATTTTTTTAAAAAGTAACATACTAAATTACTTATAAAATAATTTTTATTTATTACAGATGGGTGAAGGTCGACTTTACTTTCAATCTATATAAAGCATGAAATTATTCCATAATACCTACCTATAGTAATTAAAAAACTTTATTGTGATATTCACGGATAGACTATACAAGAGGAATATTTTTAATCTGTTTTATCGAAAAATGTCATTTTTGTTAAAAAGGTTTGCTTCTTGTTTCACGCTTTACTTTATCTGCTTTATTTTATAGTCAAGTTGATAGTCTAGAAACCACAAAAAAATTTACTCTTAGTTCAAATATTTAACGATTATCTTGTGAGTGACGAATGAAGTCACGAACTCACTGGATAATTTAAAATATTGTAAGCTTAAATTGCTGTCCATGACTTGTGAAGAACCCGTTATACGCAAGGATGCAAACAGAACGGATGTGATCGACATTGAAAAGGATGACTAAAAACGGGTATTGGGAAAGACAAAAAACTTAAGAATCGAGCGATAGTGTTAAGGCTAATTTACATTTGGAAAGTTTACTGGCGGAAAGTACTTGCCACCAGTAAACTTGCCATGTGTAACTTAAGGATTGTTGTACATGCTACTTGCCGGCCAGCAGTAAGTAAAGTTGAGGCGTTGGCGTTGGACAACTTGCTTGTCTCGACAAGTAGTTGTCCACGTGTAAACATGTTTTTTTATTATATTTTGTAAGTTGCCGTGTCAGTTCCAGATGAAAAATATCAGTGGTCTGGGTGCGACCCGAGAGGTCCACACGACTAACTTTCCAGTGGAAAGTATGAAAAAATACCATATGTTTTGTTGTTATAATTATTATTATTATTATTAAATATATTGTCATCATAGTTTTCATACAAATATTCCTAACATGTAATAATCATATTATCAGTTCACGCAGTCAAAAAAAAATAAAAAAAATATATTATTGAAAAAATCTTAAAATTCTGTATTAAAAATAGTATAATTTATAAATTGAAAAATTCAGGTAGTTTACCATTTTTTCAGTTTCTTGATTTTCCATAAAAAACAGCTTAACCGATTTTACTGAAAATCTAATTAGTTGTAAATTGCGTAATTATGCGTCGAATGCAATTGGTCCCAGGTCGATATTATTTTTTGTTCTCAAGATAATCGAGACGAAAAATAATTCCGAAAGTTTCCCATTTTTTTCAGTTTTTTTATTCTCCATAAAAAACGGCTTGACCGATTTTGCTGAAAATCTAATCAGTTTTAAGTTGCGTAATTATACGTTGAATGCATTAATCCCACGTCAATATTATTTTTTGTTCTCGAGATAATCTGGACGAAAAATAATTCCGAACGCACATATGAACATACGCACATACATACATACACACACACAGACGTCCACTTACAAACTATTGTATTCGACTCTGGGGACCTTGAAATGTGAAGATATGTCAAAATTCGGGATTCGCAAAATCGGACCAATTACTATAACTTCCACTGGGAAGTTAATAATAATTTAAAAATAATAAAATAGCATTAGGGATAATCATAAAATTCCTTTATGATTCTGGATCTTTAATTGCTATATCTTTTAAAAGTTGAGCAGCAGCTCCTAAAGCATTCCGTCACTTACTCCAGCTCCTTTCTTTTGTCCCTCATAAATACTCATATTTTCCACGATACCAGCTACAATAGCTTTCACAGCAGCACGCACTATCGTACTCGAAGCCATTTAAGTTTTGATAACTGAGCAAGTATACATTACAAACGAAACAAGTTTACTGGCGGTGAGTACTTTCCATCAGTAAACTTGCCATATGTAAATGAGCCTTTAGTTAGATATTCGAGTTTGTGAGAAAGGGTAATAAATAAATGATTTATGCTAAAAGAAGTTCAAGTTTAATTTCTAATAATATATGTATAAGACGTATTAAACAAGTTTAAAGCTGGCTACCGATTCTGTGCAGATTCTGTTCTGTTCTACAAGAACAAAATACACATGCCGGGCTCCGGTCTTTCTTAATTCTTACTCAGTCGCAATCTAACGCTTGCCGAGAAAAGTAAAACGTACTTTTTACGTGAAACATCGTAATGGATGATAATGAATTAATCTGTATTGCCTTACTGTTTTGGCATGATGAGAATAAAAAGAAGAGAAAATAATGGCTTCACCCATTCAACCTTGCTGACCGGGCATTCTTGCTGATCCGGGTCGGTAGGTCTGTGGCATGTTTACAATTAGGTTTAGTTTTTATTCCTCCACATCAACGGCTACACTTAATTTCAATTTTTCATGAATTAAACCAGTAACCACATGTTTTCTTCTAATTATTACTATCTGCAAAAAACCTAGCACAACTAAAGAAGTATTTTAATTCTACTATTAAAACCAAAAGGCTACAATCAAATTTAATTTCCACCAAAGTCACTTTACAATTCTTATTTCTTAACTGAAGATTTTTTCATCTTTTCCTAATTCAAATATGAAAATATATTTTATTTAAGACATTTTAGCAATTTAAAGACGTTACACAAGCTGCATATAACGAAATGGAAACTACGTCAAAAAACTAAATACTTCATTTTATATTGCTTCGATGAATTATGTTTACAACAGTATAGGTTTTCATTAAACTTTTTTTCGTAAATAATTAATGTGGTCAATATCAGTAAAACTTTTAAACTACTAAAAGGAAAAGTGCTATGATTTTAAAAACCCTGCATGAGTTATCAGAGAAAAAATAAATTATCAATTAAATTCTAAGCAAAAAAATATTTTTGAACTGACCGTAAAAAAATTAAATGTGAATTTTCCTATTAAAAATGATGTGACAAGATAATGAATGGTTAATTAGGGATACATTAAGATCTACCCTTATGCATCCCTACATCATACAACACCTGATACTACTTACCTAAAGCGAAAGTCTATAAAATACGAACGTCACTTTCAAATAAAGTTTTCCCCGTGTCCTTTAACTTTCAATAAACAAGTATTATTTAGACACAAATTATTATTTTTAGCAAAATTAAAATTTAGTATATTTCTTTTTATATCTGCTCATTACATAAACTTCTCCAAGAGGCATTACTTAATATTAAAACCTGGTCTCAGAAGACTGGTCTTCTTTTTTCTGTACCAAAAACCAAATCTATAATATTTTCACGACACAGTTATATTTATTTAAAACCATAAAAATGTACAACGAAAACATAGAGTATGTAGACAAAATAAAATTTCTGGGTATGGTCTTTGATCAGAAACTTTCATGGGACTCACAAATACACGCTCTTCGATTAAACTGCCAACAAGGAATAAACCTAATGAAATCAGTTGCACATAAATCTTGGGGAGCTGATATCAATACGTTAATAAATATATACAAGGCTTTCCTTAGATTGCCACGTCTTTTTCGTTCTCTAAAGAGTACTCTGCTAGCGGTTTTTTTACTGGCAAATTATGCCCGAGCTCAGCCGTAGAGGGTAGAAGAAAAAAATATAAAAGTGAGCCGCGCCACCGACTTAGACGGTATAAGCCGGAAACCCCTAGATCTTATAGGCACTAGCAGAGCCACAAGATAAACAACTATGATTATGGTGAACCAAATAAATAAAATTATAGCAAAAATATGTTGGATACTTTACTCACACAATAAATAATTAAGGTACACAGCTCAATAGCAAAATCATAACAAATATAGTCAAAATTAACAGCTATGGTAAAATTTTCTTGCTAAAACAAACCAAAAATTTAAAATTTACAACTTTATAAAATAACCAGAACAGAAGTAAGAGTAACAGACTTTACCAAGTAACTGAAAAAAAGTAAAACATATATAAATCAACTCATTAATAACACTAATTCAAACATTTACATAAAGGCAAAGAAAAAAAGGTAAAACATATAAATTAACTCATTAATAACTCTTATTCAAACATTTACATAAAGGCTGATAATTCACTAGTTAACCGTTTATATAAAGATTTTCACTGCCAAAACAATCGAGTTTATTTAAAAATATTTTTACAATGGTTGTCCTTTAAAATATCAAGATTGTAGGATATTTACAAATAAGTAGGAAGAAAATATATTTTTACTTGGACATAAAGAATTATTAAGAAGGTTATTTTAATCCAAGTTTAGTTTTGACATATTATCTAATGCAATAAATAGTTTCCAACAATGTACTATATTAATAAACTAAAACAGAACGTAATCGTGGTGTCAGAATGAGTCACCACGTTATATATTTAAAAATAAATCACTTATAACCTTTGGGTATATGAATTCACAAAGTACTATATTTATAAACTAAAACAGAACTTACTCGTGGTGTCGAAATGAGACACGGCGTTATATATTTAAAAATTAATCACTGATAACCTTTGGGTATACGAATTCACATGTACTCCTGTGGCCTACTCCTGGGCCTACTCCTGGGCTACTCCTGGGGCTGGTTAGATTATGGGGCGGCACCGGCTAATTAACAATGGCTTCCCTCAAATAAATCCCGACAACGGCTATTTAACTCGACACCAAAAATTCAAAAATATCCACAACAAAGGCAAGACAAAATGGTCAAGTTAAAAATCAAATGGTTTTTCTTCAAAATCCAATTAAGATGGCCCAAATACAGCCAGATATGAAAGAAATCCCATAGAGGTTCTGCACACGTGCTAATAACACACCGTCCCAACAACTTTCACCGACACCTGCGACTTCGAAGAAGCTCCCCAAACGACTGCCGCTTCTAGGCCGGAAATCAAGAAAAATGGCGCGGAATAAACGTCAACCCACAATCTTCTCAAGTCCGCGCTCCACAATCACCTCGTCCGTGTGGATATCCAGTCCCATCCACACAGAAATTGCAAACCAAACTATCGAATCCTATCCCTACAAGTTATGCAACATTATCTACAACGAATGATATATTTGAGTTACAACAGAGTACTGTATGCAACACTACTTACGAGTAAGACACAATTATAATGAACCGTAGAAGGGAAAAAAAATAGGCACGTGACAAGATCCAAAATTGATTATGGGTGCATAGTATACAATTCGGCAAAGAAAAAAAAACTCAAACAGCTAGATATCATTCATAACAGTGGAATTCGTATTGCCTTGGGAGCCTTCTGCACTAGTCCAGTAGAATCTCTCTATTGTGAAGCTGGAGAACCATCATTAGCATTAAAAAGAGAATACTTATCATTAACATATGCGTCATCCATAGCATCCAATCCGGAAAACCCAGTACACCATTATACTTTTGCAAATCGCTTCCAAGACATATACAGAATTGGAAAAAGAATCGATATACCCTTTTATCAAAGAATAAATAATTATCTATCTCACCTGATTATAAGTTTTTCGACTACCTATACTTTCTCCAACATAAACTCACTTCCCCCTTGGACAATTCCCCTTTCAGTTTTAGATATAAGCTTGTCTACATATAAAAAATCTTATTACAATCCAAAAATTGTTAAAACCCTATTTTTACAAACAATAAATCCTTACCATGACTATTGCCATATCTACACGGACGCATCCAAATCAGAACTTGGAGTAGGTGCTGCTTTTACTGCTTCTGACGAAAACTTTGTATGCAAACTGGCTAGCACATCAACAGTATATACGGCAGAACTTACAGCGATACTTTACGCGCTTAAATATATTAATGAAAAGAAATTCAGTAAGTACATAATAATAACATATTCTCTCAGCGCCATAACAGGACTAAAACAAGTGTATCCAAAGCATCCAGTTCTTTTACTCATTAAACAGGAATTAGGGAAAATATACCAAAAAAGTATTTCTATTCGATTTGTATGGGTACCATCTCACACAGGAATAGAAGGAAACGATAGAGCTGATAATTTAGCTAAAACAGCAGTATCAAGGTTGATATCCAGGAATAAATTCATCTGGACTTTAATCCATACATAATGAGTGTTGTGCAAAGTGCGTGGCAAGCTGAATGGAACAGTTTGACCTCCAAATTATCAAGAGTAAAAAGTTCAGTGCTACCATGGAAAACTGTGATTCCAGATCGACGAAATCAGGTGATAGTATCCAGATTGAGAATAGGTCATACATTAGCTACACATAAATATTTATTAGCAGGTGACTTCGAACCTATTTGTTTTATGTGTCAAACTAGTTTAACTGTGGAACATATTTTAATTGACTGTCCTTTATATACTTTAGAAAGACAAAATCATCTATTGAAAGATAACTTAAGTCTTTACTACAAGATAACTGTGATCACATTAGTATAAAAAACTTTTTAAAAGACATCCATATCCTTAAGGATATATAAGGTATTCATCAATCTATTTTGTATTGCTAATAACCCTGCGTGGTTGATGCAGTAGTTTAAATAAAAAAAAAACATTTATTATTTTTAATTTTTGCTTGAATGAGGGGTTAAGGAAAATGAAACATCAACAATAACCTCTACGAAGCAGATGTAAAAGAATGAAATTAAATGTTCCGAAATTAAGTCAATAAGCTAGAGGAAGATATGAAAAGCCATATTTATGCCTACATGAACGCAAAAGGTAAATGTGCAGCGTATTAAGAGGGAACTTTCTAATTTTTATAATCTCAGATATTCAAATAAAATTATGTTTTCGCACATTTTTTTTACTGTAATCATGATTATGAAATAATATACAAGTGATTATCAACGTATAGAATAGTTTTGGGGATAATTTTTTTTTTATTTGTTTCCTAGGATAATTAAAAAACTATATTATTGATTTACCCCTAATGTTTATGAAAATTAAGATTGTTACAAACTTTTCACTCTCTATAATTTACAAATGAAAGTTTTGACATTAATTAGTTTACAGAAGGCGGACCAAAATTGGACGTTAAATTCTAACAAAACTAAGTAAAAAGTAAAGAAAGAAAAATTGGGTTAGGTGTTTAACTAAATATTATATCTTATAGTTAAAGTCAGATTTAATGTTTCTTCTTTTATAATAATATATCAGTATTATTAATATATTTATATACATTTACAAAGACACCGCAAGACACCCAGCACACATGTGTTTAACTGCAAAAATAGTAATACATTGCAATTTGTTATTCCTAAGCGACTGGATTTTTGGCGCGCTTATTAATCTGATACAACACAAATAATTTTTGCTTGGCAACATCGCTTTATAACGATTTGTTTGTGATCACTCATAAATATTTTCGTGTTTTTGATTGGGACAATTGAACGTGCTATGTTTTCCATTTGTTAACAATGCAGTAATTTTTCGATTTTTAGTAGTCCACATGAAGAAGTGATATCCATTTTCCCTTCCTCTAGTACCATGACCGTTCAACGATCGTTGGTCATCATGTTGGCTACCATGCTGATAATTATCGTTTTATTGACAGCTGCAGCAATAGTTGAACTGTCGATTTCTCGTACCACTGCCTCAAATTCTTCAGCCACAATGTTCTCCTTCTCCCTGGACCACGCTTGCCCAGAATCTTTCCCTCTTTAATAAGATGCAATAACCTATATTTTTCCGGATGCCTCATAATATGACCAAAATATTCCAATTTGCGTCTCTTGATGGTTTTTTTACACCTATTTTTAAATCTTTGGCCATGCGATTGAAAACTATGATGTTACTAACTCTGTCCACTCAACTGATCTTTAGTAATCGCCGGTACACCCACATTTTGAATGATTCCAAGCGTTTCAGCATTATTTCTGTGAGTGTCCATGCTTTCATGCTTTACAAAATAACTAGAAAGACGTAGTAGCGTACCATTTGTATTCGTAATTTCAATATTAGGTACACCAATTTACAGTGGTTATTGGCTCAATTTTTATTTCCTGTTGGCTCAATTTCCAATGTTATTCGTTGTTCTGGCACGCGCCGGTGGGATAAAGTGATTTTTTTCTTATTCCAGTGTTGTACTTGGATTCTAATTTTTTTAAAATGGCTTTTTGAAAGACTTAAAAGTGATGAAAATTATGTAGTCTCAGAAAGTTTATATGAAATTTATAATTTATATTGACCCACTTTTTAAATGAATATGTACATATTTCTTTGCAGATTCCGCCCTAGTTCAAGTTTCTTCTGAGAATAAAGAAGAATTGAAGAAGGATGTGCAACAAAAATTAGGTTTTTTTATTGGATGTCACCCTCCACTAAAGCAGTTATTAAAAATATGTACCACCAACAAAAATTAGAAAATAATGGAATTAATAAGGGTGTAGTGAAAATGACGTTTTGACAAAAATTTCAAAACCCTCCTCCTTACAAGCAAGCAATAAGCGAAATCAGAGATTTTTTGTCAGTGTAAATCACTGTATGGTGAAAAATATTAAAAAAGGGGCATAATTTTTATTTTAATAACACTGTTTCGTCTTTTTATATGATTACCGGATATCCCATAAAAATTCAATAATACTATAAGAAAAGTGCTTTATTCTTTGGGTTTGAAATATTATACCTTAATTAGAATACAGACTTTATGAATACCTTAGTACAATAAATAAAAATCATCGGTAAGGTACATTCATTGTTTATCTCGATTAAACTTAGTGCATCACTCATGATATTGTGAAAAAAGGATGGAGATTCATAAATGATTTCTTTAATATAGAAAAACGTATTATAATATTACATGCCGTTTATGAAATCAGTTTTGTGCCGAATAGTTTGCTATTATTGGCAAAGAATATTTTGAGTTGTTCGTTAATCCAATTAAAGTTCGGTCCTGGACCTGCCGTCGGCTAAATTCTTTGACGTGCCGAAATCATGAATCAGAAAATATTGTTTCTGACTAACTATAAAAATTTTTGTAATTTTTATGACTAAAAACTTAAAAATTCTGGAATTAAATGCTAGTGGACTCCTACCATACCAGCAGAAATTACAAGTTACACTAGAAACCCAAAATATTGATATAAGTTTGATTTCGAAGTCACATTTAACGAGTCAAATGTTTATCAGACTCAATGGATATCAAGTCTATTATGCTCTGCATTTACAAAACACAGCAAGGGGTGGAGCAGCAATTATAATACAAAATAACCTCATGCATTATGAAAGAGAAAATATGAAAAAAAAAAATACAAGCTACAAGCATAAAGACTAAAAATATGAAATCACCGTGGCAGCTATGTACTCACCACCAAGACATAAAATACAAAAGGACGAATTTGTGCCTTAAAACGCTTGGAAAAAAGGTTTTTTATAGGTGGCGACTTCAATGCCAAGCATACACATTGAGGCTCTTGATTAATAACAAAAAAGGGTAAAGAACTCTATATATATTAGCGAGTTTTTTACATCATCGTTGGCCGTCTCTCGCATCCTTTTCTCCATGCCTCTCTATCCTGCCAATCTTCCTCTTCTAATCCTCTCCTCTCCATGTCCTTTCTTGTTTGTTTTAACCACTCTGCTGGTGGTCTTCCGCACTTTCGCCTGAATTTTGGTTGCTATTCTAATATCTTTTTGGGTTATCGATCCTCTTCCATACGTCTTACGTATCCATACCATTTATGTCGTTGTCTCCCAATTTCCTCCGTTATAGGTGTTTCTGCTGCCATTCTTTACCTTATTTCATTGTTTGTAACTCTTTGCAACCTTGATACCCTACAACCCTTCGTAGGAAGTCCATTTCGGTCGCTTCTAACCCTTGTCTATCTCTTTTTGTTACCTCCCATGTCTCTGAAACGTATAATAGTATAATTTGTACAGTAGTTTCATATATTCTTTTTTTTGTTCGTTTTTTTTATTTATTTGAACACAAAAGAGAATTTAGTTTATTTATTGCTTGTTTTCCCTGATTAATGCGATGGGTTATTTCTTTTTTGCTGGATTCTTCTTTTGTTATTTTCACTCCGAGTCACTCCGGCTATACTTCTTAGACTACTTATCTCCGCAGCATTAATCCTATTTTTACGCTTTTTCTGCCAAACCCAACATTCAATACTCTACATCAGTCTAGAAACTAACACACCTCTCTGCAGAGCCAGACGTGCCTTTTTTGACACTGTCTGGGTGTTTATAAAGCCATAAAGTGACCCATTTATTTGTTTTCCTGCCAACACCCTTCGCTTAATGTCGCTGTCATACTTTCCATCTCTCGTAAACTTTGAACCCAAGTATACAAACTCATTTACTTGTTCCACTCTTTTTCCTTTAATCAGAACTTCACAGTTTAACATGCTTTCTTCTCTTTTAAAAACCATTACTTTCGTATTGCTTGCATTTATTTTTATCCCTTTGATTTTCAGGGCATCATGCATAATATTAACCATATCAACCCCAAAAAAGCTCTGCGATTTGACCTTATTATTCAGAAAATACTGAAACAATTGCCTAAAAAAGGACATTGTGAAATTTACGCACTTAATTAATGCGGTGTTTAGACTAAAACACGTACCAGTACTATGGAAAACGGCAAAAATAATAATGATGCCAAAACCAGGTAAATCCCTAAATAAAGTAAAATCATATAGACCAATTTTATTGCTGCTAATTATAAATAATTGAATGGAAACAGTTAGTTCCCAACCACCAGTTTGGATTTCGAAAGAAACATGCAACTGTCGATTAAGTGTACAGAATAACAAATGTCATAGAAACATGCCTGGAAGAAAAAAAATATGCTCAGCCATTTTCCTGGATGTGGCTTAAGCGTTTGACAAAGTTTGGCCTCATTGTGTAACTAAAAAGATACTTTTTCGTTAAAAACAAAGTACTGGTCTACCAGCAAGTGCTTCAACCAGTGTGGACTTACGGCCTCCAGCTATGGGGCTGTACCCAAGAAAGCAATTACAATTGCCTCCAAGTGCTAAGAAACATCGTTAATGCTCCGTGGCATATTTGGAATATCAGGAACTCCAGGTGAGAACATTCAAAGAAGAAATAAAAAAAGTGGCCAGGAATCATGAGTAGAGACTTCACATACATCCAAACGTAAAAGTTCAGCTTTTAGACAATCAAGACTTGGTGCGACGTCTCAAGAGTACTTAACTTTTTGAGCTTGTGTAATTGTGCAGTTATCAGTTAAAAGCAGAAAATTGTGTAGGGTAGCCCACGACAGTGATGTGAGCAAGAGCAGTAAGAGAAACTGAGATGGACCATTGGGAAAATCCAGACAAGTATCTGTAGTCATTTAATTTTAAATGTAAAATGCTTATAAATCTTAAGATTAGTTGCATTCTATATTTAAGAAAAAAACTGGTTCAGTGTCACATTTAATATTATTTATATTTAATGATTATTTGTAGAGAAGTAGACATGTAGACATGTAAAGAATTATGTCCATGCAATATAAAGAATATATACATCTATTTAATAAAAAAATTGTTTAATTTAGGTAAAGCAACCCTTATGTGGGTTTAAAGATAATTTACAGTTTACATTATGCTATTTTAGTTAAGTCTGTTATGTTACTTCGTTCTTATACTTATAAATCAATTTTTCTTTGTTTTCTAATTAATTTCCTATAAATGTATACGATTTATACAAAACTTTCATTAAATGAATGTCATTTTTAAAAATAGTGCGGCAAAAGTTTTTTTTGTATTTTTTCTAATTAACTGAACTATAATTTTCTACTTTCACTATTAATATTATTAACTTTCGTTGATAGGTGATGCTTAAAGATTTTTTGCATAGTTCGTCCAATTATAATTTATAGTTTCAAAATATAGACATAGTAAAAGTTACAGTCGTTAGTAAGTACTATTAGGTATTTTTTAGGTATTTTTTTGCATTTTACGTGTTACTTCAAGCAGAACTTTTTATGAAGAATAACATTTTTGGAAAATTTATGATAGAAAACTTTCCCTTAGATAATAATAATTATATTGATAACAACATATAAATCACCATTGCACAAATACCTAAAAACCTAACTCATTATGCACCAAAAATCAGAAACTAAAGCACCAATCTATTCTAGCAATTGGTGATGTAATATATTTTTAGCAGATAAAATCGGCGGCATTATCACCTTACAGTTTAATACTTGTCTCGTATGGTTTCATATTGCCACATTAGAACTAGTAGTTATGGTATTCGTTAATGGTTATTTTATCATTTATTTCTTATTTACAGTGTAGTTGCTAATAATCTACAATGACCCTCTTATGTTTATACAAGTTTCTTAACGGACGTTGCTGGTTGCTGCATTCTAGAATCAGATTATTACTGGAAATGCGCTAAAGTCACGATTTCTTGAAATAAATTTATACACAGATATCGGGATTCTCATTGTAGGTGTTAGAACTGCTTGCAATAAATCAAAATTAAGATGGTTCAGTGAATATTGCGTATAAATGTGCAGTAATTTCTATTAATTAGTCTAAGGCGTGAAAATTAACTAAATTACTTTAACTTCTACCTCTCGTCCTATTGTAGGATTGCACGTGCACGAAATGCAATTAGTGCACAGCCTATTATTTGGATTTAATTTAATAAAAAATAAAGAAAAATAAGAAAATTAGTTTGCGTCAAAATTTTTGGAATGTTTGTTACATTATTATAATCTACTGTTCAAATACGACCTCTCTCAAATAGACCAGATACCTTTACACTAATTAAAATACTTCTCTTTGATGGATGGACCTATAACAAATTAACCAATAAATACTTTAAGGATTTCGCTAGCCTCTCCTGTTTAAGTTTACTCTAACGTTCAAAGGAAAAGTCAATTCTCAGTTGTTCTATTCATTTTATACTTTATACAATTTACTTTTGCAACGTGCAACTTTTCATCACTGCCGAAATGATTGAAAGGCAGAATAAATATTTTTTACCAAGTCTTGAAAGTTTTCCTAACTCTTCAACATTGAATTCTTTAAAACCTACTTACATTTACATTTTTTTATATACTACTATGCATTCATATTTTTTCGAATTTTTTATTCGACGACTGTAAAAATTTAAAATGTATAAATAAAAATGTAAAAAAAAAAACAAATACACTTCGCCGCGAAATTAACGTATATTTTGTAATGTATAAATAATTTTTCTATTAACGTTTGTAAAAAGTCAATGACTTTGCAAAATATCTATTCAAGTTAAGTGCAACATTATGTGAGTGTAATCCACTCTCGGAACAAATATACAGGGAAATTTTTTTTATTTTTATTTATTATTTGTATTATAATTACGTACTAAAAAAATACAAAAAAAGAATTTCGATAACTGGTAGCAATATCAATAACTGATATTGCCTCTTCTGGCCCCAATAACTGCCTGACATCGTCTTCTCATATTTAAAATCAGATTTTTAATCTCGTCTTGCACAATTTTAACCCACGTCTTTACTAGTCGCAATAACAGTTCATGTAAGTTTGCTGGATGGGATTGTAAAGCTCGAATACGTCTTCCAATGTTGTCCCATAAATGCTCTATGGGGTTCAAGTCTGGACTTCTTGCAGGCCAATCCATTGTTGGAATTTAAGCCTCCTGGAGGTAATTTTGCACTACTCCAGCAACGTGTGGCCGTGCATTGTCATGCATTAACACAAAATTTTTACCTACAAATGGGGCAAATGGTACTACTTGGTACTCTAGAATATCTGTAATGTATCTGGCAGCTGTTAGACGACCTTCTTGAACAATCACCTACTTACGAGCCTCAACTTCACATAAAGATTAAAAGAGATGTGAAAGATAACATTGAAAGAAAGAGCAAATGGTTGATGAAGGTCATCCACTTATTGGACATACAGCCCCTGCATCTCAGCTGAAATCAAGAAAAAGCTCTGAACAACTAGACCATTAATGGCTTTTTTTTAAACCAGAAAAAAAGAGCTGTGAAAACAATCAATTGCTATCCCTACAATATCGGGTTGAGAAGGGATCTCTCCCGGATATAACCTAGTACACTAAATTTAACAAAACTTGCGTTATTAAAGCAAAAATTCTTTTATATAATTCTTTTATAAAATTAGAGCTGATTGTGCTGAAAGGCTGAAATTATTACATTTTTATAGATACACCCTATGTACGATTTTTATAAAACAAAATAGTTAATTTTTTCTATGTATGTCACTCTATCCGATTTATCCGATTTATTAAAATTCAATATAAAAAACCCAATATCTTAACACGAAGCTGGCGAACCATCTTACCTGTTTAAGAGAAAGTCGAAACAGACAAGTGAAAACGTTTCCTCGTCGTTCATAAACCTTAACACACGCTTTAGCGATTGAATGTTTTCTTTCCATTAAATTTACGATTTGTAATATTTACCTCCCAGACTCAAATTGGAACATTGGTGATATGGAAGAAATATTAGAACAACTGCCTACTCCATTTCTAATTGTGGGGGACTTTAACTCCCATAACCAAATATGGAGTTCAAATAAAAAAGATGCCAGAGAACGCATTATAGAACAAATAATAGATGAATACAACCTTGTTATGCTGAACACAGAAGAAGACACTTTTATAAACCTAAGATCACAATCAATTACCGCAATAGACCTGAGTCTATGCTTTCCTATACTAGCTCCAAACTTTAACTGGCAAGTAATAGAGCTCCAAACTTTAACTGGCAAGTAATAGACGATAAACAGCACTCGGATCACTTTCCAATTTCGATAGAGCTGCCCAGCCAAACAACCCAACCGACACCACCAGGAAAATGGTGTCTTAAGAAAGCTAATTGAAATTATTTTCTCTTTGACTAACCTGGAGCTGACTGATACTGTAAATAGCTCAGTTGAACATTTTACAAATGAAATCATAAACGCCGGTATGAATAGTATACTCCAAGCAAAACTATGTCGCAAGCATAACTTACCAAACGCCATACTCTGAAATATGAAATAAAGTCAAACATATAGCAGGGAAACAGTATTCGGCAGTATCCTTCGTCCTCTTAGTAAACGACGAAGAAATAACAGACCCATCAGAGATAGCGACAAAACTAGCTGAACAGTTTAAGAAAAACAGTAGCTCGGACAACTACAGCACGGAATTCCAACAACGAAAGGTAAACAAAGAACATAATGATAATGACTTCTCAGAACACTGTACTTTCGCTTATAATGACCAATTTACAATCGCTGAAATAAAGAGAGCGCTAAGAAAGTACTAAGCATTCAATCTCAAAATCAAACATTATGCACTTCTGCAGGCTCAGAAATCCTCACAATCACCCCCGCCTGTACATAAAAAATCAGCTACTTGAGTAAGTCACAGAAAAAATTCCTGGGAATAATATTCGATAGTAAACTCTATTGGAAACAGCACATTGAATGTTTGGAAAATAGATGCAAAAAAGCCTTAAATGTTATTCGCTGTATAGCGAATATAAACTGGGGCGCAGATAAAGAAGTCCCATCAACAATATATAGATATATGATTCTATCCAAAATCGACTACGGACTAGTGGTGTAATCATCTGCTCGACAATCTCATTTAAAAACACTTTTACAGATTCAATCATGCGCTTTGAAACTAGCCTTTGATGCAATTCCTACACAAGCCCTTTGCCTTCTTTACAATGTCTTTCTGGAATCGCTCGCCTTTTTCTCGGAATACAACAGCTAACTCTCTGTCATGGAGCAGAAATATGGGTACAACCTTACCACCCTAACCATAACACAATATTTTCTAATGAATCACTTAATCTGTATAAGGGGCCGGAGCACAATTACTCGACCTGTCAACGTCCGGATAAAGGAACTCCTAGAACTATATAATGAAGAACTGCCGATAGTATACCCACTATAGCTCTGCGAAGTACCTCAATGGAAATTGAAGCTACCTACCATTTACAGGGAATGCTCCAGATTTAAAAAATCTGAAACACATCCTGGTACCTATCTACCAACAGGCATTCCTTCAACTGATTAACAAATATCCAAATTCCTTAAACATCCATACTGACGGAGATTAACACTTTTTGTTTGATTCGTTTGATGTTGTTAAAAAATGCAATTATTAGTGTTAATAATATTATTTATAAACAGTATTAAAAATAAGAAATATTTGAATTTTTGGAGATTCTAATAAAAATATAGAAATGTATTGCCTAACATAATAAAGCAAGGTTTTAGTTAAAAAATTTAACGTGCAAAACGTAAAATTTAAGGAAATAGTTCGGTATGTTCGGTAGTTTAATATGCGTAAACTGTGAATTGTTGAAATTTTGTTTTAGTTTAATTATTATTTTAATTGTTTAATTGAAAGATGACTACGTACAACAATGAGTAAATATGTTAATATTTTTAAATAAAAAGATAAATAACAAAAACAAAGCATTTATTTTTGTTAAGTATTATTTTGACCACTACTGACAGCCGCTGTCACTTTCTACATCGAAAAAATTCATTCGTCGGTGACGTCACCAAGGTGACGCGAAACCATCAGTTTTCTTTTCATCAAAAATTACTCAACGCGCCTAAAGAAGTTTTCAAATCAAAACCTTTTGACTTTTTTCTTAATTATTAATATTATTAAATCTCCATGTTACGGTGCGGTATCCGCAATATTTTAAAATTTTGAATTTTGTCGCTAGGACTCTTAGTTGGTCAAATTGTTAAGAGAAAAAAGAAGTCTAACCAGCTCGGAGCTGGCACTGTTAGGCTATGTCATTGTCTATCCGAAAACAAATGTTTTGGCAGGTAATATAATAGTACACAGTATGGCTATTAATTTATAGTACTAAAACTTTTAAACAAGTAATTCTTGCACTATCTTTGGTCGTAGGAAAACAAAAAATCTATTGCTACGCCTATTTACATGAACTGACAAATAAAAATGATATTCGTCACTGTACCAGTTGTTACTGATAAAACTGGGATTATCATACTGCAAATCAAGGATTCTAGCGCAGTATTTTTTTTTACTGAAATTAGTCGCACCACCTAACGTGTGGGCCGCGGACGGCCCGCACTGCGACTATTAGAAGGGGAAGGGATAATAGAAAGGAGATGATTGTGGACCCGCTTTTTAAAAAGCTGCAGGTCATAGTTCTCTGAAAAAACTTATTTTGGAAGCTTGTTCCATTCTGTAGCAGCCCTGTAAAAGAAGGATCAGCGTGCCGAGTTCTTCGGCCGAATGTTGCAGTGGTGGCAGCATGACCACCCATTCTCAATTGTTGGGTCATCTAAATGGGCAATATTATCTTTAATTTTGCAGCAAATCTCCGTTGACTACGACGAGGTAAGTCCATAATTTGATTGGATACACGTTCGTGATCTTCGCTGGTATACACTGTTTTTTGTATTGCCCACTATCAGTTTTATATTTGGTTCAGTAATGTTCAGTACAACAACATTACTTAGTGCTTGTATATTGAAATGCTCCGAAAATTACTCACGGACCATTTTGTTTTACTATAGTGCTTAACTAAAGATATTTATCTTTAGTAGATAACATCATTTACTCTCAAGCTTGACACTACAAGGACCAATCTTCATCAAGAATCCTTCTTTTACAGGGCTGCTACGGAATGGAATAAGCTTCCAAAATCAGTTTTTCCAGAGAACTATGACCTGCAACTTTTTAAAAAGCGTGTCCACAATCATCTCCTTTCTATTATCCCTTCCCCTTCTAATAGTCGCAGTGCGGGCCGTCCGCGGCCTACACGATAGGTCTACCCTTTTTGCGACCATTTTCATAAAAAAAAAAAAATTACGAACTTACCAACAAGTCAATGTTTATGTCAAATAACAGTGTCAATTATAAGAGATATTGGTCTACCGTTTCAGTACTGTATATAAATAGCCATATTGTAGTAGTAATAGTAGTAATAGTGGCAACAACAGTTATGAAATTAAAATTAGTTTAACCAAGAGCATATTAATAACTACAGTTAGATGTCAACGACAACAAATTGTGCAAAACGCTTACGTAATACGGCGAGTTTAAAAGATTTTTTAGTAATAAGTAAAATGAGAGTACAATGAAAAGCAATTTGTGATCTCTTAGTTTCGCGCATCGTTGGGTTTGACATTTGCCGTAATATTTACTGTTTATTGGGGTAGCAGTCATGAAAATATTGATTGCGAAGGCAATTTAGAAGATCCGTATTACGTGAGATGAAACCCGTAAGGGAAATGATAACGTTCAAATACAAAAACACGTATAACGGGCCGACTCCCAAATCATACATGATCAAGATAAAAGTTTGGTCTTAGCTTTACCTTCGAATTTTCGTTGTCCTACCCAAAAGAAACGCAAATAGCGAGTAAAATCGTCCAAATTAAAATAATATTAAATTATTCCATCACTGAAAAGATTCAACAAAGGACAAAAAATAATTAACCGTAAGTAAAGTTAAAAAGATGTTTAAACGTTAATATTAATAAAAAAACACTAATTGGACATTTGATGTGTCATTTAATTAGGGCAGTCGTGTTACTTCGTAAGTATTTGATGTTGTAATACAGTCATTTGAGATAGTTCATTGGACCATTTTGTTAAATATGACAAGTTAAACGAAACTTTTAAAGATTCCTAAAAATAAATGCAATTTAAATTATTTAATACTGATACAACTTTAAAAGTATGTCAAAAAATTATTGCATGCAAAAGCAAAATAACGACAATAATGCCTACGACAGTTTAATCCTAGCTCATATGTCGGTAGAGGTTGACCTCGGAGAACATATCTCGATCAGATCAACATTGTTTTGAAGAAAGGCCAGGTCAAGAGTACCAACAACCGACGAGCATGTATGAGAGCACTGATGAAAGTAGATGAAGCAAAAGATGTGTGTAAGAACCGTAGCAAGTGGAAGGAAGTGGTCTCTGCCTACCTCTATGGGAAAAAGGCGTGACTTTATGTATGTATGTATGTATTAAATTAAAAGTATAATTATTACCAACTAAAAATCGCCGTTTTGAACGAAACCAAGAATTTTATTTAAAAAAGTCGTTTATCAGTAATGTTCCTTCATCGACGCACTAAAAAAGAAACATATATGCCAGGACCGGCTTTTACGGTTAAACGATTTAATCCAATTACCAGAGTTGACCTGATGATTTTACCAAGGCATAAAAATTTCCGTTACACTCAGTAGACCTTTTGACTTTTTAACCGTTATCCTGTCATACCCAACAGCCTTACCAAATTTTGTAGAGTTCAACGCTTCCACAATCTCTGACGTACTAATTACACATTCATTGCAACTTTTACTCATGTATTCGAATAGAGCCTGCGCTTGTGTATCATCTTTCTCAAATAAACTTTAAGTATTTCTTTCATCTCTTTAGAACGCAATCCTCGTCTCTCACCATACTACTTACTATCTTGGTTTCCAATTATTTCCAGTTGCGAGGTCGTGTTTTTACCTCTGGTTATTTTAATTAAACCTTTTAAACTTATTTATTAGGATACATAACAAAATATTTTAATTTGGTATTATTTTGTTGGTTCTAAATTTAATATTTTTACAGTTGATCATGTTAAGGAGATACGAATATTAATTAAATAAATATAACTCCTAATTGAGTTTGCTCGCATAAAAATGAATTATTCATTTATAGCATATTTCACGAATATACACGGTGGTTTCGGATTATCGTTCAAAAGTCAATAACCAGTATTCAACTGTATATTTAAGAAGTACGAAAGTAAATTCCCCTAATATTTTTAAAAAATTTCTTAGGTATTTAACAAATTTTATTACTTAAGACAAACCTGACATTTCGAAATAAAACTTTCAACATCTCTAGTCATTCCAGGCCAAAGAAAATTTTTCGAGCCCTTGATTAAGTTTTTTAATACCTAAGTGTGCAGTATGTAATTTTTTAAGCATACACTGTCTTAATGCTTGTGGAATTACTAATTTTTTATCAATATATATATATATATATATATATATATATATATATATATATATATATATATATATATATATATATATATATATATATATTAAGTCATTTACGACGAATAACTGAGATTGTAACTTAAAATATGTTAAAAGTTCAGAGTTTACAAATTTTTTATTATTATCTGGCCAGACATACTCACAGAGTGAGTTTACTTGTGATAAAATTGGGTCGTTTTTATTGCTCTTTTAAATTTCTAAGTCTTTCCTCAGAAATTGAAAGATCAAGTTCTAAAGAATGAACTATCACTGACATATCCGAGTCATTTCTGTTTTAGTTTTAATAAATGATCTAGAAAGTAAGTCAGCTATAAACATGAATTTACCGGGTAAATATTCTATTTTAAATTTGTATTTTAATAGTTTAAGTCTCTGTAATCTGCCACTAACTATTACTTATATTACTTATATTACTTAATTATTGTACAAAATAAGAGAGGTAGGTAAGTAATCCAAACAAATTTCACTCATTAACCAAACTATTAAGCTTTAATTTGGCTTTTTATATTGGCTCATTTTTGTTAGATTTCTAAAAAAGTAATTAGTAATCCTAGGTTATCATTGTAGTGGGTACCGATTATAATTTCAAGTTGTGTTTAAGATGTAGATACATTAATATTGACTGTATACGCTTATTTTACTGCGAAAAAGAACAATGGAGGTCCGTTGCTACCAGTTTTATCAATACGTAAGCGTGTGTGATGCAATGGGTATTGTTGAAACAAAATTAACCCTAGTTTTAAAAAGTATGAAAGCTAGAAATAGTGAACAAAAAAATGAAACATATAAACCCCGCCGACATCCAAAGACTGTTGACTTTCTCGAAGTTTACCAATTTGAAATTTGCGACATTGTGTACAAAATGCGTGAAAAAAAAGAACATGTCTCTTTATATTTAATATTAGAAAAAATAAAAAAAAATTATTTTTTTTTAAAATTTCTAGAACGAGTCTTTGACAAATTTTGAAACATATATGGGGTTGAAGTTTAAAAATAAGGACAACCAAAAGGCTTTGTGTGAAAAAGCTAGAGTCGTGCACAAAAGAATTAAATTTTTAAGAAATTATACTTTTTGTAAACAAGACTGCTCTTTATTTGTTTATCTGGACGAAACTTGGATTTTTTCTAAAGGTAGAACAAATATAATTTAGCAGGACGATAACATAAAGTCTATAAAACACACCGACGGCGAAGAAAAAAGACACATTATTGTGCATGCAAGTGAAAAGCATGGTTTTTCTTGTTAATGGGGCGGATCTTTTATTTTCGTCAAAATCAAAATCAGCCGATTATCATAACGATATGGATACAGAAATGTTTGTGAAATGGTTAAAAGAGAAACTATTACCATGTTTACATAAACCATCTATCATTCTATTGGATAATGCTCCGTACCATTCGGAAATTATAAATAAGCAACCAACAAACTCCTGGACGGTACAGAAAATAAAAGAATGAAATTATTATCGCTAGCTAAAAGGCACAAGAGAGAAAACATTTACAAAACTTATCATAACAATCACATTGGATCTAATGGTTACAGTGATAGGGCTGTTTTGAAAACCTGGCAAGGAGCACTTAATACTGCCACTCCTTAAATTTTGGAAAAACGTTTCACAAATTGTGAAAATTTAATAGAGAAATGGTGGGTTTGTAAAAACCGCATCGAAACAATTAATCCTGTTATCATTTACAATCCGAATGAGAATAGCGACGACAGTGATTCCGATTGTGATGACTATAAATCTGATACTTGATAATAACGTAAGTACTATATGATTAAACCTATTTATTAAACTTGTACCGATACTTTATTTTTGTTGCATCCCCCTTTAATATAATTAAATATGTGCCTTTTTCTAATAAAAAAACTCATCAAGAGCTACATCAACGATTTCTGTTCACAATAAAGCAAAACATAAGAATAAAACCTCTTAACAAAAGCATAATAATAAACAAGAAATTTTCGGGTATAAATCTTAGGGGAATTTACTCTCAACCCCTCAACACAGTGCGCCCGTTAAGTCGATGCCTCGGTGACTAATCCGATACCGTCGTATATTGGTGAAATAAGCTAAACTTTTGTTATTATTAGTGTATTTTTATATTATTTTTTTTTCGGTTTTAAGATAATTTTAGGTTATATTACTGTTTTTTGCAAAAATATTTTGTAATTGGGACTACTCGTTTAATGAATAAATAAATCAATCTTCTCGTAATTGTTATCTAACTTACCTTGTATTATTCTCAGTTTCTTAATCAAGATAATTGTTTCGAGCAAATAATTGATGAAAATGTGTGTTGCATTCAACTTAGCTTAGTTAAAATTTTAATTGTGTTTGTAAACAAATCCTTAAAATACCATTGCTGTCCCAGTTTCAAGAATAAATTTTCAAAGTGAAATGATACATACGTAAAGTGCTTTCTTCGTTGTTAGTTTTATGCCAAATCTTGCATTTCGCTTTTAAACTACGATGTATACAAACCAAATGAAATATGATATTTGATTTTACTGCTTCTTTTTTTTTATTTATGTAGTACACAAAATATTTTAACGATTTTTACTTTATTTTTTAAATAATTAGGTTTTATAAAAGCAAAAAATTTTAGTTATTTCAAAAAAACAGCATTATTTAATTTCAAAAGTTTTTCTATAGATAATAATTTTTAACAAAACAAACCGGAAAACAAATATTAAAACAATATCCCACATTTTTTTTTATTTACTTATGCCATTAAATAAATCATTTCCAATAAACAAAATCAATATTGAAAAAACCATAATGCAAATCATAATAAATATATTTTTCAATTTTCGAATATTTACCTCAAGTTTTAGAATCAACATAGGTTACAAAGCTACACAAGAGAGTTCTTAAATTGCCAATAAGCCAATGCCTTCAAGCAACAATTTTATGTTTGGTGGAATCGATTTGTGCACGATAGAAAAAGGAGAAACTTCGTTAACAAAAACATGTATTTTTAAATTTTCTGAACTGCGACCGGAACATATTCAATTTAAATATTAAGTATAAATATGATGCGTATGTTCTGAAATCATGTATATCATTTAGTTTTAAGCTGGAACATTATTTGTTTTAAAGATAAACAGGAATTTGATATTATAAAGTGTACATGAAGTTTAATATTTGATATTTAACTACATACTTTTTTTAATAATTTATAAATTTAAGATTTTCTTGCGAAACAGCCAAATGAAATAAGTTTATTATTTCAATAACTGTGCATATTTATAAAGATTTCCGAAAAAAAATAAGGTTTTAGATAATGAAATTACATCTTGTAATGAAAAAATTTCATCCCTACATTGAACCCCTTTCAAGTGACAGTTATAACACCCCAAATTTTTAAATGAGAATTAGGGGCTCGTAATATACATCATTAAAAAGGTCTCTTCACTATCATCTGATTGATGAAAATCGCTATTAATAACTTAATAAGTAATACCTGTTAGTTCTTGATTATGTCAAAAAACAAAACAAAACATAAATTTTAATGTAAGAGATGTTTAAAATGCTTGCCTTGGCAGAATAATCTTAACCATCTCATATTCGCTGGAATATGTGGGTTTTCTGGATCAGGATATAAGTTTGCCATAGTTAGCACGACATAATTTTGGTGCATTGCTAAATACTTATCTTATTTTAAATTGTCATGAATAAGAAAGAAACCAATGACAAGGTTTTCAGCTATACCTATCCAAATATTAACATTTTTAGAGTATTGCACATCTTAATCTCATTTCAAAAGCGCTTTTTTTTTTCTAACCCCTGAGTAATCATCCAGCCTTCCATTCCATAGAGAACGATAGGAAAAACATAGCAGCGGACCATTTTTTAACTAGGTTCAAGAAATAAATTACTTTTAACAGTACTTTTTTCATTTCATTAAAAACTGCTCTTGCTTGTTTAATACGGCTTTGTATTTCTTGACACATATTCCACTTTCCATTGACCAGACAACCTAGGTACTTAAAATGTTCACACCTCTGTACCCTTTTGCTGTTAAGGGTAAGATTTACAAAAAAAGGTTTTTTTTGTCACTAATATGCTCTTCTCTTATCCAGTGGGGATTATCACCACAGGTTTTAGCGAATATAGAATGGTTCCTGCTCCAGCACCGCTACATTACCTAATCAGTGTCCGGTAGTACCTTGATCTAATATTTACAAGTCGGTGCATAGGATGGCGGGCAAGATCATCTAATCCTGCGCTATTAAACTTCTTATAGGGACGGTTTTATTTAGGATTATGATGTGGCCAAAAAATTCGAGACGAGCATTTTAAACATCTTTTACATTAAAATTAATGTTTTTTTTTATATTATTAAAAACTATTATTTTTTTCTAACATCCAATTTAAATTAAATAACATCCTTATTTTGCTTCTAACCAAGTTTTATTTACCCGTGAAAACCGTATTAAAATCCGTTAATAATAGTAATTTCAGAGATGTGCCCGGAGAAACAGACAAACAGACTTGTAATAAAGAATTTATTTTAAAAGCATAGATACTTCAATTTTATTTATGTGTATAGTTTTAAACAAATATTGGTACTAAACAATGAGCTGTAAATTATTTAAACTTATATTAGAACATTATATATAATAAAATTTTATCATTTATTTACAAACATTTTTTAAAGAAGAATAAATCAAACCAATTTAAGTTTATTTGAGGTAAAAATCGTTTTACTCAAATTCCTGTTAAAATTCTGACAAAATATAAGTCAGAAACGAAACGCTGAGATATTAGAACAGTCATTTACTTCCAGTAAGGCCAAAATCAATGAAGTTGGATTATACAGCGCGATATCTATTCTTTCCGGAAAGTAAATCCCTATCGAGCCGAATTCTCGCTGACCGTTTTAGACATTTTTGCTCATTCATTTCTACATTTTTCTTTTATTTTCTTCGTTGCTGAAATAGTATTGTAGATTATTGTGAATTTTAAAACGATGGAATATAATCATGTCAGTTATTTCACTCATAAAAAGTCAATTAAACTTCTAAAATGCACTAAATATTGTTTTATGTCTATTATGTTTGTAAAAAACACTCAAATTAGCATATTATGCATTGTGTTATACGATATTTTTAAGTATAAATACATTAAAGCTTGAGGTTCATTACAATAATGTAGGTGGTTTTCATAGACGCTGACATCTATTTTAACAATAAATGTCGTAAGTTTAATGCTAATGTATATATATATATATATATATATATATATATATATATATATATACTAACTTACAATTCACAGTCGAATGTGAAAAAGATAATACCATCCCATTTTTAGACACCAAGCTCATTAGAACTGAAAGTAATACTATAATTTTAGTCTGGTATAAAAAAAAACTACTTCTACTTCTGGGAAATTTAATACAGTAATAAATATGAAAAATATATTTCCCATGAATCTTTTTTACAACAAAATTTGAAATAACTTTTTGATATTTTTAAAAACAACGGCTATCCCAAACATATTTTAAAAAGATTATTACACAGTTTAAACTGGTTTGATGGTTCAACTGAGGATGCTAACATATGAATAAAGTATAAGAAAATGCCTTAGACAATTTATCCCAAAAAATTATCAATATTTTCATAAACACATATAAAGATTGCTAAATACAACATTTTAAACAATTTGGATTTATTTTCCAAAGTCAAAGACAAGACACCCATGTTATATAACAGCAACATCATTTACCAACTTCCTTGCCTGGAATGTCAAAGTTGCTAGGTGGGACAAACTTCACAGTGGTTAAAACAAAGAATAGCCCAACATAAAAGTGACTGTCGTTTAGGAAAAAACTCATGTGCGGTGGTTGAACACTACCAAAAAACTGGTCATCAATTTGATTATAATAATGTTAAAATACTTGAACATGAAAACAATTATAAGAGCAGATTATTCATAGAAATGTACCATATAAATAAACCAAGAGCACAACGGTAAATTATAAATCTGATACAGGACATTTAAGCAATATATACTGTAACATTTTGCAATTCACTTAAACTTAAGATGAAATTGTTGTTTGGTTTGTTTTTTTTTATTATTATTTCCTTCTTATTCTGGGTTTCTTCAAACACCCTGTATATGCATATATTTATGTACTAATCACATTGTAAAAGAAAGAAAGAAATCATTGTGTTATTTTTGGCTTTTTTACCCAAAGTTTCTTTCTCTCTTCTTATTAAATAAACATTTATCACAATTCTACATTTCTAGTCTGAATGTGCCGTCGAACACATGTATTTATATTTTATATGTTTTCTAAGTAATTTTTCATTTTTTGTACAACTACAGTATTGTGTCCCTTTTTTATTATATATATATATATATATATATATATATATATATATATATATATATATATATATGTTTAAAATATTTATAAATTTTAAATCTTCGTCACTTTTCCTCTTCATCACATTAAGATATTTTAAAGAATTTTTCCGTTTTAATTGTTTTAATTTAAATTAAATACTATGCAATAACAAATAAATATATAATTTATTTAATTCTTCTCCTTCTTTCGATTGCCGAATATGGACCACGTGGAATAACTTGTGATTATTCCTCTTTTTTGTTTTTTCTTTTTTAGTCTTTCATCATGTTGTTTTTTTCTTTTTTTTATCCATTGTGCTCCGGTCTTTTTTTGGCTTTTCTTCAAAACGCTTGAATTTTCTAATCTTCTAATCTCTTCCCCTCCTTACCATTAATTTTCATGCTTTTTCTAACATTCTTAATATATGATCAGCTGTTTCGTCTTCTACGCAGCAAAACCTACAGTCCTTTTGTTGACTCAGACCTATCCTTCCAAGATGGTATCTTAGACTGTAAGCAGTGCCGTCAGAATTTGCAGGCCGTTCCTACTACATTCCAGGATTTGCTTGGTCGTGTTTTTTTTAAGTATTTAGGTAAAAACGCCTTTGAATGTGTCAACCCTTGTGCAGGAGTCTTTTTCTCTTCTTCCAGTCCGAAATAATAGTTTTGACAGCACTTGTGGTGACTTCAAGACTGGTTCTGGTCCTATTAACGCAGATTCCGCTTTCTTTGTTGCGAGTATGTCAGCTTTCTCGTTGACCTCTACCCCCTGGTGCCCAGGGCCTCACAACCAATCCACACTGTTGTTTGCACCAAAGCACTTTAGCGATTTGATGCAGTTTCATACAAGCTTAGAGTTTATCATGTTGGAGCTTAATGCTTTAAGAGCAACCTGGCTATCTGATATGATACTTACATTTTTGCTCACAAGAGGTATGTTAGCTCTTTTACACACAATTTGATATCGAAGACTTTAACCTTAATAGCTTGATAAAAGTATTATAGTATAGTTTTGCATTTATGAATAAGGACTTTTTGTTATAAATATCTTAATTTATTTAACGCATTTGTAATTATAATAAAAACAAAATCCATTTTTCTAAGTCGTTTAAACAAAGGGTAAAACATTTAGGCACTGTTGGCATCAACTTTTAGTAAAAAACTAGTATGTATTCATAGTAATTTCTTGTTAGAAATTTTTTTTTTTAAATTAAATTAATAAGTTTTTTAGCCACACTAAGTATTATTTATTAACGTATTTAAATAACCATTTTAAATCTTTTAATTTTGTATAAAACTTTAATACCCAATAAGTTGCATAAAATATTTTGAATAAATACCAAAAAAGTTATTGGAAATGAAAATAATTGACATATCTTGCTGTAAAGTCATAAAGTCAATGTTTATCACGAACATAAAAAAGTTAAGCGGCTTTACTATTGGAAAATGTCTAAATTGGGTCAATCTCGCAATTTTATGTTTTGTCATGATCATAAACGTTAGGTACACTTATTCCAACTATCTCCATATTCTAAATGTGGAAGTACATAGTTTTGATTTCCTATTGTCTACATACAACTTTTGAAATGAGATCGCATCTAAGGGCATTGTGAGAGAGTACGTTAACTGATTTGTTGTTTGTATTTGCAGACCTTATCAACATTCAGTTGTCAGGAACGCTTCTTATGGAAACGTTTGCTATTACAAATGAAAAAGATTAGAATATTCGGTACGTTAAAAATACTGTTACCCAATTATGTTAAAATTATATAAATACCTAACTTATCACCAATTTATTAGCAAATTAATCTAAATAGATTGTAAAAGGAAAAGCTCTTATATTTTAAATATTAAAATATATCTAAACTTTATTAAATTTGGCATAAAAAAAAAACTAAAAAAGCTCATGATATTTTTTACGTTTTTTTTTACATTAAAGCAAAAAATTGTATTTGGAACGAAAAAAGAGAAAACAACGACCTACGTACTTAACCAGTTGATAGGTCTACCATTTAAAAAAACGAATATGGTTTTTCTATAGATAAGAAGTAATTTGCTATTGATTAATTAAACAACAAATTTAGAAGACTGCTGCACGTTTTAAAATATTCCCGTGAATCATACACGTGTGCAATTAAAGACCAACATTTAATATTTTTCAGATGCTATCTGGGCCAATAGCGTCTAGCTGGTGACGCTAATGAATGATAAAACATGAAAAAGTGAAAGAAGAAGGCATTTTGGGCTCTACTTAAATCGCAATTAAGAGGCAACTGCCAGGTCGAACCGTGTAGTCTGAAACGATTTACGATTGTGCCACTATGGGACATGAATGCTAATGCCTAATGTCTCCGTTGCTATTGCCATCCCTAGATCTGGATCAGTGGCTTCCTATATTTTTCTATTTCCCAAAAAGCAGTTTACAAAAGGTCATTAAAACGTACCACCATAAATCATTTAGACAAGACTCCTTTCTTACCAGACTTAAAATTTGAGCAACCTTATGTAGCTTTTGCCCGTGACTTCGTCCGCGTAGAGGTCTTAAATGGTTCTAATAGGATGTTTAATTGGTTTTTTACGTTATTAATTTTGTTATAACATATAAATTATTATGTTAAAATGTTTTTATACTTATAAAATATAACAATCTTTTGTATAGTGTAGGGATTTAAGGGTTAAATAAACATGAAATTAAAATAAAATTTTGTTATATTTTATGAACACGAAGCTCGGCATTTGATCTTATATTTTTTTGTTTTTCCTTCGGGTGCAGACTTTTATGGAAAACCACACTCTCTTGAATTCGAAGGGGTAATTTGATGGTGTTAGGGGAATTCTAGGAATTAATACAGACTCTCCTTGAGAACAACCTGTCAGTATAGTTGCCTCGATTACATTGCGATGCAATGTTTTCACTTGCAATTTGGTGCCATTGTTTAATTTTGGTGGATTTATATTGCGCAGCAACATAATTGGCGCGCCTACTCTCAATTTTAATATGTGAGTTGGGAGACCGAAAAGCTTTAGCGTATTCAGGAACTCGACCGGATAATGTATCATCGGTGTTTATCACTGAGTCGACGGATTTATATTGATATTCGACCCCTTCGAATGATCTCAAAAGTATTTTATTTATGACTAACGCAACAGGTCTGAGAACTGTCCGGCAGTAACATCTCTCCTAAGATGGACTCTCATATTTTTGGTAAGGCTCAGTTTTGTTACTGAAGGCCACAATCGAGACCGCTTCACGCACGCTTTAACTTCGTCCGCTCGCGTTCCTCTGGGCACTACTAATCTGCCGAAAATCGCCTGCTAACAATACAGTAACTCCTCCCATTTGACAATTATTATTCCTATCATTTTGTAAAGATCTATTTAGGGCTTCGAAACCCCCTTTATAAGCCATAGTACTCTTATACCAAACAATTAATTTTGTTTTGTGGAGTACTTCTGCCATATTACTATTGAAGAGTGGGGTTTCGGTTTGTATCAAATCGAGAGGAAGTTTAAACGCGGAGTGTGCAGTTAAGGTATAAGGTAAGTTTTTTATTCAAATTTCCAAGAACAAATAAAATTGAAATTTTGAATTTTAATCCGATTTAAATATTCCTTTATATTTGACATTCCAATTTTAAAAAGTATTGAATTGCACCAAGCTTTTATGTGAGTTTTTGAATAAAATCGGATTTAGTTTTCAAACATGTGTCAAAATAAAATGTAATTTAATTTAAAAGCACTAAGGAGTACTGATATCAACTTCGATGCAAATCACCCCCAAAATAAATTTTTACTCCTTTTCAAGGAGAATACGAAACACATCTACCATCAATTCTGTTGAAGAATGTTTATGCAAAATTTGTAGTAGATTGGACCAAGGAATCAAGTTGTCCCATACAAACTTTGCCCCAATTTTTACTCACTTGGGAGCAGAATTCGGAAAATCCTTTCTTATCGAAAGCCTACGTCATACAAAGAACACACCCTCCAAGTTTCAGGTCTCTACGATCAGCTGTGCGTTGATCTGTTATATGTATAGATTACTAGGAGGGGTAGATGTTACCACCAGAATCTTAAATAGGAAAGGGGGTCAAGTGGCACATTTTGATGGGCGTTTAATTCTCTTTCCTATGGTACCATAAGCAGTTTCCGAAAAATAGCGTTATAAACTTACAGAAGTATTTAGAACTTGCCTTCACTGAGATGCAATATTGTAGTGACTCTCCTTTTAAAGTGGCATCGTTCCGACCCTTGAATAACATAAATAAATCTATTTGGCACGTGTGATTTTTTATTTGTTGGTTATTTTTTTTTTACAAAAAAACTTTTAATTTGCGAGAAAGAAATTTCAAACATGGAATCTACTTACACTCAAGAAAGATATCTAAGGGAATTAAAGCCGGTGTTATCGGAGGCCATTCAGCTACTCCCCTTCTGCCAATCCATATATCCAGAAATCTCTCATTTAACCACTATCGGACGGGAAGAAAATAATGAGGTGAAGCACCGTCCTACTAAAATGTAACAGATTCTCCTGCAATAGTAAATTACGTTCTGCATTTATTGGAGTTTCTAGCTCGTGAGTTATAAGAGGATCGATAGTCAATAGTAAGGTACAGATTGCCAGTCAAATGTTCTTCAAAAAATAAAATACCAATAATGGCAATTCCAAAAATACCAGTCCAAACATTAATCTTTTGTGGGTGTTGTGTATGTCCTGCTCAAAAAATATGCGGGGTTTCATTACTCCAATAGCGACAATTTTGTCTATTAACATTGTCATTCAAAAAAATTAATATTCATCGCTAAAACAGATGTTTAACAAAAGACTCAATAAGACACGGTTTTACAAAACTCTATTTTCCTATTATAATTATCCTCATGGAGCTCTTGAAGGATCTGTATATTATATGGATGCAATTTATGCATTTTTAGCCTTTTTTTCAGTCTCCCGTGACATTCCCATCTGTTTTGCTACTGATCGTAAGAAGCTAGTGGGCTCTGCAACAAATGTTCCAAAAACTTGAATTTAAGCTTCTTCATATGATACTCTGGGCTCTTTTTTTATTTTTCACCGAACCAGTTTCGTAAAACTTTGTCACCAATTCAAGCACATCCATTTGAACTATCGAAAAGTAAGACCAAAATAGAAATATACCGCAATCCCCGCAGAACTAACTGGGATAGATACAGAATAGACCAAGAGAATGGGCTGAAGGGGATAGAGAAAAACATAACGAATACAAATAATCTTGAGATGGTTGTGGGTCAAATATAGGACGTAATCACCTCAGCATACAATGACAACTGTCCGCCCACCAGCAAGGAAACTACCAGGAAAGTGCTCTGGTGGAACAACGAACTTGCTAAAAAAAGAAACTGGTCAGGAAACTCTTTAATAAAGCAAAAAACTCAGAGAACTGAAGGGAATATAAGAACTCACTGAGTACAATAAAGCACCAAGGCTGGCCAAAGGAGTATCGTGGAGGAAATGCTGTGAGGAAGCACACATGAGGAAGCAATACCCTACAAGATACTCTTCAAAGAACCCCAACAAACGATTCAAACAATCCAAAGAGAATCAGGGTGATACACGCAGAATGACAGAGATACCTTGTAATGTACAGAGTACATTTTCCAGGATTAATAAGCACAAATATATCAATCGAGACCTGGAGATACTCAGAACTGAAACCTTCCTCAAGGGCCTTCATGGAAAAATGGCAGGTCCCAAAGAAAATGATAGATGTGGATAAAACAAAATGGGCGATCAACTCATTTCAACCGTATAAATCGTCAGGGACGGATGGTATTTATCCTATAATGCTATAGAAAGGAAAATACCTGTTAGCACACAAAATATGCATGGTTCTAAAAGCCAGTCTTGCACTGGGACACATCAAAAACAAGGAGAGCAATCCTAGTTATCTTCATTCTCAAACCTGGAAGAACCGCACAGGATGGAGCGAAGGCACTCAGGCCAATAAGTCATTTATACTTAAGACATAGGAAAAACTGTTGAACAGGCACATCAGGAATACGGTGTTGATGAACCAGTCCCTACACAAGGATCTATATGCCTACACAACAGAAAAATCCACAGATACAGCTTTACACCAACTCGTGGAGAAGGTAGAAACTGCACTGAGAAACAAAGAGGTCCTGCTAGATTTATTTCTAGAAATCGAGGGAGCATTCAATAATACATCTCTAAACTCAATCGCAAGGGCATCGAGACGAAAAGGCATCGAACAGAAAAGTTAATTATTCGCGAAAGTGACAAATTCGTGTTAAATAAGGTTATTAAAGTGTGAAGGAAGTTTACCTTACCTGCAAGTCATTCACATTATTCAATTGTGCAATTAATTGTTTAATTGTTATCGTTAATAATTTGCTTGATAAAAATAGAAAATTAAAAAATTAGATTTTTTTGGTCTGTTACTTTTAAAATATGAGTAATATAAAAAAATTGTTGAGGACTTTTCTATAGAGGCAAGGGTCAGATGATCTACAAATTCAATTTTAACTTATTATTCTATCTGTCGTAGTTTAGCTAAAAAATATGAAAAACCGAAAATTTTAAATTAAAATTTTAAAGCTCTGCAGAAAATAAATTATTGACGACAGAAACTTGACTCAATAAAATAAATATTTTGTTGACAATGTTTTGCTAAATTTAAATAGAAAAACTTTACGGTCCATGAAGAACCTTTTAAAATTAAAATTTTGAGCCGCGCTTTGAAGCCAACGTTTGTTTCGATGTATTCTACGATATTTTCAAGTGAGAGTAAAAAAATAAATTTTTTTTTTGGCACACCCTTATACATCATATAATACAAACATCCATTTTTATATATACAGATTTATTCTTTTGACAATTACAAACTGTTTTAGTGGCTTTTTCGGTAGCAGTTACTTAACACATCTGGAACATTTTGTAAAAAAATTTATTGCTATTTTGGAATTACGTATTAGCCAACAAAGTGCATACATTTATGTTACGTAGTTACACCGGTGCACAACTATACAATGGCTTGCTTCATACATACAAGTATACAAAACGAAATCAGGAATCTAGGAAATCAAATCCCGCAACACTTTTTAGTCAGCGGGGTTTCGTCAAAAGAGATAAAGGCTACAGCGATTCAGTTCAACGAATAAGTCTGTTGACGTATCGTTTTATGTGTTAAAGTTATAGACTGTATATTTTATCGTAGAATATCTTGTGTTTAACAATTTAACAATGAAAATATTTTTTTGTTTAAAAATGTGTTTAACAATTTTTTTCTTTAATTGTCCATGAGTACGTCATATTAGTTCTACCCCACTAAACCAAACCGCTGTACATGTTTCACTTCCTTGTAGAAATATAATGTAGTGTAAAATTTTTTTTTATTTTACCAACTTATTTTTGATTACACGTAATATTTATTCGTAGTCAATGATTCACTAAATTTAATACCACCATGGAGCCTTTGTCTGACAGACATACAGCCAAACAAATGAAAAGAAAATAAGTCTCGCCTATTAAAACTAAACTATCAGACGATACGCTCCTGATTAAAATATCAATATTAAACTATCTGTGTGGTTGGTTTTCGGTCCCCGGTTAAGGGTAGTAGGACGAACGTACCTGATAAAAACAGGCAACCGTTCTTATCGTTTTATTCAGTTTCATACCCTCCTCTCAACGCCACCCAAAAGGAAATATTTACTCCAAGATGTATCCCAACATTCTCTTTTTTTTTAATTTTTTTCACAATGGACATTCATTCGTTTTTGATAATTCTTTAATCTTCTTTATAAAAAAGTTTTTTTTCTTGTAAAATAGATCAAACCTCGGTAATATGTGGATTGAAAAAAACCTTGAAATTGTGAAGCGTTCATTGTACAATACCGAGAAAAATATTAAGGTTTTGAACTAAAAATTGTTTTTATTATCACAAATACCTTTAACGCATTATGTACGTAGAAACAAGTAAAAATTTAATTCAATAATAACATTTATTTTAAATACTGGTCATTATGATAATTTGAAAATAACATTTAAAAAATATTAAAATCTGTAAAACAAAATTTATCGTTTAGTTAAGAGTAAATTGACCACGTAGTGTCGATTTAAGTTAAAAGTAGCCTAAAGACGATCATCTTGGTTGCCAATATAGAGGGTAGCGATAAGGAGAACAATCCCTGTGTTAAAAAAATGTCCCTAAAAGTATACTAAATTAAGATGTAGCAGAATACCATTTTTAAAAAGAGCGCCCAAGTTTTGAGACAAAGGACATAGGATGTTGTGCATTTTTTTATTCCTTTTTACTTTTACGTTCAATTGAGCAACTTTTTACTGCATAATTGTTTTTTTTTAAATTATTGCGTATTTATTTTCCTGTAATATACTTCACTTCATCTATAGTTAAATCCCACAATTGTGAAGAGTGGCTCATATTGAAGAGCGATTTTATAGGCTAAGCGAATTAGACGTTTACCCTGTACTAAAAAGTTGTTTTTAATAGTTGCTGAATTTTTTAATACCGACAAAAAAAGAAATATTTAGTATTAGTTAATAAAAAAGTAGGTGGGTTCTAACAAAAACTGTTTAATCTTTTACAAATTTACAAAAACCTTTTTCTTTTACTTACTCTCCAAAGACTATACGTTCAGGTAGTTTTATAAAAATTGAGAAAATCGCTATCTTTATATATTTTTTTGTATAACTAATTTATTTGTTCATTATTTACTTCCCGAACAGGTCTTATTTTGTTGAAATATTTTCGTTAATTTGACTGGTTTATTTTTAAACTGTTCAAATTTCTTCTAAGCGATAAAGGGTTCCATGCAAAATAAAACCTTGTCAGCGTGTATGATTCAACTTGAAGGTACCGGCATGGCTGTAGTTTATGTCTTTCTCTAACAGTAGATAATAGACGAGATAAACAATGACGTCGCTTATCAGGTAGTTTCTGTCAGTTTCATACACGTGCTGCTATGATTTCGTAAAGCAGAGACTGGAATTTTTTTGTATTATTAGGGAAAGGCGTTTTTACGTTTAGTTTCGATAATAGAACTTAAATGGGCTCAAATAAAACATAAAGTAGCAAAGAACAATGTAACTTTCAAATTAAATGACCTAAAAAATCTGCTTAGTAGTGCCGTCAACAATGTAACCTCACAGTCGTGGATAAAATGTATCGAACATGTAATGAAAGAAGAGCAGAATATGTGAAATCTTGATAATTGCATTGAAATTACCATCGAACCCGTAGTTGTGGATCTAGGCGAAGATACTACTGATGAATCTGAAGATGACATAGACGACTCAGATTAGAATAAAGGTAAGTTTTATCTGCTCACATTTTTTATATTTAATAGAAATAAGTATTCAATTATGTTTAACTATTTATTACTATTACTATCATTACTATAAAACAGCTTATTTCAGATCTAACCTCACGTCTACCAGCGCCACCTTTATATACCACATTTTGGTAGACACTTTTTCAATAAAAGTTGTATATAAGATTGTTATCCAATATCTCTAGCCTCCATAATTGTTAACCACGTTATCAACCTTGTCGGTGGTTGCCACGTTCGAAACAAGATATTGACAACCAAGTTGATGTGTCCATTGAGTTGAAAAGTCCGTGAGTGAATTTTCATATTTTCCAAAGTGAATTTTTACTTTTTATGTAGATTTTTTTGTGTCATATTAATTAATTCCCTGATTTTAATACAGCGATTGGCATTTAAAAATAATTATCGATTTGTTACTGTGTGTACTGTGTAGTCTTAAATGAATTGTACGAAGATAAGGTGCGTCCAGGAATACTGGTCATATGCTTAGATAATTTGGACATGTAAAGAGGATGAAAGAAAATTGACGACACAGATTTATAATGCAAGTGTGAATGAGCAAGTCGGTAGAGGTTGACCTAGGTAAACGTATTGTAACAGAAATTTTTCCCAGTAATTGTGATAGAAAATCATTAGAGCCGGCCCTTGCATTTTAGCAAATTTATTCTGGTTCCGATGCCGTAACTGGTTGTGTTTTAAGCGATAGCGGCTAATACGATTTGGTTTAAAAGGTCCAACTATTAAAAGTCGATAAATGTTATATTATAAGTTTAATATAGTTACATTTATGATTTAATTGGTGAGTTTATTAAATTTGTTAAATTATTTTTCCAATAATAACAGTGATCTTATTTTATTATTTCCAAAACTATATGCTGTACGTTTTTCTTTGGGGAAATCAGGTGTATTCTTATTTATTTGTGTAAATTGTTTTTATGATTGTAATTTAGCATTGACGGAAAGTTTTTCATTTCAACTTTGTTTACATTTTTAATACCAAAAGCCTTGTTTTTAATATAGAGAATATTATTCGCAATTATTATTATTAGTTTAATTTATTTTAGCTATCGTTTTTTTTTTGGTTGGTTGGTTGGCTGTCACGACTTTTTTTTGGTCTGTCAAGGACTTTTTTCCTTTGGTAGTTCACTGCTTTTTGGTTATTGCGATCGACCGATGTGTTTTTCCCTGATGCTTTGGCTTGGCACTGACATTTCGTCGACTTTTCACCATTTTTGGATATACTTTTGGACCATTTTCGCCGTACAGACGTTGGTCTGTTGCCGTCCAGGCCTTTGAATTATTGGTTGCTTAAGCGTTTCAGTTTTCGCCGCTCAGTCATTGGATTTTTAGCTGCCCAGACGTTGAGGATTTTCGCTCCTCAGTTTTTTGGATTTTTTTACCTATCTCCGTTTTGGATCTGATTTAGTTTTTCTTTTTGTTTTTTTAATTTTGATAATTTTTTTCCAAGGTAAAATGTAAACAGTGCTTTTTTGTAATAAACCTGTATTTATATTTTTCGTTTAAAATAATTGCTGGAAGAAAAAGAGGTGATAACGGCCTTAAAGACAAAATACGTTGCTCGTTTTGAAGTTTTAAAAGTATTTAATTAAATAGTACGGTTGAATTGTTTTTGAGGTTTGATTGACTTTTAGTTATTTTCAGAAAAATCACTTGGCGCCCTAACGTGGTTTAGCTTTTTTAATTTTCAGTTAGTTTGGTTAAATAAAAAAAGGGGTGGATAGGTCCGTGAACTGATCTCTCCGTTTCCTTAAAATTAATTTAATCGAGAAATCAAGAATTCGCAATACCCTGAGCAAGAGTTTTTAATTTTTTTAACAGTAACACGATTTTAGACGCCCAAAGGCAAGCGAATTACGTTGCATTATCTCGATCAGACCAAAATGGCTATGAAAAAGGCCAGGTAAAGAGTACCACCAACCGACGATCATGTAAGAAAGCGCTGAGAAAAGTAGAAGAAGCGAAAGGCCTAGTAAGTAAAAAGAAGTGATCTTTGCCTACCCCTACGGCAAAAAAAGTGTGACTATATTATGAATGTATGTATTTAGTCAATTAAGCAGAATATTATATTACTGCCGTTGTATGCTTTCTGTCATTCATATATTTATATATATATATATATATATATATATATATATATATATATATATATATATATATATATATATCAATGACAGAAGGCATAAAACTACAAATGTAAAACCGTTGACAAGGCAATTTTTTGAAGACGGTTCTCGTTAGGAGTTGGTTTTAGTACTTTTTTAGTATATATTTTGGTGTGTACTAATTCAGTAGCTAAATTAATTTTACTCCCTTCTAATTTAATGTTCACAAGCAAGCATCACTTTTGGAATCGATATTTTTATGTGCTAAATGGGATTTATAATTTTCCATTTTTTCGCTGAGTAGTTACATTTAAAAAAAAATTTTTTTCGTTAATGTAATTGTTTTTAGCCTTTATGATGAAAAGTATTTTTATATTTCAAACATAACAAACTACCCCGTTCTATTTAGCTGACAATAGACAAGGAATTATTTTTATGAGCATACTTAGCGCCGAAATTCTCAACTTTGGAGATTGGATTTAACGGGGGTTTTGCTTTAGCTTTCGGTTTGTTTCTGAATGTTGTATTGTGAACGTTATTTTCAGGAGTATCCCAAGTTGGAACACATCCTTTTGACATGGTACAGAGGCAAAAGTTTCATTCTCTTCTGCCACGATAATAAACGGATCATATAAACTGGAGTTAATACCTAGAAAATGTAACGAGTGCTACCGATTTTGCCGTGCATTCGAAATTCGCAAAAGAACTATTTGCTCTATTCTATATATATATGCTAAATATATTAACACCATCTTTAAAAAAACTTCAATCTAGTTGTAATCCGCAGAGGTTTATCCAAGAATAAAGAATTTATGCAGGATATCAATAGGTAAAAAAGACTAGTACACCAACATTTTTAATTATAACAAGCAAAATCTCGAACGTTTTCCGCGTCAAGCCATCATCAGAAGAAATTTTTGTCACATAACTAAAACTCAACAATGAACATTACACAGGTTGTACAAAGAAATGAACAAAACATCCTTTGTAATATTCATTGTTGAGTTTTAGTTATGCCTTCTTCATGTTTCGTCTTTTGTAAACAAATTTGTGACAAAAATTTCTCCTGATGATGGCTTGACGCCGAAAACGTTCGAGAATTATCTTGTGATAATTAAAAATGTTGGTGTACTATAGCCTTTTTTACCTATTGATATCCTGAATATCACAATACCCACAACCCCCCTCTTCTGTTACAAAAAATTTATATTTTAAATAACCAAACTCACTAGGCTTTAGGTTCAAATGGTATAAAAGCCCACAAACAGACTCGTAAATCCTTAAGGCATAGAACAAAAACTGACTAAATCTAAGAATTGAACATTATGCTAACATTGCATTTAAACCTTTTGTAAATGTTAAAATGTTAGAGATTTACCAGACCTTTTAAATGGGGTATGACTTAATACCTTATGCCATTTGAAAAAATTTAAGGGGTATTTCCAATAGGAAGGGGGTGAATCAAGTTAAAAGTTGACGTGTTTCGGAATTTCTTTCTGTCCCATTTCCGAAATAATTAAGGGTGGGTACTTTTCAAATGAACAATTTTAAACAACAATTAAATAACAATGAAAGGCTGGTATTAAAGGCAAAACAATATTATTAAATAGAGATTTACCAGAGCTTTTCAATGAGGTGATAGATAACGCTCATTAAAAAAATTTCTAAAGGGGGAGAATCTGAGTTTTATAACATTAGCGCTAAAAAGTGTCTCTCTCAAGTTAAAAGTTGACGTCTTTCGGCATTTCTTTCTAATATATCGCATTTCTGAAATAATTAAGGGTGGGTCCTTTTGAAATAAACACAGTGTATACATATATATATATCCACCCTTAATTATTATATTTATATATATATATATATATATATATATATATATATATATATATATATATATATATATATGAATACTAAGTTTTCTGGATAAACCGCGTTCTCGACGTTTCGGCTCCCGCTTTGGAGCCATTATCAAGAGTTAGGTTAGGGTTAGGAAGGGTAAGGTTCAGTACGTTTTCGTGGTCTCAATCTGCCTACTCCTCAGGGACAACTGACGAGCACCGCGACGTAGCTGGGTATTTATAGGACTGGAAATGGAGGGAGGTAGATTAAGACCACGAAAACGTACTGAACCTTACCCTTCCCAACCCTAACCTAACTCTTGATAATGGCTCCAAAGCGGGAGCCGAAACGTCGAGAAAACAAATTTTCTGAACGCGGAAGCATTTCATATAATATATATATATATATATATATATATATATATATATATATATATATATATATATATATATATATATATATATATATATATATATATATAGTTTAGGTTAGGTTTCATGTGAGCGGGAAGTGGTCGCCCCTCCACTGCGACCTTTAGTAGGTCTAATGTAGCTCACCCCTAGAGGTTACAGTTCACCACACAATCCAGCCCTTCCCACGAAGTTCATGGTTGTATAGAGTGAGTTTTTTTCAAAATCGGTAGGTTTTAGGTTGTTGTAACCGAATATGTTGAACCTTTTTCTTCCCAGGCCGGGTCATGAACATAGTATATGTTCAGCAGTTTTGTCTTCAATGCAGCAAAACCGACAGCCCATTTGTTGGTTTAGATTTATCTTTCCGAGGTGGTATCTTAGACGACAGTGTCATGTAAGTAGTCCCGTTAGAATACGCAGGTCATTTCTGCTCCATCTAGGATCTGCTAAGTTGTGTTTTTCGAGGGTTTAGGTAGAAACGCCTTCGAGTGAGTTAACCTTGGTATATAGGACCAGTACGCGAGTATTTTCCTCTCCGCCCAGTCCGAAATAATTGTTTTGGCGGCACTTGTGGTAACTCCAAAGACCGGTTCTGGTCCAGTAAACGCAGATTAGGCCTCCTGTTTTGCAAGGGTGTCGGCTTTTTCGTTTCCCTCCACGTTCTGGTGCCCACAGTAGGGTCACCCTGTATATATATTTGTAAGGTACGTATTTTTGAAATTTGTAGTAGTGAAAAGCATAACGAGGAGAGATATCTATATCAGGAGCAGACATTTTTTTAAGAGAAAAAAAAATTAAATCAAGAATCAACAAGAACCCCAAAAAATTGGCTATAAAGACATACGGAGTGAAATTAATTGTAAAAAGTTAATTAATTTTTTAAATATTTTGAGATTAAGATTATCGTCCCTACTGGGTAAATTTTTAAGAAAAAACATTTATTCACATAAATTAATAATCTTTGTTAATTTCATGTATGTATATATACAATTATATAATGTTTTCTAAAAAAATTATTCATTTAAAATGTTAGCAATGGAAATATTAGTAATTATTTGATATTTTTTATAAAATCTGCTGTCCATAATGCAGGACAAATTGACATATGCTTCTTTGTGTTTCATGTTAAAAACAAAGATACAAATTGCAGAGCTAAATGCGGAGAAAAGACCATAAACAAATTTATTTTAAATATCGCGTAGAGTGCAGTAAATTTTGTATTTGTTCTTCTTTTTTTTTCTGCTTGTCGCTTTGCCGCAATTTAGTGGACAGAGAAAAGCAATGAAAGCAAAATGAATAACAATGTCCATGAGTGTCACTAAAAGAGGGCAGAAATGTATTAGTAAAATTTAATTATGTTAATTGTTACTAAATACAACAAAATATTTTATCTGCTCCATTTCCAAAAAGATTTGCAAAATTAACCGACTGCAAAGTTCACAATACTACCAAAATACTTTCCACACATTGGTAAGTTAGATAAATAGCAACCCCTTAATTTTTGAAGTTCTTTAAGTACTTGCCGAAAAAACATCTAAATTTATAATAAAAACATAATTTTAAAAAATTTTATTTATTAGCAAACAAACAAAATGTGAAGGAAAACAAAGTCATATATTTTTTTTTACAGTATTCGTTAAACATTACTATTAAAAAGGACCACTTAATGCTAAATTGTGAAGTAGGGTAGAACGTCAAAAAAACACGACGGTTGTCGAATAACCCTGCTTGACGATAAATAAAGAAATTCACGCGAATATTTTTAAGCGGTAATATGTAATCATGTAAAAGAAGTGAAGGTGTAGTTGGATGGTTACCAATTCGGTTGAAATCGGCACATGACCTTTGACAAGTCTTTAGGAATTCATCTTTAAAGCTGCTATATTGATGGAATTTTAATTTTTACACTTAAGCAAAATAAGAATTCAATTATAAATTTATTTAAAACTGTCTTTTTATTAAAAGTTTTTAATACATAATAATGCATATATTTATAGTGTTTATAAGTTACCCCCATTTGTAATATATCAGTAGTAACACCCCTGCAAATATTATGCAATTTAATGCGTGCAAACGAGATACGTGACTTTGTCTTTGCTCTGTTCCATTTTGTTGTTTAGAATGTATTTTGAAACCTCTTTTACACAGAAAATACACACTATTTATTCTGCATTCAGTGCTGCCAAGCAGTAGCGCACATGTATTGTATTTATGACATCTCATTTCTTTCATTTGTATTCTCTTTTTTAAATAACGATTAATTTATTTCAATTTAAAATAAACAAAATCTTAAATGACCTCTTAAATCTTCACGAAAAGTTTTTAAATTACCCAAATTTTTCTCTTACCGGACAATTAGTAATACTTTTATACATTAAAAACTAATATATTAAAAGGCAGAAATAATAGCCTGATTTTAATGACAAGCTTAATTTCTTTATCAGAAGTTCTTTTACAATAAAATAAATCAGAATTAGTGCAAAAACATTTTCACTTCAACATACAAAAAACAAAATTTAATACCGCAATTTTATTTTGACCGATTTGCTTTGCGAAAATATTAAAAAAATATTTCATTAGAAACTAAAAAAAATTTTAGAGACTGTGTTCATTCAAGAAATGTGGTTTGAGACAGTTGTTTAACCTATGCATATTTATAAAAAATTACGTTTTGTAAGAATTAGTTTTTCATGGAATACTTAATTTAACTGAATGGAGGAAAAGTATATATATATATATATATATATATATATATATATATATATACATGAATATCGATCCGGGATTGTATCCGTTTGTAAGTTAGAATCCGATTGGATTTTTGCACACGTTTCGCCAAGGTCCCACTTGGCATTTTCAATGCGTAGTCTTTGCTGGTCGGCTAAGAACTAAGAGTTTCTCGCATATCAGTCATGCTATTAAGAACCCTGCCAGAAGGCTACGGAGGAGCGCTCTTCGTTAGCGGACCCTCCGCAGTTGCCTTGGCACACCAATACCCCCAGTCACATTGTCTGGGCTTCTTATTTTGCAAACCTCGAGGTGCAGAGGTGCAGTCAGTGCACAAGAACCTAACGCAGTGTGAGGCACTATACTGTTAGCATCATAATGGGAGTTTCTATTAAATAAGGTTATATTTATAGGTTTTCGCCGATGATTGTAACAGCGCTAATTGGTTGGCTTAGGCTCCACCCCCTCCAAATTTTTATTTGGTATTAAGTCATTTGTGTTCAGATGTTGTGGTTTCGCTTGTTTTTTAATTATGGTTTTCCATGTAGATGGTAAATGCAAAGCATCGTCTCTTTTGTTGATGTGCCCTCTATTTCAATATCCTCACGTATTGTTCTTGTTTCGTAGTTTTCGATGTTGGCTATTTGTTTGCAGCTGTCGAAATTAATTTTGTGGCCAGTTTCGTGTTGATGTTGGAAAAGGGCAGATGTTATTTGTTTGTTTTTAATGGCCAACTTGCGTTCTTCTAATCTGGCTGAGATTCTTCGATTAGTTTGCCCGACGTAGGTTAAATTGCAATTTTCACATGACACGCTGTAGACACCTTGATTTTCCAGTTTTATTTTGTGCTTGGGGTTTCTTAGAATTGATTTTATGGATTGGTAAGGTATATATATATATATATATATATATATATATATATATATATATATATATATATATATATATATATATATATATATATATATATATATTCAAGATCAATTTGACCTTAAACTTAAAAAATACATTGGATTTCAAATATAATAACATCAAAAAACATCGGTTTATTTTAATTTCAAGTTACGACGCTGAAAAATGAGCCAACTTCCACTACTTTTTCCCCAATAGGAAAGAAGATTCTTCTCATCCTTTTGCTGCGGGTAACGCCCTTTTCCTGTACCTTAGGATTCAACTATTCTGAATTCATTTTGCTCTTTTACAAATGCCGATACTAACGCAACAAAAAACACAGTTAATTTATAAGAATAACAACATAAAATTTACTTCCATTATACATCAAACAGTTAAACTAGTGTTACAAAAAATATGAATTTTTAAAAATATTGAATCATAATGCTTACTTTAATTCAATGAAATTATTCAAAATTTATTTATCATTGCTCTCAGATTGTGTTTTTTACAGTAGAAGAGATATTTGAAAAAATCTTGGAATGCTGAAAATGTAGATTTTATTTAAAAAATAACATTTTCGCTTTTTCTGGGAACAAGTTTAAAGAAAAATTATGTTAATACTACTTGAACGAAATTATAAATCATTTTATCATTGTTAATAATTATGTATATTATTATAAATTATAATTAAGAAAAAGTGCATATTGGTATGTACAAAAAGATAATGCAAGAAAAATTGTCATTATTGCTTTTTAAATAATAACACAGTATCCATTGATCCTTTCTTTCGATCATTTATACAGTTCCAATAGATAAATACTATTGTGTGTTTCTCGTTTGTGTTTGTTTTACATATATACAAGTTTCATGTTATGAAAAAGACCTTAAAAAACTTTAAAATACATACAAACGCTCTGAAAATGTGATAAGAAAACATAATTTTCATTAACTTTAAAACTATACAAAACCTCACTGACAATAATTATAAATATTCATAAATTTCTTACAAAAATAAACATCAAAAATATTTTAATTTAATTAAAAAATAAAGAAATCAACAATTCGGTAAAAAAAACTTTAATTATTTATAGGCAGAAGGTACCGAAGATTCAGTATTAAAAATAATAGAGCATTTTTGTACTTGATTCAATTACAGAAAAAATTCCAAAGCATAACGAGCTTAAAAAACGAACAGAAACATGACATTTTTTAACGTTATCATTTTTTTATTCTTGACAGTTACAACTTCAGAGGTCTATTTAAATAGGAAAGGTGGTAGATTTTTGATAGCAAGTTAAATTCAGCTTTTAAAAACAGATTGTATCTATTAGAAGAATTATAGAGACTAATTTGGGATGTAAGACTACTGTTATTTTGGGATGGTGTACATCAAATGAGGTGACGGCTGGCACTTACTTGTATTAAAAAAGACATCTTGCATCTTTATTTATGTTTACGACTATAAAAATTTAAATTTTTAATGGTAGCAAAAGGATTTTTAATTATTTTTTAACCCCTAAATGGATCATCTTGTAAAAGTGTACATGTTGTTCATTATTTAATAAATAAAAAAAAATTAATATTGAATTTTATGAAAAACGAAAAAACATTTGGAGGTATTATTAATAATGTTTTAACAAATCCGCAATAATTTATCTAATAATATTTATTTTATTTTTTATTGAGTGAGTAAGTATTCAGTTGGCTAAAATCACGAACATTATTGCTTTATAATTTAATTTAGCATAATTACTATTTTAACTAAATAATAAAAAATCAACGTTGTTATTTTTTGTATAAGTACATAGTAACAAATTAAATGGCCTTTAGAAAATACAATATTGCTATAAATAAATATTATTTTTTTCTGAATTACTGATATGATATTTACAATTCAAATTTTGTATTTACATTTTCATGGTCCAGAATAAGATGACTTGTCTAATTACGAAGCAGGCCTTACAGAAACATTTTTATTGTTGGTTCGTTAAAGATTGAAAGTGCTGTACTACTCCATATGCAAAAATATATATTTAAACAAGTATAAAATAAATGATTATTCAACGAATAGAGTAATTCGTTAAACTTTCCAATGACTCGCTATAGTGTAAGTAAAACCCAACAGTATATTTGATTTTAACAAAGCAACTTATAAGATTAATTTTATACATACAAATTGGAACTTTTTAAAAAATGCTGTTGTGAAAAGTTTTTATAACAAGTTTTACAAAATCCTCAATTCCCACTTTCCCCTTTCTTAAATTGCAAAGTACGGTATACAAGTGAAATAATAAAACTAGTTGAAAAACAATCCATGTATAGTTCTTCCAAAGTCAGTTTAAAAATATATAAAAAAAAAACTTATTAAAAACCATAAAACCGACGCATAAATTTATTAAACCGTAAACCACAAAAGACTCGTTTCCAAGATCTATCGGGTCACGAAGAATCATAAGTTAATGTTATTCGAGCAGTGCATCATTCAAAATAGAAGATTCTTCGTAACACTCCAAAACAAAAATAGCAGTTGGTGACTACAAACAAACGGTCTGGCTCAAGGAAGTGTGTTGGCGTCATTGCTTTTTAACATATACACCAACAATTAGCCCATTCATTCAGAGGCCAGACAATTTATTTATGCTGATGAAATCGCCATCGCTGCATAAGGAAACACCTTCGAAAAGGTTAAACAAAAGATTACGAAAGCCCTGAAAAAGCTGACACCATTCTATGAAAAAACCAGCTCAAACCAAACCCTACCAAAACTGAAATATGAGCCTTTCATCTCAGAAACATAGACGCTAATAAATAACTGCGCATCGAATGGATGGGCAAAGAATTCCAACACTACTTCACACTTAAGTACTTAAGAGTCGCATTAGACTAAAGATCAGCATCTCAGTGGCAAAATACGCCTACCCTGTGTGTAGAAACCCATGCTATACCAAGTTGGTAGATATCGCTGTCAACGAAACTGCAAGAATATTTTTTGGGTGCCTTAAACCTACCCTTGTACAAAAGCTATACCCACTTGCAGGAATTGCACCAAAAGTAGCCGCGGAGAATGCTGAAAACAACACTACGACACCAAAAACCCCCTCTACGGCCATCACAACCACCCACCGTGGCTGAAATCTAGGAAAAGTTTCATGCATACAACCGATCCCACATCAAGCAGGATAGCTGAAAAGCTTGTAAATGAGAGCTATGAAGTCTCTTATTACCTTAACCCTTAATCAACCCAAAGGGAAAACCTCCACCTGGCAAACTACTGAAAACACAAAATCTAAAAATGTGATGTGGTGGACACGGAAAGTAAGTAGATAATTGTGCATTTTTGCAATATCAAAATTAATGTATAATAGGTACCTAAAAATCGCCTACACTTGAATATGAGCCCAATATATAGATGGGTTTCGGGTAACGGGAATTTTTCCTTTAAATATAATATCGGGTTTTAAGAGCCGGTCCTGTCAGTTTGGTTACCTTATTTTAATTTTAAAGCTGTCACTAGTTAATATATTTCAGTTTTGCAAACTAATGACGAGCTGATAATCGATATTTAAAACGTATAAGTTAAGAGATTTAAATATCCAGAAGAGAATTTAGTAATTTAGTCAGTGATAGTTATAATTTTGGATTAGCAGTTATTGTTAGCTCCAAAATATAACTGTCACTGACTAAATATACGATTAAATACATGAGTAAATAAATGGCTAAACAAGTGGCTATATAACTAAATAAATATCTAAATAAGTAACTACTACCCTTATTGGATTTTTGCTGAACTCCACTGGTTATTGATGATAACAATATGATGCCGGTTCCCAGTAATAAGGATGCTACTGAATTTTATTGACTCCCCGAAAGGAATCAGCTTGGTTTTTTATTTATTTTATAATTTTCTAATTTTGGTTTTTCTTTTTCCCTATATTCTTAAAATGTGTCAGTGGTTTTATTTCTGTTTTTTTTTAAAAACTTGTTGATTTGTTTTTTGCAGCATTTAACCATTTCTAAATAAAAAAAAGGTGATAGGCACCTAGCAACATTGTAGCTGTTCAAACTCAGTGCTCGTTTATGAGTACTAGATTAAACAGATACAATTGAATTTGTTCTAGGTTACAATTATTCACTTTTAGTGATTTTCAGGTAAAATCACATGGTGCCCTAACGTGGTTTTAGTATGGATCTAGTTTATTGTTCAGAAAAAAAAGAATAAATATATCTGCGAACTGATATATCTATTCCCTTGAATTAAATTCAATTGCGAAATCAAGAACACACATCCCCGAGTTAGAGTCTATAATTTTTTTTAACGTTAATTTTTTTTATAAAATAAATCAAATTATTTTTAATATCAACTATTTCTTTAAGAAGTAGTTCGTTACATTCAGCTTACATTAATTGCGAGAAAAGATTTTTTCAAGGATCGTTTGTTATGGTGTGGGTATGCCAAATTAAAATTTGCGACCTCGAAAGTGGGGGTGACAAGTTTTGGTGGCAAATTTTTGGAGTTTTCCAGTTTTTCGCTTTTAATCCGAAAACGGTGCATATTTTGTAAATAACCTTACCAATTTTTCGAATCGATTAAAAACTCACCGATTGATGCTCTACAACTTTAAAAAATGAGGGGGTATTGATAAGATTTTATTTTGGATAGTTACAGCACATTATAAATAAGTAAAACACAGTAAATATTTGGCAAAGTTAAAAAAAATTTTTGCTTCCCATAAAAAATCGAACTACTGGATTAATTTTGCATTTTTTTTTCGACGCGAAATATTGCACCGTTTAATTTATAAGCGAAAAACTGGAAAAAGTCCGAAAATTTCGAGGTCTTTTGACCACTAAAAGTTATCTCCCCTCCCTTTTGAGGTCGCAAACTTAGATTTGACATACTTACACCATACCAAGCGATGCTAAGAAGTTTTTTTTTGTCGCAATTAATGAAATCTAAACCACTTTTTGGATCCTCTAAATAATTGTCTATATATCCAAATTTAAATTTTTAGTTCAGTCGCACAGTTAATCTGCTGCAATTTCTTTACAATATACCAATGTTATATGAGAAAGAAGTAATATTATCAATGATTAAGGTGTTTTTTCAATCAACTTAAATTTAACTTTCACATTAAGTCTATTGTCAATTCAGCATACCGTGCATACGGATTCATTATCAGGAATTGTAAGAATTTCAATAATATCTCAGCATTAACCTCTCTACATTTTATTCTGGTTGGATTAAAATTGGAATATGGGTCAATAATATGGAATCCAATAAATTTTTAACATGTATCAGCTCTAGACAAAGTTCAAAAAAAAATTTTTAAATTCATAAGCTTTAAGATCTTTGTGGTTTATTTTTAAAGAGGTTATGATTAAATTGATTTACTACATAGATTTGACTTTGTGTCTTTAGAGAAACGCAGAAATCAGGTATTTGTTGTATAAATTATTTAATGGTACAATTGAATGTCCTGCATTACTATCACAAATCAATACTTTTGTTCCTAGAATAACATGTAGACACAATACTACTTTTTATGCAAAAGAGCTCAAACTAATGTAATGTTAAAATAGTAGTTAATTTATTTAAACATTTTTAAAACATAAATATACTTTTAAATGGTTTTTCCTTCAGAGATCCACGATACCTATCTCATTTAAAGGGGTCGTATACATTTAGATTAAAATGTTCATGTTTCTAAAAAATTCATGGTATTTTTCCAACTGAACGATGCTTTTACCATTGGTGTATTTATTTTATGTTGAAGCATTTTTTGGCTTATTTAAAAAAAATCCATAAAGTCCATTTCCGTTTTCTCTTGACTCGGCAAAACAAAACAGTTTTTCGCTAGAGAAATTTAAGCAACTTATAATTAGGGGTATGTTGGGGTTCATTAAGTTTCAAGAAATTTCATTAAACATATGTAACAGTAATAACTATTAACACTGAGTTATCAAAGATCTTTAATTCCGCGATTAACCCCCTTTAGATTTAACGAAGTTTTGGTTATATACTGTGCATTAGCCATTAGGTATTGTTGGATTCACATGAAAAGTCAATCATCGCCGTATTACCGTTTATTTTACTTCGGGGGCACATCGTCGATAAAGATAAGAATAAGATAAACTTTTAAACCACAAATGCTACCTTTAACTTCATCAGTGCAGCTGCAATAAGTTTTTACGACCATACCATACATTCGTTTCATCAGGATTATTAAAACAAAAAATAATGCTTTGTTACTGATCTGTGCTGACGGAAAAATAAAAAAGAGATTAGCAAAAAGTGTCGCCCCGAAGTTTACCACATTGTTAATTAGTTTCAAAGTTAAAAAAATAAGATATTTACAATGAACAATTCAGAAAGTACTACAGAATAAAAAAAACTGAATTACGTCAAATGATTTAAGCAAAAGCATCGGTTTTACAATCTTACATACATATAGTCACACCTTTTTTCCATAGAGGTGGGCAGAGACCACTTCTTTCCACTTGCTACGGGATCTATATACGTCTTTCACTTTTTCTACTTTCATCAGCGCTTTCATACATGCTCGTCGCTCGTCATTGCTGGTACTCTTGACCTGGACTTTCTTTCATAAAAACAATTTTGATCTGATCCAGATACGTCCGCCTAGATTAACGTCTACCGATTTGCTCATTCACATTTGTCTTATAAATCTGTAACATTAATCTTCTTTTATCCATCCTCTTTACGTGCCCAAATTATCTAAGCATTCTTTTATCTATCTTTGTTACTACATCTTCTTTTACACTACAGGGTTTTCTTATTACACTATTTCTGACTTTATCCATCAGAGTCACTCCAGCTATACTTCTCAGACTACTTATCTTCAGAGCATTGATCTTACTTTCCAGCACTCCTCTATGCTCAGCCAGTCGTGCCTTTTTTGACACTTTCTGACAATATACTGCGCCCCATTTATTTATTTCCCTGCCAACACTCTTTGCATATCTTAGTCATACTTTGAACCAAAGTATACAATACACTTGTTCCACTCTTTCTTCTTTAATCAGCACCTCGCAGTTTGTTATGCTTACAAAAACCATTAATGTTGCATAATGTAAAAATAATCATGCAATAGAAATATTTAAAATGTAGTATTCAAAAACATTATTATTAAACCCCTATAAATAAAGTCAAAAATATTTATTTGTATAGTGCAGTTTAAGATATATCCATTGTTATTTTGTTAACAATTTACTAAAAGCAGAAACTAAATGGTAAAGCTATTATCACAATTTACGTACCTACACAGATTGAATAGTGAATTAAAAGTCTAAGATTATATTGTTTAAATGTATTAGAAAATGGTTTTAATCTAAATATTTAAAAATTAATTTTTATTTTAAAAAAAAAGTATTATTTATTTAGAAATATCCATTACTCCCACTATCACCAGATTCAAATATAAGAATAGGTTTCTTTTTTATGAATCAAGATTATTCATACAAAGTGAACAGTTGCTTTAAGGCAACTTTTGCAATAAATTAATTTTTACCTTAACAATTATAACTTCAAATAAGCTGTTATAACAGGAGTGACGTCACTGGACGCTGATTGGTGGATTATAATACATTCCGTTTCAAGTTATTTTTAATTAGTAGTTATAAAAATCAATATTAATTAAAGTAAAAACGTTGCAAGGGTCCTTAATTTACATTTCTTTTTTAATTTTATTTACGATATATCCATAAATATTATATTTGCATCTTTCTTATTGAAGAGAAGATAGGTTAGGTTAGGTCTTGTAATATAAAGAAATAAAATAATTTTATTGATTTTTTTTACATTTTATTTACGGAAGCATCCTGTAATGACACAATAGGAAAGATGCAAATATAATAGTTATGGATATTTTGAGAATAAAATGATCTGGTGTATTTTCTATGCTCTCAAAAATTTCATGTATTTTCCTTTTTATAACTGCTAATCTGGGCTTCATTGGCATCATCCTATTTTGGCATTCAAACACATTTTTAAGCATTTTTTGCAATAAATTATAGTATATTAATGTTTTATTATACTTGTGGTCCATTCTACATGAAATTCTTTAAAATAAAAGCAAAAATAAAAATATCGCATATTGCTCTTTACATATTACTTCTTTTCACTTCCTACGGTTCTTAAACACGTCTTTTGAATTTTCTACTATCATCAGAGTTTTAATACATGCTCGTCGGTTACTGGTACATTTGACCTGTCCTTACTTTAAAAAAGTAACTCCCACTTTCACCAGATTCAAATAATTATAAAAAACAGCTTTTATTTTGTTAAGAATTAAGATTATTTATATAAAGTGAACAGTAACTAATTAAACAGAAGATTTGTTTAATATATTTATAAATGAACCAAAAGAAAATGTTAATATGTATGTTTTTAAAAAAAATCATATATGTTTAAATTGTTACCGAATCATTAAATCTAAAACCGGGTCTTGTAAATTAGATAAATAAAATGAATTAACTGATTTTTTACATTTTATTTACAGGAACGTTATGTAATGACACAACTAGATTACCAATTTTGTTTTTAAAAAAATATTTTAAATTTTTTCCTCGTACCATTTCGGACCATAATTTACACATCCAAATTTAAAAAAATGTCGACTCCAGTACTGTAAAAGAGCAGAAAAATGAAATAATTAAATAGAAACCAAAAAAAAGGAATAAGGAAAACTTTCGAAATATGTCATGTAAAACTCGCACGCAATAAAGAGGAGAGTTCTAATGCAATAAACTTTTCCTATAGCAGTGTGTACACACCTACTTAAGGCACGCTATAAGAATCCTCAACAAATATCAGTTGGTAAATAAATTGTCAATAAATGAAAAATAATTTATAAATTAGGTTACACTATACAAAACGGCCTTTGTTTTTTTATAAACAAATTAAAATATATACTTTGAAAACACGAAATTCCAGAATGGGATTTTATGCAAAAAATTTGTAAAGAAGGAATTTAAAATTAGGTAATTTTTGTGTAATTGATCCAATTTTTGAGATAAGTTTTTTTTTACTAAACTGTAAGGCTCTAATAACATATCACTAAACTATTCTAATGAACACAAAAAAAAAGAAAACAAATAAATAAAGATAAAGTCGACAAGGAATTCGGTTAGATCGCGCAAAATGAGTGAATTATAAAATTGCAGGTAGTCCGAGAAACTTATGAATAAATTTACCGATTGGAAAAAAGCAGGTGCTAACCATTGAGACACCTTGAAATTATAATGTTAATTTGGTTGTTTGGCAAATATTATATTTTTAGGATTTTATTTGATTTTGTTCCCCAAATAAAATATTAAAAATTAAAAATGGTAATTTAATTTTAATTAGCAACCTATCTTTGTAGATATCTCCGTGTAATTACTAAGAAATGGTTTTTTCATTATCTAATGTTCTTATAATTGCCTTATTTTTATACCTGAAACATTGTCACTTAGTTATATTTGAACCTATATTGAGTGGTACATACATTCATATTGCTGTTGTTTGTTATTTCTGCAAAATTATAATAAAACATAATTTTAAAACGTGCTATAGTATATACAAGTCAAAAATAAGAGGCTATTACAGAAACGGTTTTTTAACGAAAGTTCCAAAAGCAACCGTTTGGGTACATAATTCTACGAGGAACATCTACACCAAGAAAGAAAAGAAAAGAGTGGCAGGTTTCGAAAAATAGAAATTCATTTGATTGAACCCATAGCCAAAACAGTGTACGAAATGTATGCAGCGAACATTTTCCAACCATGACGTGAATTAATTCGGAAAGAAATTGTTTTTTGTTTAGCTACAACACTTTGAACGTTCCTTGAAGGCAATCATTTTAAATATAAAACCAAAGATAAGCGTCAGACCCTCATGTAAAGTTGGTAATGCTAGATTATCACTTTCAGAAAGAATAGTAGTTTATGTAAGTAGAAACTTGCTGAACTAGGGTTATTCTCTCTTGGCGGATAATTGGTACAGTAGCACTCGGCTGGCTGAATATTGATTAGACAGGGAAACGCTACTTACTGGTACGATACGTCCGGACAGAGGAGTTCCAAATGTACTCAAAAAATCTCCACTCAATAGACACCAGTCAGGATTTGCAAGGAAAGAGAATGTAATTATTATAAAATATTTTGATAAAAGGGACGTTTATGTTTTATCGTCAGTGCGGAACTTACTGAAAGAGAAAGATATGTTGTAGGTGGTCAAGGAGAATTTTTTATGAAACCCGCAGTAATTCAACAATGCACTTACTGTAAGCGAGGCGTCGATAAAATAGATCAATTATTGCATTCTCATAATTGCTGTCGTAAATCTTACATCTGGTTCAAGAAATTAGGAGTACAATTTGTTCAACGTGCAATATTGAATTCACATTATGTTTATAAAGAATTTAGCGACAAAATATGACATTATTGACCTACTCAAATTTTGTAATCGTGAAATTCGTGGAATCAATTATTTCAGAAGAAATCGAAAGATTGGACGCAAATGAGCCACTTCCTAGACGACATCAAAGGCAACAGATGAAAGTTCGTGATAAATCTGTCGTTCATACTTTTTCAAAATTTCCACCTACTCCTCGTCGTTAGCGTTCACAACAAAGATGTGTTTGTGTTCGTCAAATAAAATCAGATACTAGATACTTTTGTAATTTGTGCACTACTAAACCTGCATTGTGTATGCCAAACTGCTTCAACAATTATAATCATTTTTTTTAGATTTCATATAAAATAAATTACGTGAATGAATTTTAATAAAATATACATTTTTTTGTAGTTATTACAACTTTCAGTGTAGATTAATTCCTATGACGTACAACGTACGTTTGTTGGTATATAAGTATGAAAACGTACGTCGTACGTTCGAATTTAAAATCGCTGGGATTATTTACTTCAAATAAGAATGGTAGCTGGGGCGGAAAGAATTAAACGCGTCGGCTATACTTTCTGAGAATTCATCTTATCTTAAATGCCATCGTTCAGGTAGCGTGCTATACACGCTAAACAAACGGATTATAATACTGTTCTCGCACAATAATAAAATCTGTAATTGAAAGAATTGTATGCAAAATTTAGCAATATTTTTAATAAACATTATTATAAAATACCAAATAATACCACTCATTTTTATCGTAGGAATAAATATTTATTGCTATTTATTATTCAACAATTTTTCAGCTTATACAGTGGATTTTTAAGAGCAAAAATATTTAAAAAGTTCTCATGCAAGACGTTTTAGTTTTTTTGTGGCTTTATTTAGGAAATATAACAGCTATTAAAACTTTATTTAAACATTATACTTTTTCGAAAGTGAATATTAAAAAAAAATTAAACAAAGAACAATAATAAAAAAAGTTTATTATATTTTTTACAAAAAAATTCATTACAAGGAAAGCGAATTCGTATTGCAAAATCTGCATATAATGTTCCACTAACCACATAATTATTAAAATGAAAACTGAAGTTGAATGTCGTTATAGCCTTTAAGTGTTTCTCTAAAGTTCACCTAAGATTGGCTCTAAACATTTATTGAGTTAGTTCACGAAGGTATTAGTGTTTATAATCCGCTGCTCTACAATTTAGAGTCTATTAACTGCAATCATTGTTCCGATAAAATGCAAAACGTAAAAGCAATTAATTTTCAAAATGGAAGAACGTTTAAGTGAAATTATCAATAAATAAAAAAATATATAAATCACGAAATGCAGCTTCACATAAAGTGTTTTCTTTAATCATTGAATTTTGGAATTTTTATTATTCATTTACAGAGCGATTAAGAAAATATTATTAAAATAAACTGAACTACATTAAAAAAATGCTGTAGTACAAAATTACAACCGTTAAAATAGTTGTACTTACTTAGATAAACCGCAACTATGTAAACTCAAATGTTTGTACGATTGCTCAACACATTTTTATTAATTCTAAGTTACTGAAATTACAAAATTAGCAAATATTTTAACCCAACTTTAAGGTTATCTGCACTCCATGTTTGTTTTCTTACAATTGTTCAAATCAGAGAGTTTTAATTAAAACTCTGCCATATTCCGTGATTAATCAATCTCTTGAATTTATTATATTTTCCAATTATGAGCTAACTTTTAGTCAATTTATCTACAAATACGACACTTTTCTGCATGATGGATGACGCTAAATTTAAGAAATCTGCTGACTTATATAAAATACTAGATAAAAGTTAATTTTTAAGAGTATTTTGAATTCACTAGACGGAGCATTTTTCGAGTATTTGTTTGTGATTTTAAAGGAGAATTTTAGAAACCTAAGTTTTTGTAAATAACATTTAAAGAAATCAGTCACTCAGAAAAATAATGAATGAAGATTCCAATAATTGAAAATTGTTTCTGATACAAAATAAACAAAAATTGATGTTATAAAATAAATTTAAAATAGACAAACAAAAAAAAATGATGGATTCTTATATTACTAAATAACAAAAGTCTTTAAACAATTTTTGAGGTAAAATCACAAACGTTTTGCATTCATAGATATATTATATCAAAGTCATTTATCTATAATATTTTCTTGCTGTTTTGACACGTATGTCAATATTGTCAATGACTATGTTAACCAACGGAGCAGATAGAACATAACAAACCTTTTACAAAACCACAATATAAATATCTCGTCTTTAAAAAATGTGTCAGAGAAAATGGCAAGTATCGATAAAAGAAAGATGGCCAATATTATTTTTTATTGATTCAATGTTTCACTTTTACGTATGTCGATTACATAGAAAATATAAAAAATAATTTAGTTTTATCGATTATAAAGAAGAAAGGTATCTCAGGCACATTCAAAACAATTATTATCTACAAATACAAACTCCTTTAAATCTTCGTCACATTAATATGCAAAAATAAGAAAAATTGCCATTGTTTACGTGCATTAATTTTTTATTTCATTACTAAAATTAAAAAACACTAGCTAAATCCGACCACGCTTCGCTATGGCTCACTCTGTTTTTAATTTTATTAGGGAAGTAAGTAAAATGTTCTTGCAAACATAGATTTACCGAGAAAACATATCATCCAATTTAATACCATATTTTGCGTTGCTATCAAAAAAGAAAGAAAAAATATTTTTTACTAAAATTGTAATGCTAGTGAACGGACTACATTTTTTTGTTCGTCCGTTTTCTGCATAAAAATAATTGAATATAATTGCCCATAAGAGAAGCATTTGTTTTCTAAATTCAAACCGCACACTTTTGAATGCAACAATGTAAATAAAAGTAACTCACATTATGATTTTCGAAGGGTTCTAATGGGGGCTCTAGGGTATCTGTGCCTCCTCAGGTTGCCTGGGCCAACGAACGGGAAAAACACGGATCAACGCCCACAACTACAATGTAGTAATTGCCTCAGGTCCTAACACCACGTCCACGTCGTAAACCCTGGTTAACACCAACGGTGTAGGGCACAAAGCGAGCTGGCCAGCCCTAGAGAGGGTAGTCAACCATACAAAGGTAGGAAAAGTCCAGAGATTGGCATGTCTGCTGATCACAGGCTGTCTACGGACCACCCCAACAAAAGCCTTTGAAACGATTTTACATCTACTACCAGTAGATTTGTTTGGGAGAGAATGCGCAGCTAGTGCTGCTCAATACTGTGTCCCTATGGATCGAAACGCACTATGGTCACTCTAGAATCTTAAGAGAATACGACCCGTTCACAAAAAACACTGATTACACTAAACCTACCCCTATGTTTGAAGGCGACCTATCCCTGGAAATCCCATCCACAGAAGGTTGGGCCGAGAATCTGGTTAAATCTTAGGGCACAGTATTTTATACAGATGGCTCTAAAGTAGAGGGGAGAGTAGGTTGCGGTGTCTTCTTAAAAGACCACTCACTTAGCCTGTCGTTTCGTTTGCCTAATTACTGTAGTGTGTATCAAGCCAAAATGACAGCCATTACCGAGGCAGCTGTCTGGATACTCCACAACGAACAAAAGTTCAGCAAGATATCCATTTTTGCGACAGCCAGGCTGCTATCAAATCACTGAACTCAGTCCACTTGACCTCTAGGGCAGCGGTGCAATCCGAGCTGCCCAGAATGAGCTAGCAACTAAGTTTAGAGTTTACATTGTCTGGGTACCCAGACACAGGGACATACCAGTTAACTGTAAGGCGGACAAGCTAGCTAGAGAGGTCACCACCATCCCAGTTGTATCTGTCTGACCTCAGCAAAGAGTACCGATTGCAAACTGCCGGCTCCTCCTGCACAGCAAAGTAGTTCAAAAAGCCAGCTTGAGGTGGCAAAATGAACCCACATGCACATTATCGAAACAGATTTGGCCTAAACTAGATCTATTAAAGACCTATTTAATAAAAGTTCCAACTGGTTCTCACGGTTAAGGGGGAAGGCACCGCCGTTTACCACGGTATCACAACGGGCCAAAAGGCCTATGTGGATTCCCTTCAAACCGCCGTTTTAACCTATCCTAACCTAACCTATGATTTTCGAAAACAGACAATTGAATTATTTTTAAAACAAAACAAATTAATTAAATACAGCATTCAATATGACGTAAACTTACCTTTATTATTCAAAAACAGATAATTTATTGATAAATAAAACAAACTTGTATTTTATGCATAAAGAACTTTTAATTAAAATAGCATAGGCTTTTGACTTTTATGTCATCTTTAGTGCTTACTTGTCAGGTCCAGGTGATATCTCCGCCAGGTACAACTCTTCCCTCTTACCGCGCTGTTTCGAGTTGCTGCGATTGACAGTAGTAGTATCCTTCAGGACGCGTCAGAGACCGTCGTTATATTTCTTGTTACTCGTCGATCGAACGATTCGGTTCCGATTATTTACAAGCGGCCGTCAGAACGGTCGGTAATTCCTTTCAAAGCGATCGAAGAAATCGATTTTTTTATTATCCACAGCATTCAAACTTAATTAAAAGTTGGTTATTTCTTTTAATACATCCAGTTAAATAGGGTAAATTTACGTAAACAGGCAAATTATTAGTGGTGCAAATGCATAGTAAATTTTAAAGAAAGAAATATTCAGTGTCAAATAAAAATTTTAAAAACCAGCGACCTATGATTTCCACGAGTCTACTATTATCGAAGTAGAGTATAATTTCCCCGTGTACGGAAAAAGGAATTACAACCCCTGCTCCGTACAACCAATAAATATTTTAATTATTTATTATTAATTTACTAGGAATATAAAAAAATCGCAGCAAAAACATGCTGGGTTTCTGCAGAACGATATCCTGATTTAGTGCCTCAACCTTATAATACCGTTAATAACATTATGAATAATTTGCAAAAGTATGGATTATTTAAAACCCAGAATATAACAGTGAAAGATTAAAAATATCACAATGAAGAATTTTAAAAAATATGTATAACAAAATTTAAAATAATAGAGTAAATGCTTAAAAACATTTTCCTAAAGGCTAAATACCACAATAACTGTTTAATTTAGGTAAACAGAGTGGTTAATAAAATTTAAAAAAGAGTTAAAGTTATTTCTAATAACGTCATAACATACAGGGTGATACATGAAAGTAAAATAAAAAAATTTTAACTACGCGTTTTAAATCACCTCGTGCATAAAATATTATTTTAACTACAAAATGTTAGTGTTATTAAAAAAAACCTAAAAAAAATTGTACCAAACAAAATGTTTACATTTTTAATATTTACAAAGATACAAGGTGTCAAATCGGACACTGTTTCGCAATATTGGTCATATCTCTTAAAACACTCGGGGAAAGGTAGTAAAACATTATATTAAGAGATAATGGTAGATAATCAGAAAAAATCGATCTCTTCTATCGCTGTAAAAGAAATTATCGACCGTATCTGACGGCCACTTAAAAGATACTGTGAATAATCGGAAAACCTAATCGTTCATCGGCGAGTAAAAAGGTATTTAACGACCGTTTCTGACGGCGTTTTGAAGGATACTACTTCTGTCAATCACAGCGACTCAAAACAGCGTGGTAAGAGGGAAGATATCGCGAATGAAGGTTGTGCCAGTTTACATAAATTGTCTGAGGGCGCTCAGGGACGGCTAAGACTAATTTAAATCCGAACTAAAAAAAATTAATAGAGTGTTGGAATTAATCTGTGATTTCAACATTGGTGTATCCATAATTATTAAATTTTTATTATTCTAAAGAATTTATTTAAGAATTAAAATCCCGAACTGGAAACTGTCAATTAAATTTTTCATCGCACATAATACAAATCATTAATCCATACATTAAAAGCTGAACACTCCAATAACGGTTTGATTTAGGTATAGGGAGTGGTTAACGAAACTTAAAGAACAGTTAAAGTTTTATTAGAAGAGGCATTACTTAAAAAATTTGTACCAAACAAAAAGTTTACTTATTTATTATTTATAAAAACGTCCAATTGGAACCACCGAAGAATCACCCTGGGTATAAAGATTAATTTATTAAATAATGTCTTTTTTGTATTTTATCTGGTATCCTATTAATTATTAATAGGTTTTTATCTATTGGATAAAATATTAGATTAAAATATTTATCGATCTGAAAAGTTAAATATTGTTTTTGCCAGCAATTTATTTTTACTATTTCTTTTACTTTTATTAATGTGATTAAAAGTATTTTGAATTTTGCAATAACTTATAGCCTAATTTTTATAAACCGCTTTACACTAACTAACTTTAAGTTATTATTATTATTAGAACCAAAGTACAAAAATCTAATTTACTCGTTTTTGGATTAAAAAGCTAATGAAAGAACCCCCATGCGTTAAATGTGATTATTTATGCGGTTTTTAATACAGTATTTTCTTGTGTTTGATTTAAATTACATGCAAAAGCAATAATTCCTTTATGATAAGAACTGTTTGATCTGCCAGTAGAAGTGAAGCTTTATCTTGACCATTGTGTTTACTAATACGACGTTGGCAGACAATGGGTGCTCATTGAGTCCCATGGCTCCTTTACATTGCTTGTCAGTGTCAAAGATGAATAGTGATAATATGCTCAGGGACACACGCTGCAATATTTAAAAATCTCTAGATTACATTAACATGAACATTAAATTTTTCTTGTTAATTAATCTTAAAATCACAAAATTGTATCCTAAATATGCAACATCCTTTGAAATTTTTAATTGGTAAAGTTCAAATAAAGTTTGTAATTGAGGTGCGTTCAGACAAGCAACGGAATATTTTGTACAAAAAAATCGCGCTACAGTCCTTTGTTATTGTTCATAAATCCAATAAGAAATTATATGAAGAATTTGACATTCATTGTTTAAAGACTTATTTAAGTCTTTAGATTGTAAATTTCAAATAAAGTTTGTAATAATTAGATACCTACAGACATAACATAAAACATAATTTCGTATCAATACAACATCTCCCTAAAATTATTTGTTATAGTTTATAAATCTACTAGCGGAACCCGGCAGACCTTGTCCTGTCCGACGCTAATATCGGCTATTTTTAATAGTTTTTATATTTCTATCCCCTCTCACCCCTTTTGTAGATTCTATTGCTACCAAACTTTACAGGATCACCCGCCGGGATAATTTAAAGATTGCCTGAAAATTTCATCAAAATAGATCTAACGGTTTTGGAGTCAATAGGGAACATACACACATACATACATAAATACACACATCGACTTTTATATATACTGTGTTTATTTGAAAAGGACTCACCCTTAATATTTTTGAAATGCGACATAGAATGAAATGTCGAAACGCGTCGAATCACGACATCCTGGGCGTACTCGAGCACCGGTTCAAGGTGAAAAAAGAGACTATCTCGACGCAAGAACGCTAATCGTGTACTACAAAAGGATCACAGGATTACCAAAAGACAGCAAGTGTACCATAGGCTTCAATCATGTGCCTAGACTTATGGAACTCTGACAAACTGCTGGAGATTACGCTACCGAAGCAAGTGCAGCTAACAGGTTTCACTGATGACGTCGCAGCCACAGTAGAGGCAGACGGCGTAGAGGAGGCTAAATTCCTGGTTCAGTCGACTATTAATGCCGTAGAAACACTGGCTTAAACTACACCAACTAAAACTAGCTAATCAGAAGACGGAGATGATTGTACTGACGCGCCAGAATTGGTTTTCAAAACCCTTTAAGGTGGATATTGGCAAGACAACTTTGACGTCAACAAGGGCACTGCAATACCTAGATGTGATGATAGACGAAAAACTGTCCTTTCGCGAACACTTGGAACGAGCATGCGTAAAAGCCAGCAAGACAGTTTCCAGCCTATCGAGTATCTTAAATAGCACAATGGGCACACGAACCAAAAACGCTTCTTCTCGAAGTATTTAACTCAGTCTTACTCTATGGAGCGAAAGTATGAGCAAATATTTTGAAGCAGAAGACCTATCGACAGAAGATAGCAGCAGTACAATGGCGAGAAGCTCTCAGGGTTACCTGCGCCTATTACACGGTCTCCAAAGCTGCTGTACTTGATATAGCAGCGGCTGCGCCTATCAACCTTCTAGCATACAAGAGGGCGAAACTATACGACCTCAAAACTAGTGACGACCACTCGGATGAATCCAAACAAAAGTAAAGGTGGAAACGCTAAAAGAATGAGAAGAAAGATAAAAGACCTGTGACAAGGGTAGATGGACAGCTCGTCTGATCCCGAACATTAAAACTTGGCTCGCCCGAAAACACAAAGAGACCGACTTCTTTCTGATCCAGCAGTTGACGGGCTATGACTCTTTCAACAAATACCTACACAAATTGGGCCTTCACCACATTCCAATATGTAAGTACTGCCCGGACAAAACCGACGACGCCCAGCAAACGTTTTTCGAGTGCGAACGTTGTAGAAACCATCGAGTCAAAACCAAAGCAACTTTAGGCAAGAATCTTAACCCTGCGAGCATAGTGTACTACAAGATATAAGGAGAAGAACAATAGAATGAAATCACAGCTTACGCGCGGCGCCTTCTGAAGGAAAAATTTTCAGAGAGGGACCAGTAAAACAAGAGCAGACGTCATAATACAACATGGACGGTTTCGATCCAGTCTTTCTAGTATCTTTGTACAGGGAAAGATAAGAGAAGGTTTTTTAGTGGGTGAAAATCCCTTCTGCCAATCCAAAGTCTTGGAAATCTTTCGTCTAGCCAATGTTTTACAGCTAATGCGTAAGGTGGTGTAGCTCCGTCTTGTTGAAGGTATATATTCTGTTCATATTTACCTGTTCATTAACTTGTCTTTATAGTGACTGAGTAATAAGTGAATAAATTTCATTTTCTAATAATTGTAGGTACAATTCTCCCGTTAGGTTTTGGTCAATAAAAAGGGGTCTAAATATCTCATTTCCTAGAATGCCAGCCCATACATTGATCTTCGCTGGAAACTGAGTATTATCCTGTTAAAACAAGTGACGATTTTCGCCATCCCAGTGCCTACAATTAGGTTTGTTAACAAAGCCATTTGAATAAAACGTTGATTCATCACAAACAAATATTTTTAACCAAATTTGCGTCTTCTTGTATTTTTTGGGACAAAATTCAATTCTGCGGTCATAGTCGTCTCACTAAGCTAATGATAAATTTGTATTTTATAAAAAAAAACTTATGCAATTTTAACACTTTGTGTACGGAACCAACAATTTTAATACTGGAAAATGTTGAAGGGGTGCCACTTGGAAACAGCAAAATATCATTTTTAAACCTCCACCTTGATTTAAAATTCGACGTGTTTTTTGTTTTTCTTACATTTACGCAAAATTAAAAGTTATTTGTACTGGTTGGTTTTAAAATGAAAGCACTGTATATAGATTAAGAAATTATATGAAAACATTTGATATTGTTAAAAAATTGTCAACTAAAAAAAAATTTATTTATAAATTTGTCTTTACAATACCGTACACATTACTGTGATTAAAAATTTATGTTAAAAATTATGAGCAAAACAAATTTAAAATTTTCAACAAGAAATTTCCATTAAATTCAGCACGCAATTATTCGTTAAATTATTTTATTCACAAATTCTGTTCTCGCGGTATTGTTGAAAATTTACATCATATTCAATGGTAGAGATTCACAGATGTTAGAACAAAAAAAAGTATGACGTCTCCGTTTCAAATAAAATCAACTCTTATAGTACAAAACAACCAGATGCAGGAAATTAAATTCTATGTTTACTTACTTTTTAACTACGCTACGGTGAGAATGTGTTAATATTATTTCATTAAAAATACTTTTTTTACCACTCTTAGCAGTGTTGATAAGAATGCATGACTTGCTAAAACCGATTGTCCGCACAATTAACGAGAAAATTGTTGAATTGATTATAATATTTGGTTTAAAAAGAATATTAAAATAAATATCCTTTAGGTTTTAAATTAAAAAATAAACTCCTGGACAAAATAAACGCAAGTTGTAATTGACAGCTATCTCACAAAAATTTGTTTGGATTAACGGTTTTAAAGAATTTATTAGAAGATAAACAATCTTGTGCAGTAGGTACTTGCGATAAATCTTTGTTACAAGTAAGCTTACAAATTGTTTCTTTTGTTTTACAATAAGTCGTATGGTAAGACGCTTGAATGAGGTAGGAAATGAAATTATTTTAGAAGAACAGAGCAAGGGCAAAAACGATGCACTAACGACCAAGATAAACCTTTTATTAGACTATACGCTTTAAAAAAGAGGGCTGTTACTAGTTCTGTGATCAGAAACAAACTCGTTGCTGTCCGCAATGTCACAATTTCTTTTAAAACAGGATTAAATAGTAGATGACCAGTCACTACTGACACCCTTTCTTACTGGAGAAAGAGTTGTCAGTTTTGCTTGAAACCATTAAAATTGGTCTGTGGATAATTGGAAAAAAGTTTTATTTAAATATGAAGCTAGGGTTAGCTTAAAACATTAAGAAACGTTAAACGTCAATACCTGCACCTAAAAACCTGAGGGAACTTGAAAAGGCAGTTATCACGGCATGAGAACAAATTCTTAAAGATTTCATTCAAAATTTAATTAGAAGCTACTATTGTCGCACTTACACCATTAAATCTACTAGTGTTCTATTTACAGCATAATTTATTTTTTTGAACAGTTCAATTTTGTTATTACTTTTTATAAATAGGTAATTTTCATTTCCATTTTCTAGAGAAATATTAAAGCTTTTAAAGTATTCGAATACGTTTTTCTAACTTTTAATGCAATGTCCATAAAAAATTATTAAATGTAATTAATTATAGCAATTTGTATGATTTAATATGTTATTGCGTTAATTTTGTCCAGGAGTAAACTTACAATATCATTACCTAAAAATCCTACACAAACAGTTATTTTTAGTAGACATTAAATTCTCATCGCAATATTTAAACTTTAATTTTTCCTGAACCAATATGGCAATGTTAATTATTTTTGGTATATTCCTCCAATCCAAATTATAACAATCCAGAAGGGGTATTTACTTTATAACTGCATGCCTACGACTTGGTTAATATGGACGTTTATTAATATTAACATATTTACAAAAACTTGATTCCATCCATTAAAACGGTATGATCCATTGTTTTGAGCTCATTACCGCACTCGATAAATTATCCAATGTTACATTATCTGATTTTATCGTGTACATCAACAGAATGTATGTGGATTCTGAAATGACCATGTAGTGAATGGATGCAAATGATACGTAGTGCATTTTTAATCAAACTTAATGTGTACTGATAAATATTTTGAAACCGATAATTCATTAAATTTTAAGTTTAGTAAAAACTGATTTATAATCGAATCACCAAAATAGAAGCCTTAAGACACACTTTTGAGTTTTATAATAAATAGATCCATTATCTTTATATAGATAGGAACCTACCTACTCAAAAAGTAGTCAATCTATTGACTTGGAATTTTTACACAACGTAACATTTTAATAAAAAAGTGTTTTCTTAAACTGTTTATTTCAAAGTTTCCATGGAAATGTATCAGCGTTTTTCAAGGTTTAAATAAAAACAAAAGGATTAAAAATAATTGCTCATGCTAAACACCCTTAAGAGGTCGTATTTAAAAAAAATGAAAGAATTAAAAAGGATTCGATGAGGTTAAAAATAAAAAGAATTTAAATACTTTTTAATTCTTTTGTTTTTTAGGGATATCTACTGTGAACAGTAGATTGATGTTTACAGTTTTATTAATGATTTATTTAATCAAAGGTTGGAATTATTGAGAAGTGATAATCTATTTTCGAAAAAATAAAAGAAGTTAATTCCATATTGAATGCTGTATTTAATTTATTTGTTTTGTTTTAGAGATGATTTAATTGTCTGTTGTTAAAAATCATTAGGTGAGTTACTTTTATTTACATTGTTGTATTCAAAAGTGAGCGGTTTGAATTTAGAAAACAAATGCTTCTCTCGTGGGAAATTATGTGTCGCATGATCCAGATACGATGAACAATCTGATTTTTAAATTTATGCAGAAAACGGAAAAAAATGTAGCCCATTTACTTGCTTTACAATAAACTTTTAGCGAAAAACATTTTTACTTCCTTTTTTTTATTATTAAATTAAGTAATGTGTTTTCTCTTTAAATCTACGATCGCTAGAATATTTTATTTACTTGCTAATAATTAATATCAAACTGAGCCACAGCGAAGCGTGGCCGGGTTTATTTTTACTTTGGAAAACATATAGAAAACAACCAATCATTACATAAGAATACAATGGATGACTAAATGGTAGTGTAGGTAGTTTTAATGAGTCAAATGGGACGATCGAGATAACTTTACTCACAATCTAGGGGTTCAGGATCTACTAATGACGTATTTAAATTTCTATACTGCGACAATAGATTGAAGAAGTTGACTCATTTTGTATCACGTGAACGTCGATGCAGAATTAGTCCGAAATCACGTGGTGACCACGTGGTAACCTAACAGTTCTACAATACTGTGCAATTATTTGGATTAACAGTTAGTTTTTGTGCTTACCTCAGCAAGATGGAGACAACGGCAAGACCTAGTAATACGCGGTCGCAACGACGCAAATCCGTTTCAAAAGATGGAAGCGGTAAATCGTTGTTCGTTTTTAACAGGTTTATCGAAATCAATTGAAAGGATTGTGCGTGAGATGAAAGTGAATAAAGCTTTATAAGCTCCAAAAACACAGCACCGCGGTCAAAAACCAATAAAAACGAATTTTAGAAACGCAGAAACGTACATTCTTTTTTGAAAACAAGGTACCAACTATTAAAGCCATGTGGATGCAATTAAAACAAAATGACGTTGTTCCTCAAATGAGTCGAAAAATATTACAGAAAATTTTACACGAACTAAAGTTTCGACATATTAAACGGTGTCGAAAATCTATTTTAATTGATAGGCCAGAGACAGTATCATGGTGGCGAAAATATCTTCGGAGCATCTAAGATTATCGTACTGCGAAGAAAAAAATTATGTCTAAAATTTGGCAAAATACCGGGATAAAGAGTGCTCACCAAGCATTTGTGAAAGGGTTGTCAACCGGATTACAAGCAACAACAGGTAACCCTACCCTACACCGAAAGACTGCCGGTATAAGCAGTCCCCCTCTTGCTGGCCAACAGCTGCGAGTGGAGGAGCTGGTAAGAGGTGAGGCAATCTCTTGTCCCTGGATTGTGTAATTGGTTCAAAAGGCGGATTAGACACGATGGCCAATGGCATGGGAATGCAGAAAAGAACAGGAAACCACTGCATTAAAGACCTTAATAGATTTCCCCAGGACATTCTCATGTACATATTATATATCTGTCATGTTAAAGGAACGAGAACAAATTGCCCCCAGTCCCGGGCAGATCTTAAGTGGTCAGGGGGTGCCCAGGTGCTGAAATGCAATAACAAGGAGTCTAGGAGGGTAAATACGATACTAAAATAACATAAATTGTTAATTTTTATATTTTGTTTTAATATTAAAAAAAAAGCCCATTAATAAGTTTTTATGCAATTTTACTTATAATAGTAATGCTAATAATATAAATAAGTAAATGTATTAAAGTGGTGCGTTAATTTTGTCCATAAGTTTATTAAGGTAAAAGTTTTCTGTACCGACCTTTTGAAACGCTTTTGAATGGCAGACACAGAAAGTCTAATTTATCGCTTCAATTGCTATAGTATACTTTCAATACATCGACTATGCTCTCATCTATTTAACCTTATTCCTGTTACCCGTTCCATTTCTCCACACGCCAAATTAAATGTCGACTTTGGTCGTTTTGGTTAATTTCAAGTCGAGAACACTGCTGCAATTTCAATTAATGAAATAACTACCTTGCCATTGACTCCAAACTCTATACCGCAAAAATACTTACTACATCAAAAACCTCGAAAAGAAAAATGTTAGGATATCGAGACAGAATTCCTATGACACGTTTCAATTTTTAACAGGCCTATCAACATTATTTTTAAATAAAATTAATATTTTAGATTATGGTGAAATATAGTTTAGTATGATGTGTTAACTTTTTAAAAGACGTGTTACTATATTGAATACATCAATTAGTTTTTATAAATTAACTATAGTATTTATTATTATTAAATTAAGCTCCATTACATTGAGCAAAATAACATTTTTATTAAATGTAAAATAAAATTTACGTTTTTTTTTTAAATTCTAGTTCTATATTTTAGTATGTTTAATATTGTTGGCTATTATTATTTTTTAAGCACAAAGAATTGTTAAAATAAAAACAAACTAGTGACAAGAAGCTCAAAAAAAGAGATAAACAGATAGTACCTCACAATACGTAAAAACATATTTATACTTTTATAGAACTCAAAATCAAATATTTGTTTTAGAATTTTTAATTGTATTATGAATGGAATGCAAAAAATTATTATAATTAGCTTTGTTTTAATCAATTAGTTAAAGTCCTATAAGGTTTAAATAAAAGTTAGTGAAAGCTCTTTAGGCCTCTTTCAACAGGAAAACAAATGTCAGCAGGTTTAATTGGTAAATGTAGGTTTTAAATTTTTAATAATAAAAATAATAAAATATCTACCAGTCTTGGTAGGTATGCTACAATCTATCATGCTGAAGTCTTCGCTATCAAATTGTGTCCAAGAGAGCTGACTAACAGACCTCTAGTGAACAAAAACATTTGTATAATCTCAGACAGCCAAGCTACTCTAAAAGCACTGAGCTCCAACAAGATAAATTCTAAACTTGTATGGAATTGCATCGAATCCCTGAAGTGCCTTGGTGCGAACAACTCTACTGAGGGTAACTGGGCACCAGCGGATGGAGGAAAACGAAAAAGCCGACATCCTCGCAAAACAGGAAGCATAAGATAACATGAGATCAAACCTTGCAATACTAAAAAAACAGTGAACTAAGAATATTTAAATAAAAATCACCAGAACAAAAATATTGCATCGTAAAAAATATAATGAAACAATATAACAGGTACTGAAATAATTGATTAATCTGCCTAAAATAAAATGCTTATCACATATCAGTAATGAAAGTGTAAAAAAATATTTTTTTTGAGGTAGCTCTCTAGCAAATTATAATGTTTATCTAAGATCACTTTCTGCTTTTTTAATAGTTTATTCCGTTTCTCTATTAACGTTTTTTTCTTTTTATCAGTCTTTTTTCATCTGTTTCTAAACGTTATTTATAATATTTTCGTCGTAGCTTCTTATTTCCCACATCATAATAAATTTTAACCTTTTATTTAGGTTAGAAAACCAGAATCAGAATGATTTGTATTGTCATTTAGTAGTTCTGGTTCTCAATTAAGTCGTTCGCGGTAAATCAATTCCGAACTGGTTAAATACTGGACATGCGGATTGTTTAAAAAATCCTACGTGTTTCGGTTAGGGGTCGGAATCGGTTCCAAAACTGACCCGCGAACAAACCTATTAATAATAAAATTACAGCAAAATATTTTTAAAGGTTTTCAAATAAGTATTGTTAAAATAATACTTTTAAAATATATGTATGAAGTTTGGATTTTTTTTTAATACCCAGATCATTTAAAATGTTTTATGTATGTATATTTTTCATTCTATACAGTAAAAGTTTGTACAGTTTCTCATTAGTGCTTTTAAAAAGTTTACATTGTTATTGTAACATTTTCTAGCCAATTATTTGCTTCAAGTATTTTAAATTGCAAAAATCCCTTATATATTCAGTAGTATTCAGTTCCAGAAAGAAATTATATTTAGTGGGATGCTTAACGAGTTTTTATTTATTTCTTTACCTAATAAAATAAAAATGTGTATTTATTTTTAAGAAACCGGTTACTATAAGAAACTTAATAAGCGCCAATATAAAAAAAAGCTTTTACATCATGACCGGTCTCATTAAATTCTTTTAATTTACTTCCCAGTATTATTCGAGTAACAATGGCATCTTTACAAAAGACTAATTTAAGCTCTTTCTGAAATTTATTGCAAACCCAACACCTCCCCCCCCCCCAATATTCTTTTAAATTTTAAGGAATTGAATTATGAGCACAGTTGGACTGGCCAAAGAGAAATAATTGAAAATTACCTCCTAATCAGTGCATCACTGCAACCAGATGTATGAAAAATCAAAAAGTAAGCTATAAATGTTTATTACATGTTTTATCACGTCAACCCAGTTTAGTGATGCACATAATATTCTTAAAATTATGCGGTAAAAATGCAGCTGTAAAGCCTTATTATATTTTTATAGCGATTTTATTTTATAAATTTTCTTTTATATTACTTTATTTTAACAGAGTATAAAATAATATTTTTCAGTATAATTGTCCTAAGGCATCCCTGAAAACATTTTTTATAAGATAATGATAACTTCAAAGTAAGGTAAAAGAATACAGTAAGAAAACAATATAGGTATAGTATTTCCAAACTCAGTTTAAAAAAGATAAACATATCGGCCGCCTCTCTGTATATGCTACGGGTAGCTCAGCTTATTTTTGAATATCAACGTCACTAATACGCATTCATCAATTTATCGGTGGACTATCTAGCTCGCACGTGTTTACTTAAAAACATTAGCGCGCGCTGGTTCTCAATTATTTTTTAGGAGATTTTTATTGTTTGCGTTTTATTTATTTTTGTGATATTTGTAAAATGGCTTTTTGGAGACCGTTTTAGGTAAATGATGAATCTAAAGAATTGCTTAATATTGACGATATTCACATTAATAATGAAATTCTTGATAATTATATAATTCAAAGTAATAATAATATCCAAATTAATGACGAAAAACATCTTAATAATGCAATTCTAAATAATAATTTCGGGAATTTAAATACCGAGATGTGCATATTCAAGTCCAACAAGTAATTTTAAATATATATTCATGCTTAAAAGCTAAAAATGTCAATTCAATATGAAATACATAATTAAAAGAATAACGAAAATTACTTATTTCACAATTCATTTAGTAATTAAACGGGGCGTTGTGATTAAACACGATAAAAAACGAAAACGTATCGTCAGCCGTCGGATAGATGATGCATCTTAAGATGTGATTCGACAAACGGTTTACAATACGTACAAAGAAAAACAAGTCCCAACATAAGAAATTATATATAATAAATTGCAAGATTTTATTGATTTTTAATATAATTCATTAGAAACACTTCGACAAATTTTAATAGAATGTGGTTTTAAGTATAAGAAGCTAGATAGTCGAATGTGTATTATGGAATCGTCTCGTATTGTGGTACTTCGTCAAAACTATTTAAGACAGAGAAAGTAATAGAAATATAATTTATTTAGATGAAACATAGTTCGAAACTCATGATGTCGTTCAATAAATAATTAAATAATTTTTGAAATTATATCTGATTAAAAAATAAAATTGATGCGCCACTGGTCGGTTTCTTTGAAGATTTTATGGCTTTTAATGATGTGTTTTTTTTATATTTTTTTAAACTGACTTTGGAAGAACTTGTACCTTGCTCAGTAATTGATACAGATCATTTAAATTTTTTATTTATATTAGCGATAAAAGGATTATTTCCTTTAATTTTATTATTTTGTCTTCCTTGTATTAAATACATTATTAACATATAAGAGGTATTTTATTATTAAGATAGCAAAAAGAAAAAACAAGGAATTCCCGCTAGTTGCACATTAGTTTGGATAAACTGTTCTTAAAACATGGTCTGCAATATTTTTGATTATTAATTATGCCTCGCAGACGTTGTGCGGTGGTTACATGATGGGTTGTCGCGGCGTGAAGTAGCTGATCGTTTAAGTATAATGTGAACAACACAGCAGCGTATGGTAAAGGTCGCTAAAGAATAAGCTACTACTCAACGGGAAAATCAATTTATTCAGCACATGAAGTCCAAGACATTCTACCTATCCACAGATGGGTAATGAGTTAATGACGCACTTAACCTGCACGGAATTTCTATATATGATGAGAAAGCTCCTTTGAGTCTTTACACATCTGGACAACTTTGCTCCAAGTATAATTCATCGATGGATTATTTAGGAGTAGGACTAAATAGAGTACGTAGCCTTCTTCAAACTCGTGGTGGTCCCACTTACTACTAATTGTTCCCTTAAAGTTGATTTCTTTAATGTACTGATATTAAGAACTTTTTTTAAATGTTATTGTTCTTTATTTTGAGTTTTGATGTAAATTTTTTTATTTGCTTTAATTAAATAAAATGTTGCAACAAAATCCCCCTTTTCGCTCACTCCTAATGCCAACTCTGTTGGGTTATCAACCGCTGCTTTGAGTGCCGCTAGTCGATAATTAAAAATCTAACTCAGCATAAGTAAAATTTCTCCCGCTTTCGTTTTAATACTTTTAAATAGTTTGTACCTAAATTTCTGAATAAAGTGGTATCGTTTTAAATAAGTGTGTTTTTTGTGAACCCTGAATAAATAACTATAAAAAAACCCTTTTATAATGTCAAATTTTTGTTCTTTAAACAACAAATTATTTATTCCTTTAAACCAAAAATGATTTGGTAACAACCACAAGCAAATAGACAAAGAAATATAAATACAATCAATTGTTACGCAATGCACTGGTAACAAAATAAAAATTAGTTTTCTTTATAATGTCGTTTTTTAAAAGTATATTAGGTATTAATAGCCATTACATGATCGTTGCATACACTATTTTTTCTATGAAAAATAAGAAATAAAACAAAAACAAGAATTCACTTCAAACTATATCTATATTCAAACATTTTTTCCAAAAATTACAGCATTAGTTTTAATCTTTCCGCTTTAAAAAATCATGTCAGCATCAATTTTAATATGGAATAGTGTGTCCATAAAGTTGTAAATTTTAGTTTATTTGCAATTCTTCACAATAAACTAACAACACATTTTCCGAAAAAGTTGAAATTTTTTTTGTTATTCTCTAGTCCAGCCTGTATAGTTTGTATTGGTTTTTTTTTATTTCGTTGCAACTAAATTTTTATGGACACTTTTGGCTTTATCAAAAATTTCTGGAAGGTGTACAAGATAATTCTTCATTACTTCATCTGTTTATACTTTTAGGTACTTTTGACGTGTGATTTAATGTCGATAAAAATTAAATGTCAAACAAGTATATGTGGAAACATACCACTTGATTATCCCCGAGTTGGTGTTTCTTTAGACCGAAAATTTGTTTTATAATCAAAGTACGTGTTTTTATTTGCCGAAATTTGTTTCGAAATGATAATCCGTGTTAAAATGGATAAATATTTATAAATCGGTAACGGAAATTTAATTCGCGTATTATAATACGGAAGCAGAAAAAATGTTTGTTTTAAAATTAATAATATTTATTAGGTATAATAATATATATTATAATAAATATTATAGTATAAATTATAATTTATAAAAATAATAATTGACTGGTTTGTAGTGGCGTACCGAGAGGAGGAAGAGGGGCGGACAGCCCTGTGCACCACCATTTGAAGGGCGGCAAAATTGCCCCTTTTTGTAACAGTATTTTGCAGGTTTGTTTCCCGCAACGCTGCCGTTTTAATAGTTAATAAGTTTTAGTTTGTTTTTTATTATAAGTCTCACGGAAAATATGAACAAAATAAATCACTGAATATGCCAGTTTATTATTTTTACAACAGAAGAATTTTATACTACAGGGAACAATATAGGAGCATTCGCAAATTAGTTACTGAATACAAGTGTAAGTTCGGAGAAGAGCATTTTGTCAATAGAACAAAGTGTGACGGACGAAATTAACTTTGACGAAGTTATAAATGATTATGCTGCACGTAAGGCCCGAAAAGTTGAATTTTAGACTTATACTAGACGTTATTTTTACAGTGTAATAGGTTTTGAACTACGACGTACTATATTATATGGTTTTGAAATAAATATTTTTCGCCCAGTTCTTTCATATGATTACTTTTTTTCTCACCAACATAATTATTTTTATGAAGTCAATGGAGGGGCTAATTATGATTACGCCCCGTGCGACAATGGCCCACGCTACGCCACTACTGGTTTGTGTAAAGGATAGGAAAGAGTGCATATGTATGAAATATTGTATATGTATATCATCTTGTATTTAACTTTGATTAATTAATCTAGTCCGGTCCTTATAACAAATTTAATTAAGATGCAATTTTTGCTTCGGCACACAATAAAATGCCAATTTTTAAATGGATAAATATTCATAAGCTCCTTCGTAATAACTTAAAACTCTAATGCTAAATTTAAAAGCCTTTAATTAAAATGAATCGGAAGAAATATTTATTACGTCTACAAACGAATTTTAAAAATGAAAAAAGTTAAGAAAAAAACAAAAAGTGTTGGAAGATTAAATTAGGCAATTAAAGAAAAATGCATTAATGGTGTAATTTTAGGTTTGCATTTAACTATTCGTACGGAAAGATAGTAAACGACTTTATTTTTTAGTAAGAGTAGTTAATATCTGAATAAGGGAGTTATTCACTTTCTTTATGACATAACTACATACATATTAACTATTTAAAAATGATTGTTTTATTCAGTATATTTTTGTATAGTACCCTAAAATTTAAATATAAAAAATTTACTACTGGAAAAAATAGTGTCAACGTAACAATCAATATTTAATCGAGGTAAAATTAAAAATTTAAATGATTTGTTTTTGGATACAATTATAATTTTGAAATAAAAGCCCTCAGTCGGCTGCTGCCATCTTTTAAATTGCACGTGTAGCTTTACCAAAAATCGTCGCGTGTAAAGCCAATAATTTTTTTGAATTCAAATTATCGTTTATTTTTAAGTATTAGGTAAACATATTCTTGCAATCAACACGGAGACAATCAAATCTGTTTCGGCTCTTCGTAGTATCATGAGTAACATCAGGATACTTCTCGATTTTCCTATCAAGACGACATATGGCTGTCAAAATAAATAAAGCATTAGTATTATTAAATAGTTCTTGTGTTATGATATGTACTTAAACCAAATTCATTGTTGTTAAAAGAAATGTAGAGTGGTAAGCTTGACTGTGTTAGAACCGTTTTTATTTTCTTAGACGAGACTGCCGTCAACATTTTTGACGTAGAACAAATTAGATAAACAGCCCTAGAGCCAAGATGAAAGTCGTCCACCTAGAGAGGTTAAAGCCCTACAATGAAGAGGTTGAACGAGTATTGGATCATCCCGATTGGAGGATGATGTTACAAGTTGCGGAGTCCGTCCCTGTCGATTGTTGCCTTAAGGCGACAGCGCGTCGACTACAATGAAAAAAAAATGTTTGATTTTTAAAAGGTCTAACAATTTCGAGACGGTAACTAGAAACAAATCATTTTATTTAGAATAAATAATTCGCCTGTAAAAAGGAATGTCACCGATCGAGTTTTTAAGTTTTTAAAGTATATTGTATAGAACTTTGTAATTATCTAAGTGATTTATTCAGTAAGAATTGAATAGAACGATTAGAATAAATTGTGTAGTTTTGTACTGAGTTTTAATCAGCAGACCCAAGAGTAAATATCACAATATAACTTAACACATCGACAATAATTGTTTCGTAAATAACTTCACACCGTCAGGATTCATTATCCCTTAAACAATACCATTTTTTTGCTATGCTCTCTTGTACTACTATCAGCTTTGTTTATTTTATTTTTTATAATGTATCACATTCTTTTATTTAAATACGTCCTATTATACTTTTTATCAAAGAGGTCTATAATTGTCTAATGCAAATTGATTAAAACTATGAACAATTAAATTTGAAAATATATTTAAAGAAACAAATTTCCGTAAAATTAAATTATTTATGGTTACGATCAAAATTTAAAAATTTTAATTTTAATTTAAAACAATTTCACTTTTTTTACAAATGTTTATTACATTTTGAGAAGGATATTGTAACGAATGCTTGTTTTTTTAATCAATAAATGAGTGGGAAAATAATGTATAATCATGTATTGTTCTAAAAAATGTCTTGAACAGAGTATACACTGTACTTCAAGGATTAACAATTACCTCTAAATTTTCAAATTTAAAGTTGTTTTCGTAGTGGATCTTTTGGAAATCTGAAATTAAAAATAACCAATAAACTCTTAACTTAAAACACCTTACGAGCTACGCGGGTACTACCCGTATTTATTTGTACCTACGTGGTATGAACATTATCATCATGATGGCATTACAGCCCTGGGTGGGCCTTAGCCTGCTGTAGAATTTGTGACCATTCGTTCCTGTCAGACGCCTTCCTTAGCCATCCTCTAACTCCAATCACTCTCAAGTCATCCTCAATATTCTTCATGTTTTGAGTCCTTGGTCGCCCTCGTTTACGTTTTCCTATTGGTTTATCTAGGGTTTTTATTGAGGGGTCATTGGCATTCATTTGCATCACATGTCCCAGCCATCTAAGTCTCCCTAATTTTATGGACCTTACGATATCCAATTTTGATAAATTCTGTACAGCTTGAAATTCTACCTGGATGTCCACACTCCAATGTCGTTGACGCCTCGATTTTTCGCAGGACCTTTCGTTCAAAGAATCCCAATGCAGCTTCGTCCTTTTTAGTAAGCGTCCATACATTAGCACTGGTTTGATTGGTGTCTTATAAATCTTACACTTTGTTGTTCTCGATATATTTTGGGATTTTAGCTGAGGCATTAGTGCAAAATAATATCTGTTAGCACTAAAAATTCTCCTACGTATCTCTTCAGAGGTATTATTGTCTCTGGTTACCAGGGATCCAACATATACAAATTGGTCGACGGATTCTATTATATCGTCGCCAATTCTCTGGGGGTTTTGTCCACGTCGATCTTGCTCTGTTGTTGCGAGCATATATTTCGTCTTCTCCATGTTGAGCGATGGTCTCATTCCTTTGGCTACATTTTTTTGTGCTGTGAAGCTTCTTCAACTTCTGTTTCAGATCTGCTTATTATGTCAATGTCGTCAGCATAAGCAAGAATTTGGTACGACTTATTAAAAATTGTGATATTGGAAAGTCTCACAATTTTTTTCAATGCCAAATTAAAGAGAATACATGATAATCACCCTGACGTAATCCGTTAAACGTCTCAAACTTCTCTGATGTGTGTTCACCTACGCGAACTCTACATTGTACTCTTTGCATTGTCATCTGCACTATTAAGTGGTGTGGTATTTCAAACTCCCACATGGCTTTGTATAATTATTTTCTGTTCATAGAGTCGTAGGCGGCCCTAAAATCTATAAATATGTGATGCGTTTCTATGCCATATTCTAGGGTCTTTTCTAGGATTTGTCCGAGGCATGTGTGGGCCGCGGACGGCCCGCACTGCGACTATTAGACGGGGAAGAGATTATAGAAAGGAAATGATTGTGGACCCGCTTTTTGAAAAGTTGCAGGTCATAGTTCTCTGGAAAAACTGAATTTGGAAGCTTGTTCCATTCCGTAGCAGCACTGTAAAAAAAGGATTCTTGATGGAGATTGGTCCTTGTAGAGTCAATCTTGAGAGTAAATGGGTGAGACTGATCAGCGTGCCGAGTTCTTCGGCCGAATGTGGCCAATGGTGGTACAAGAATTTTTATTTCTCTGGAGCATCTGCCATGGAAATATCTGTAGAGTAATGACTGGTCTGCAACTCTTCTTCTATGTTCTGAGGGTGAAGGATATCTGTGAGAGTTAAGCTGTTTATCAACCGAATGGCCCTTTTCTGAATGGAATATGGAAGACGAAGAGAATGCTTTGGTGCTAAACCCCAAATGTGCGAGCAATACTCCAGTGAAGGATTTGAGCCTTGTACGTCGTCAACAGTTGATCAGGAGTAAAAAACTTTCTAGCTTTCCACAGAAAACCTAGCCTCTGGCTTGCTGACTTTGTTAGCAACGTGGTCATGCCAAGACATATTATTGGACACCGTGACTCCCAAAATCGAGATGGAGGGACTTGATTCAAGGGTATTTCCGGACATTGTGATGAAATGATTTGAGTGATTCACTTTCTTGGAAAACGTGGCACTTTGTGTTTTCTGGGCGTTGAACTAAACAAGATTGTTGGTTCCCCACTCGACGATTGCTTTAAGATCTCTATTAATGGAATCAACCTGTTCCTGCTTAAGTCTATTTGTATCATTCAACAAAAGTGATCGATAGGATGTGAAAGTTGAGACAAGTGTGCTATCGTCTGCGAAACTGTAAATGGGGTTCGTGGTGGTTTTTTAATAGGTCGTTGATGTGTAAAAGAAATAAGGTGGGGGACAGGAAGGAATCTAAGTATACCACAAATTATAATTAAGTAAGTACAGTCATGCACTGTTTACAATCAGCTGTGGAATGTCATTTCCGTTAATTTTTTGTTTGTATATCGCTAGTGCTATAGGAAGAAGATAGAGCCCACGATACCATATTTATATATAAAACACACAAATTAAAAAAGTTTTTAAAGTCCAAATAAACATCAAAATAACTACATAAAACACTCTTAATTACAGTATCAAACATAACCTCGCAAGATATTAGTCACGTCTTACGAATATGGCGGAAGAGTTGTCGCTTTAGTCACGTGATGTCGTCTCCGTCCTATTCAACCTCTTTGGGTGCGAAGTATTCGCACGGGTCACCTCTAGTTTTAACTTATTGCAAACCTTAATATGTTTAATCTTCAAATCTCTAAATACAAACAAATTTTCAAGCGAGATTTGAAAAAAAAATAGTCGGTCAGAATGGGTCACACAAATGTAGATAAATAAAATTAGTGCTCTGCATAAATTATTTTGCGAGCAAAACAAATCGGTAAACCGATAAATGAGGCTAATAAAATTATGTTTAATTTTTGTGGCTTGAAAACTTTGTTGATGACAAATAAAATATTGGATACAATATAATAATGAATTTTTTTTGTCAGTAATTAGCAAGAGGACAAAATCCCAAACTTTTTTTTGTTCATTTAAAACAAGCTAATCTCTCGGTAATTTTAAATGTAAATTCATTTTGCTTATAACCGTTGGGCAAGTTATACTTTTCAACCCTTTAAATTTACGTTGTTATATTAACCAATTCTGACATATATATCAAATTCCCGTCCATGTCAATAATGTTTAATACACAACAACACAAGATTAGAATTACCCTCGCAATGAAGTTAGTTAAATAATTAACAATGCACAAGGGAACTTTCAAAGCAAACTCTCATCCTCCTTGTGTGGTTGTTCTATTTGATGCTCTCACGGTTAAATTTAGCTTTCTCTGACATGCTTTGCACTACTTCTAATCAAGATATGTTATCTTCCTAAATTCTATTTAGTTTTTAATGACAAGAAAATAATATCAAACTTTTTTTTAATTTAATTACATATTTGATTATTATAAATGTAAACTACTAGTGTACATGCATTATTAAACTGGTGTAAAATTTATCTTTCATGCAATACCAGTAGATCAAAAAATATTTAAAAAAAGCGGTGACGTCATAGCTTCTTTTTTTAACTGTCTGTCAAAAAGTGGCCTCGAGCTGACAGCTTACTTTTATTAGGTTAATAATTATCCAATAATTTTAAAGATCAAATTATTTTTAATATTTAAACTTAATCTCACCAATCGTTTTGACAAAGTGCATTTCTGAACCCAATTCTAACTCGTTACCTATTTTCTTGCGAGAAAGAAAGTTGTTTATATTGCACTCGTTTCAACTAATCTCCAAAAAAACTCCCCCATCAAATAATAACCTATTTCCTTAGTATTTTTTAAATAAAGCTATAGAAAAATATATTAACACCGAAGTATTAAATGTTTTAAAGAAAACAAAATTACATGGTTTTTAAACATCTGGAATTTTTAGCATTCCTTATTTAATGGAACACATGTATTTTTAGAAATATGGTATTTTACATTGAAAATTAATTCGATATCCAATAAATATAACGCAAAAATAATCTTAATTCGGCAAATTAAAAAAAAATTCAAAAAGTAGTAAGGGAAGGTGGTGGCAAAGTCTTTAATGTTTTTTTTTTAATTTTTGGCAAAAATTTTGGAGTTATTTTTACAAAACGTCTGAAGAGAATACTTAAAACCATTTTACTTTGTGATATCAAAAAGCATAGTAATATTATTACTACAATGATAAGTACACTTACTAATTTTCTAGAAAAGTGCAATTGCGGGTATTTGCCCCACAAAGACCTGCACTGCGAGGCTTTGCCCCTTTAAAAACAAAACGCAAAATAGTTGTAATTTAAACTGTATTTTTAAAATATAGATAAATTTGTAAGGTAATTTCTGAAGAATATCATGTTTTGAAACCTAGCTGAACCGCTAGATACAGGTTTTGATAACTTTAGAACGTCTTTCTTGCAAAAATATTCCTCCTCCGTTGTTTCTGCAAACTTTTGGGATTAAATTACAAACAAATAAATTACAAACAATAAAATAACTGGATAAGAAACAAAATAAAAGTTAAAGATGCAGGACAACATACAGCCAGGCTAAAATGGGACTTCGCAGGTCATAACGCCAGACAAAAGGATAATAGGTGAAATACCACGATACAACAATGGAGACCATGGACAGGAAAGAGGACGACCCCAGATGAGATGGGGAGACGACATAAATAAAATAGGAGGAATACATTGAAAAAAAAGCACAAAAAATAAACGAATGGAAAAAACTAGGAGAAGCCTATGTCCAAAGTTGGACGAATAAAAAGGCGAAAGAAGAAGAAGAAAATATTCGAACTAGCCAAGTCAGACTTTAGGCTTCAATAAATTATCATAAGTTATTAGAAGAAATGATATTTTAAGTTTTTATAAAATATTTTATGTTGTTATAAATCAATTTTGGGACTGACCATTGAACTTGGCACCTATTTAGATCTCACTTCTTTTGTCGATGAAGCTGCTGCTGCTGCGCATGTGAATGCAGTAAAACGTATTCTTAAGTTAATCAAAGGCACGATGGATATGAAAAGGTGTATACGATTTGACATTTTGAGGATACAGCGATGCTAACTACGCTGGGGACATTCAGACAAGAAGATCGATGTCGGGATACGTTTTCATGTTTGGAAACGGTGTCATCAGCTGGGAATCAGTTGCGTTATCCACTGCAGAATCCGAGTACATGGCAGCATTACACGCCGTGAAGTAACTCATTTGGCTGAAGAATTTGTTGGGCGAGTTGCTACAGGTAAAATTTTATGCTCCAAAATTCTACATGGACAATTAAAGTGCCATACGACTTGTGAAAAACCCGGAATTTCACAAGAGAACCAAACACATCGACGTGCGATATCACTTTGTCCAAAAGAAGTTCGAGGATGGAACCTTCGAATTGAAATACGTTCAGACGGATGATCAATCAGCCGATATCGCGACGGAGGCACTGTCGAAACCGAAAAATCAACGTTTTTGTAATATGTTGAGTGTCATGCCAAAGAAATTACTCATCTCAGCCACGTCCAAACAAACAACCCCGCCCAAAATCACGCCTGGTAACTCTATTGTCTGGCATTATAGATCAGCCAAATGGAATGAACTGAGGGACTTTTACCTATCATTTCCATGGAAAGATGTCTGCTTTCGCTCACAAGACCCATCAACATGTGCAGAATCTGTAACCAAAATCATAAGGCTAGGTATGGACTCATACATTCCTCATGGTACAAGACGGATCTTCAACCCCAAACCCTGGTTCAACCAAGAATGCAACCGTGCGGTGCGTGATAAAAATCAAGCACATTGACTCTGGTGCGAAGTCCCGACAATTGCCAACCGAGAAGCCTTTGTCCACGCGAGGAACGCCTGCAAAAGGACGATCGATCTTGCCAAAGAATCCTACGACACGAGAATATAGAACAAGCTTGTCAATGCCCCTCCTGGATTAAAGACCCTCTGGTCTTTGGCTAAAGCCATAAATAAGAATTTCACAACTTCTTCTTTACCACCACTCGAGAGGTCCGACGGCACGACAGCCGTATCTTCCAAGGAAAAAGCGGATCTGCTGGCCGAAATGTTCAGCTCTAACTCAACCCTCGATACCAATGGGAAACAACCCCCAACGATACCTAGAATAAATGCATCAATGCCTGAGGCCGCTATCCGCCATCGCACTATCAGGAAAATCCTACGAAATCTTGACTCTAATAAGGCAGTAGGACCAGATGGAATTCCGACAATTGTCCTGAAGACCTGTGCTCAAAAGCTCACTCCAGTTCTCTGTAGACTCTTTAAGTTATCATACAGCAAAGGAGTATTTCCGACCATGTGGAAAAACGCTAAAGTCCAACCGATTCCGAAAAAAGAAAAGAAGACTATTCCTGCGAATTATCGCCCTATTGCATTGCTCTCAATTATATCCAAAGTTATGGAAAAAGCGATTAACACAGAACTCATCAAATATCTGGAGAAATTTGAGATAATCCATGACAGACAATATGGATTTCGACAACTTCGGTCAACTGGAGATTTGCTGGCTTATGTCACTCAGCTCTGGACAAACACTATTGAGAAGTTTGGTGAATCCCGTGCAATATCCTTGGATATATCTAAAGCCTTTGACCGCGTTTGGCACCAGGCATTGTTAAGTAAATTATCTGCCTACGGTCTCCCAACCAAACTGCGCCAATGGCTTTTGAGCTTTATGCAAGATCGCTCTTTACATGTGGCAGTTGATGGTATTTCTTTTGATGCGTTTAAAACCAATGTCGGGGTCCCCCAGGGTTCCATCATGTCCCCCACCTTATTTCTTTTACACATCAACGACCTCTTGAAATCCACCACGAACCCCATTTACAGTTTCGCTGACGATAGCATACTTGTCTCAACTTTCACATCCTATCGATCACTTTCGGTGAATGACCCAAATAGACTCAGACAGGAACAGGTTAATTCCATCAATAGAGATCTTAAAGCAATCGTCGAGTGGGGAACCAACAATCTTGTTCAGTTCAACGCCCAAAAAACACAAAGCGCCACGTTTTCCAAGGAAGTGAATTCCTCAAATCATCCCATCACAATGTACGGAAATACCCTTGAACCAAGTCCCTCCATCTCGATTTTGGGAGTCACGGTGTCCAATAATATGTCTTGGCATGACCATGTTGCTAACAATGTCAGCAAGCCAGAGGCTAGGTTTTCTGTGGAAAGCCAGAAAGTTTTTTACTCCTGATCAACTTTTGACGACGTACAAGGCTCAAATCCGACTTCTACTGGAGTATTGCTCGCACATTTGGGGTTCAGCACCAAGGCATTCTCTTCGTCTTCTAGATTCCATTCAGAAAAGAGCCATTCGCTTGATAAACAGCTTAACTCTCACAGATACTCTTCACCCTCTAGAACATAGAAGAAGAATTGCAGACCAGTCATTACTCTACAGATATTTCCATGGCAGATGCTCCAGAGAAATAAAAACTCTTGTACCACCATTGGCCACATTCGGCCGAAGAACTCGCTTTTTGCGACTATTTTCATTAAAAAAAAAAAACTAACTTAGTATTCAAATATAAAAATTTTATTTAACGTAAAGTTTAGGTATTTAAGCATTTTTTTTTATTTAAGTTAGTTTTGTTAATTTGAATTTTATAATATTTTTATTTTGGCATTGACTTGCAACAAAAAGTAGGATTGAATATTGAATTTGGTCGCGTTCCGCTTTTAATTGTGTAGTTTAAGTCAGTGACACTCACACACATATACGGCACTCTTGGCCGTGTATGTGAATTTTCCAAATCTGTCAGTCATAGTTATATATTAATAAAAACTTTTCTGTTTTTGCTAGTACTTTTATTTTAGTCGAACTTCCTAATTGTATTAATTCAATAAACTCACCTATTGCAAACACATGCAACATAAGTTTTTTCCAGGACCATCATAAATCGTTTGCGCGAAGTACACTTAAGATCGGGAAGACCGCCGAGATGTCAGTCTTTAACGAGAGGCAATCGCGCAGAGGAACACGTGTAATGGGAAAATGTCTAATATGTCCTATTTATTTTTCAGACGAGTCAAGATTTAGGATACATCCTGACTTAAGACATGTAAGAGTGTGGAGAGTACCATGCAATGAAGTAGAATTGCAAAGTGTATAAGAGGCTTATTCTTATGGTTACAGTAATAGTTTGGGAAGAAATCAGTATCGGAGGTAGGACTGATCTTATTTTTCTGCAAATTATTAAAAATGTCAATTGATGCATTAATGAAATACTACGACCAATTGTGCTTGCATATGCCGTAGTCATTGGAGAAAATTTCGTACTGATGCATGATAATGCACGACCACATGTTGCGACAACATTGGCTAGCACAAAGTTTGGCAATTTTTTGACTTAAATCTAATGGAGCATATATGAAACATGCTTCAACGAAGAGTTTTAATAGGTGGCAGGAATTTTCAGATCCACTAACAATAGTTTAAAGCCGCATAGGGAGCCTAGGTAGCTATACCTTAAAAAAAAATCTTAATTTTATCCATGCAAAGACCATATAATAATTGAGGACATTCCACTTGATTTATTTTATTTTAGAATAAATTTAAGTTTAAATTTTAGTTTTATAACGGCTTATTTGGGTTACTTTCAAGGTTTTCTATATTTTTGTTAAAAATATATACTTACTAAAAAAAATAGGTCATGGTTAAATAAACTTTGTCAATCTTTAATATTTTTAATTTATCAACTGCCAAAAACTTAATTGTGTTGACAACTTCCAGCTTGTTATAGAATATCATTTGATAATTTCCCTGCGTGTGTTTTAAAAAGGTTTAATCAAGATTGTTTCTAATGCAATAGTTTAAAATATTTACATTTAATATAACTTTTATTACTTAAAACAATTTTATACTTATCAGTCATGACTACAATATATTACGTATTCAAACGTCTGGTAGTATTTATTTATGCAAAGTACCACAATAGACAAAGACAAATATGATAATGCTCCAAAATATCAGCTTGACACTATTCTTTGAAATTGTACGACTTCATTAGTTTCACAGTACTACATTAGAGATTAAGATAACATACAAGAACAATGGAAAGATTAACATAGTTCTGGAACTTTATTACGACTATATTGGAGATTGTATATTAGTTAATGAAGAATACTTCAGTTTTGTAAAACTGTATTTTTAGCATTGTGCATATAGTGAAACTACCTACAGAAAATATTTACAAATAATTATAATTTGTAGTTAAAATATAGTAAAAAAAGTAAACAAAACGCCCTAGAGGCTAAGGTGTGGCAGGTGAAGAACAAGTATAAAAGGCAAAAAAAAGTAACACAGAGTAAAAACTTTAAAATTAAATCAATTTATAACGACTTCATCGCATTCCATTCCAGCTAATTGATTGAAAACGAAGTTTAGTTGGAGTAAAATTGAATTGCCTCGTGAATTTTCTTTTACTAAATCTAGACTTACATGTGAACAAATAATTTATCTAGTTCTTTATTGTGTAGTTGCAACTTGTCTTGGCTTTAAGCAGTTACATTTGAAACCGGGCAATTTTTTCAATAATACGGGGGAGGTTTGGGATTTCCCGCAAAGTAATTTTTTTTAAGGATTACTGGAGTGGTTCGAGATTTTCCGAAATATTTGACAAATGAAAGTAACAGTGAACAGAAAGATAAAAAAATTTGTGATTTGTTAATTTTTTTTACATTTATTGACAGTTTGCATTGATTGACATTGCATACCATAAAAAGTTCTGACGTTAGTTTTTGACTGACGCATAATTCTTGTATTTTAAAAATCCAGTTTATAATTATATCTTCGATGCTATCCCAAAAACTGAGAATTTATTTCGGGATAATTTTTGATTGCGTTCAATTACTTTAATAAATCATTCTCAAAAGTTGTGCTGAGTTATATCTTCCTATCATGAATATATGAGGCTGCGCCATTCTTTACAAGCTAGATTTACATTTACAGTTTGGTGATATCTCTATGTGATAACCCTTCTATAATTCGTCTTTTAATGTAATTATTTTCATTTCCATGTAAATGTAATGACAATTAAGATATTTGGTGATCGAGGCCGGATTAACCCATAAGAAATAGAGCACACAAAATATATAAAACAATAAATAAAGCAAAAGTAAATAAATAATGTAAAAAATTCAAACAAATCTCAAATCTTTGTTAACAAAAAATATATAATGAACAACAATAAATTTTAGTTTTTCTAGAATAGTCATATGTCTATTCCGGCCCTGATGGTGATCTGCTTGAAATAATGTTGATCTTGTAATAAGTTTTTTTGAATACTAGCTGTTGCGGACAGTAATGTAAGTACTTAATTATTAAAGAATCATTACTATAAGATTCTAATTAACAGTTTATTTATTTTAATATAGGTATACATATATTTAATGTAGTTATTTATTCCGATATCTACAATTTTATTTTAAAAAATAGGTGTTTATAAATAATATTAATGTAAATAATACTTAATTTTACCAATCATTAAAGTCTTTTCACAAAGAGATCAATTATAACTTGGAGAATATATAACGACTGATGCGTATTAGCGATTACTGGTTAAATTTAAGTCTATTACTAATTTCCTTTGATCATAGCCTACTTTTTGCTCCCTGTATGATTTTCACATAAATTATTGGTCGAGGGTGTCTCTTTATCGTGCCATCACAGGACACGCACACACAACCTTTGTGGTATTCGATTTTATCACCCCCGAAGGAAGACACTTGGCAAAATATGGGTTAATATGTATGTAAATAAATAGATCAATATCTATATATATTTTAAAACTCTATAATGTTCATTTGCTTTATTTTATAGATTTCTAAACGTGTGTTCGCAGTATATCAAAATATAACTCGAATGCTTAATGCAACGATTTAAATGACATATGACATATTATTTACCTTTGTAGTTCTTTTGTTTATTTTAACATTATGATTTTAACTCTATTTGTATATTCGTAACATGTGAAAAACTGAACTGAAAAAATTGTTATCGAGTAAATAAGTTACTAAGTTGTAAGAACAGGAGTAGATTTAAGCAATCTCTCATAAAAAAGCTGCTCTAGTTTTTTTGAAAATTCTGCTCCAACACATCTTTAGACTCGTTGTCGCATTGTCGGCCGGCCGGCCAGCCGGAGAAAGGGAGTAAGCGCTGTTCCAACAAAATTTATATTTTCCTAGCTACAGGGAACCTCTTGTCTAGATTAAAAGTTTACAAACTGGATTTTATTTTATGGCACAGTATTTTATTTATTTTTTTATTGTATCCCGTGAAATAAGCACTTCATTGTATTTATGGTATTAGTCAAACATATTTAATTATTGATTTTCTTTCTAAATGCAGTAACAGCGATAATGAAAAATGGATAATTTCCAGTGAATACCCCTCTTTCTACGATTTTTTTAAACTGGTGTTAATAAGTTAAATTGATCACTCGGTAAAGTTTTAAAATGTTCCAATTTCTATTTAAATTAGATATAGTATGGCTCTTACTTAACGGTTGTTATGTGGTCAGTTAGCAACTGCATTCGAATGAAAAATTTGCATCAAACTAACTGTTTGCAAAACTCCAACAACCATACCTACGTATCCCTCAGAAATGGTTGAAATATAGCTATTTGAAATTTCTTTCCGAATGCAAAAAGAGGTCTGATCGGAGCGTTATTCATATATTTATTTTGTGGTGTAAGCTTTGGCGTAAAAACATAGAGGAATATTACACGTATTAACAAAAAAACAATGTCTTAATTTTTATATTCATATTTATTTCAAAAAAAAAATGTGTTCTTACATTAAAGTTATAAATTCAACAGTGTTAATTATTATTTAATTAAAAAATCCAAAATTAAAAAACTTAGTAAATAAAATAGTATTATTGGGATAAAATTATTCTATTTAATGATTTAAATCCTAGTTTTGGAAGTCCAAGCCCAAAATTTACGTTTTTATACATTTTTAATAGTAATAGTTTAATATGTAGATTAGGAATCGATTACTAAACAATTTTAAAATTGATTTAATCAATTTACAACTTTTAAAAAACGTATAAGGTGTGCCTGCACAATTTTTGACAACAAAACCACTAGTTTTATGTTTTTATGTTTATTAAAAATTTTGTAAGAAGCACTTTAATAAATACTGTAAATATTGAATGTTGTCAGCTGATATTATATACATTATCTTAAACAATTTAGTGCGTAATTTAGTGATTTTACGAAGAAACTATTTTATATTTTACGACAATTATAAATAAATAAAAAAAGAACCAAAAACTTATTAAAAAAAATAATAAAAAAACCTGTTAGATTTGATAAAAAATTATTGCGATAACGTAAACAATAAAAAGGTTTTAAGCACTTGAGCATTGGGAGTATCTTTAGAAGCTTATTTTGGGCACATTACATTAAACAATATCTGTACAACATTTAATTAAATTAGTGGCCTTATTGTAAGACTTGTAAATTGAATTCAACATTTTTGGTGGTTTAGTCTTTTTAATGCAAATATGGTATGCTAACAAAATACCTGACTTACTGGATTTCTTCATCGCAAGGAAAGTATTATCTAACTTCGTCAAAGTAGAAGAAAATTTTGAGAAAGGGGAATAAAAAAAAATAGCTTGACCTATACTTGTTAATACAACAACGGACTGGAAAAGCTTTAAAATTGATCTTCAAAATAGAATAAACATAAATATCCTAAGAACTACTGTTCAACTTGAAGAAGAAGCTGAAAACTTTACCACGCTCATTCAATCAGTTGCTTATGGTAATACAAAAGAAATTACCCACATAATTAATGGTGTCAACTATCCAGTTGAAATTAGAGAAACTTGGTAGCAGAAAAACGAAGAGCTAGAAGAAGATGGCAACAATCAAGAGATCCAGCGGGTTAAACTGTACTTAATAATAAAACTCAGAAGTTCAGAAGAGAAATACAAAAACTTAAAGATGATACGATAAAATACTTTTTACAGAAACTCTCTATAGATAAAGAAACTAACTATTCTTTCTGGAAGGCAACCAAAAGAATAAAGAGACCTGTAACTTTAATTCCTTCTATTAGAAGCAACAATGAACCATGGGCCACAGATAATAAGCAAAAAGCAGATTTGTTTGCTGAACACCTGGCTAATATATTCACACCCAAACAAGGGCAGTCGGATCACGATCTAAATAATATTGACATCCCAAAATCTGAAAATATCACTTCCGTTAACACAAGAGAAGTAGCTGAGGAGATAAGAAATAAACTAAACCAACCCAGAGAAAGCACCCGGATTTGATTCGATAACTGGCGAGATACTGAAGCAATTGCCTAGGAAGGGTAAAGTTATGCTCACGTACCTTATTAATGCAGACTTTAGATTAACAATGGACCAGGTGCATAAAATAACAAACATTATTGAACGTGCTCTAGAAGAAAAACAAGTCTGCTCTGCAGTATTTTTGGATGTCGCACAAGCGTTCGACAAAGTATGGCACGAAGGCTTGATATACAAACTAAACAAAATGCTACCAGAACAATACGTTGACATCCTAACCTCATATATATATATATATATATATATATATATCTGACAGATTGTTTAGAATCAAGCACGAAGAGGAATACTCCGACCTGAAAGAGATAAAAGCGGATGTGCCGAAGGGTAGCGTCCTTGGACCCATCCTGTATTTGCTATATACCAGCGAGCTACCATCATGAAAAGATATAGTTATTGCTGCATTCGCTGACGACACTGCTCTACTTGCAGTAGATTAAAACCAAAAAAACTCTGTTAGAAAATTGCAGATAGCAACCAATGCAGTAGTAGACTGCACAAAACAATAGAAGATTAAGCTTAATGAGCTTAAATCTATGTAAGTAAACTTTACCAACAAAATAGTACCAGAACCCTATCCTCTAAATATTAACGGAACAATTGTACCATGTTAGATGAATGCCAAATACCTCGGCATGACTCTTGATGCTAAACTCAGGTGAAAAGAACATGTTAAAAAGAAAACAACCGAATTAGGCCTGAAATACAGACAGCGCTACTGGCTGATTGGAAGAAACTCCAAGCTTTTAATCTGCAATCTTCAAGTTATTGATTAATAATCAGATTTTAAAACCTGTGTGGCTTTATGGCATGCAGCTTTGGGGCTGTGCCAGCGATTCCAATATCAAGTGCATCCAAACATTCCAGAACAAAAAGTTACGAAACATAGTGAATGCCCCCTGGTATGTTGGTAACTCTGATATTCACAAAGATCTTTGAATACCAAACAACCGTCCAGGAAAAGATTAAAAGGTTAGCCGGCAAGCATAAAGCCAGGCTCCATCTACATGTGAATGCAGAAGCTCTTCAGCTGCTGGACGACATCATGTCCGAAGATTGAAAAAAAGCAAGACAATCGATCTTGTGTAAAGTGTATAAGTGTAGTGAATACTATAGATTAGAAAAATCTGGAAGACATCATTGGATTGACTAGTGGATTGGAATAGTTAGATGCAAATTAATGGTTAGTATTCTAAGACTACTTTTAATTACAGGAAGATACTCCAAGGGGTATTTTTTAATAAAAAAATAATTATTTATTAGTTTATTTAATTACTTTAAAATAAATTAAGGTTATCTATACTCTTTTTATTTGTAATTTTAAAATAATAAAAACCTGTGTGTACGTGTAGGATAATTAAATGGTGGTTAAATAGAATAATAATATCCAATTATTAAAATGAATTACTTTAATTAAAAGCACTTTGTCTTATTAATTCAAGTACTTCTTTCTATAAAAATATAATGTAACAATATCTTAGGTTAAATAGACAACAATCATCCAAATTACTATCATTATTGTAATAAGCATATAATAAAATATAATGTATGGCAATTCGTGCTCAAAAGGAATAAAAGAGTCTTCAAGAATGTCGGATTCTTCTGCAATGTCTATAGTAACCCTGTAATTAAGAACATTTTGACTATTTTTATTCGATTTTTAAACCATTATATTTAGCATATTTATTGTGTGCAAAAAATCAATTTTCATCACACCAATAAATTAGTAACATACCAAAAAAAGACATAAAATACCGAAAAAAGGTTAAAAAAATGCTGCGGGAGTAAGCACCATATTACATCCACCGGGGTAATTAAATCGGTAATAACAGAAAATGTAACATCTTGTATAAACATAATAATGATTTTGTTAGACACTCGGAACTGAAATTATACACAACGGGACTAAAAAGTGTGTGTTCATTTTGCTCCGAATTCTGTTTCACGGACTTTGATGACACTTTCTTCTCTCCAAACAGCCAGTTGGTACAGATGCTTCCTAAAAAACTTCGCTGTTGTGACCCGCCCTTTCAGCGATTCGACGAAGAACAAAACAGTTTGGCAATGGACTCCTGAACATCAAGCATCATTTGATAAATTAAAACAACTGTTGATCTCAGCTCCTATATTTAAGCAAAGTGATAAGAGTAAACCGTACATAATACGTACTGATGCAAGTGGTTATGCCCTACGTGCTGTGTTGCTACCCTGAAAATGCGAAGAGGAACACCCCGTATAGTATGCAAGTCGTTTACGCAATGCTGCAGAAAGAAATAACTCTACGACAGAGAGAGAAGCACTAGCTGTCGTATGGGCTTTAGAAAAATGTAATGGTTACGATAATGGCTCACCCGTAACCGTGCAACTACCATCACCTACGATGGTTACTCAGTTTATAATCTCCTACTAGTAGGCTAGCACGATGGTCGTTAATAATAAAAGTTTACAACCTAAGGATAGAATATTTACCCGAAAAACGGAACGTCGTTGCTGATACTCTGTCACGACCACCTTGCGACCACGAGAATATAGAAGCTTGCGAGCTTTGTGAAGTAATTATTGAGTTACCCCCTATGAAAGCCGGTGAGACCAGGACTGAACAATTAAAAGGGTCGAAACTTGCTAAAATGATTAAAAGTTTCGAGGATGCTTCAGAATAAGAGTTTACCAAGTGGACGAACCGTGGATATATTTTATCCCAGGGAGTATTATATCGTTATTCCCCCGAAGAAAATGAAGAAGAGGCACAGCTAGTAGTACCCGTTTTTAAAAGAGATAGAATTCTCAAAGAGTATCACGATGCGCCGGAAGGAGCTCATTATGGCGTTGAGCGTACTCTCCAACGCATCGCAAAAAGATACTATTTCACAGGAATGCGTCGTTACGTCACCAAATATGTGATAAATTGTCATGACTGTCAACGATATAAAGCGACGAATCAGAAACCAGGTGGTCTTCTCCAAACTCCTGAATACGCACAACGATTTGAGACATTGGCTATAGTTCTTTTTGGACCCTTACCAGAAGAAGCAGGAGGAGAAAAATGGATCATTATCGTCGAAGACATTTTCAAAAAGGAGGTAGAGTCGTTTGCGTTACAACGCGCTACGACAGAAGAGTGTGCTGTCACGCTCGTTAACAAGGTATTTTTCCGCTATGGTCTTCCTCGGAAAATCATAAGCGACAACGGTGTACAATTTTTATCAGCCGTTATGCAGCAAGTATGTTTCGCTCTTGAAATCAAGGAAACGTTTACCCCACTTTATTATTCAGCAGCTAATATGGTTGAGCAAAAAATCGTGATCAAGCCATGACTTGCCATATTAGTAAAAAGTGATCATCGTTTATGGCCTGCGAAGCTTACCACTACTCGATTTACCATAAATTCTGTTTGGAGTAAAACCACAGGAAGAACTTCTGCCTAACTGCCGTTTGGACGTAAGTTACGAACCCCAGATAACGTCAAGAGTGATCTCCGGACTGTGATTGACATCGAGAACTTCGTCTCTCAGATAACTCCTTATTTGAGAAAAATAACCACTTGGCAAGAAGTCAAGATACTTAGTGAAAAGGCCCAAGATCGTCAAAAGCTCTACGCAGATGCCAGAAGGAATAATACAGACCTTCTCACAAGAGGAGACTTAGTGTAGGTGCACACACATGTTCTTAGCAAAGCCACTAGAGGAATCACCGCAATGTTTTATCCAAAGCGAGATAAACCCTACAAGATAGTCAGGCAGGTATCTCCAGTCAGCTACGAAATCTCCTATCCTGACAAGTCTAAGGAACCTTTGGGAGTCTACCATATTTCTTTCATTACTTGAGCAAGGCCAATGAGGAAGAGAAGCCGGTACGTGGTCTGAGAAAAAGAATACGACCCCCGAAGGAGAAGACGACCCACGGAACTGGCCCCTCCTCGAGGCGAGTTCGAAGCCAGGGGGGAAGACTGTAACAAAAATCACCCTACCCGCTTACTCCTTATACCGACCCTGCCGCTTTGAGATGTCGCTCAAGGTTGCATAGAAAAAGGGGTCGAGGGCTGGTGGTACCAGGAGTTGAGAGTCGTCAGCCGACAATTAAAAATCTTCTCTGCATAAATATAATTTCTCCCGCTTTCGTGTTAATACTTTTAAATAGTATGTGTCTAATTTTCTGAATAAAGTAAGATCGTTTTAACCCTGCGTTAATGCGGCGGGGTGTGGGTGTGAATATTGTAGTAAAGTCCCTTATTTATATTCGCAAAAACGGTATGAACCATCGAATATTCCGAAATTTCTTAAATGAAATTGACGCAGAATATGAAGACATCATTTATTTTTTCTGAAGTAAGATGGCTTAGCCGTGAAAAAGTTTTAAAAAGATTTTTCGAGTTGGTGGACGAGATAAAAATGTTTTTGACAGAAAAAGGAAATAATATACCAGAATTATCGAATTTTAAATGGATAAGCGAGTTTTTTTTTCTGGTGGACATTACAACTTACCTCAATAAATTGTATATAACACTACAAGGCAAAGGAGCTATTTACAGAAATCAAAATAAGATTGTTTATTTTTCAACTTAAAAAGAATAATTATTGTTTTTCCATATTTGCAATCGTTTTTAACCAAAAACGAAAAACAGTGTCCTTTGAATATTTTTATTGAGTCACTAAAAGTACTGGATGAAAATTTTTATCATCGGTTTTAAGATTTATATGCAAAAGAAATGGACATATTAATATTTGAAAATCCTTTAAAATTTGATATTGTAAAAGCACCAGACAATTTACAAATAGAGTTAATTAATTTGCAATCTAACAATGTATATAAAAATAATTTAATTGCATTTTATTCAAATCTACTAGAAAACAAATTTCCCGATTTAAAATTGTTTACAAAATGAATTATATGTATTTTTTCAAGCACCTATTTATGCGAACAATAATTATTTAAGAATGAATTTCATAAAATTAAAATATAGAACGAGGTTGATTAGAACGAGGTTGATGGATGAACATTTACAAAACTTGCTGAGGATCTTAGTATCCCAAACACAACCGGACTTAAAGGAATTATCTAAAAATATTCAAGAACAAAAAGCGCATTAAATTTTAATGAATGAAAGATAAACTATTTTCCTTAATATTAAATGGTTACCTATTTATACATATGTAATTGGAATTGTATTTTCTTTTTTTTCCCTTTTAAATTTTTGTTCTTTGACATTACTGTTATAGCATGTCAAAAAAAATAATTTTTTTCTATATTTATTTTTAATAAGAGTCGTAAAAAAAAGTTGCAATGTTTTAACTATTTTTTGATTAATTGTTCCATATAGTTTTCATTAATAACCACGTTGGGAAAATAGCGCAAAGAACATTTTAAAAATTTTCTTCATCGGTTTGTGTAAAATTTTACTGTTAAAATTGTCTTAATAACTTACTGTGAAATTGTTTGTTCATAATGGAAATAATTGCGAGAAGTTTTATTTATTTCAACGTTTTCCTGATCATTTTCTTCGGCTAAGTTTTCATCTTCTTGATCATCAACTCTACTTGCTTCCTCAAAAGCTGTTTCCCCATTCGAAAATATTAACTTCAATAAATGTAGCAGTGCACCAATATCTAAAATATTTCTCATGGTTACGAGTAAATCAGATGTCTTATTTTTGTAAATTGTGTCGGTTATGTCTTCAATATTGATTGAAGTCGACGGTAATTCTTCAACTGTCTGATACATCACGGACACTGTCTGAGAATGTACTCTTTCACTTTTGATTGGTTATAAATTCTGGCCATTGATAACTACCATTATTTATTGTTATTTGAATATTTTTCATAGGTGTAGCTGCGTTTTAAATCAAAAGGTACAAATTAATTTTAAAAAACAGTCAATGTCTTGGTAAAAATAAAATAAATGTAAATTGTGTTCAGAATTGCAAATTCACCTTTTGTGAATATAAGGAGTAACTAGAAATTAAAATAAATATTTAGTTAAAGAATTTGATATGTTCATTTTTTACAAACATGAATGGTACAGGAAAACTGCTGAGGTCTGACACTAAAGTACTAGGACTGTTACGATAGAGCTACCTTATTTTCAAAATGGTACAATCTAACTATGCTCCCCTTTCATATACTCTCCCTGACTATCTACACACCATTGCAAGCGTTTTTTCTTTTGTGAATAAAAGTGGAGAAAGGCTGTTTAGGCTGTTTTACCTTAACCTCTACTTAGGACTGAAAATGAGTCGTTTTCAAAAATTCCTTCAGTTTTAGGAACAACAAGAAGCCCCAGTAAATTAAACCATGTGAATCTGGGGTTGGTCAAGGATAGTAATTTTTTGGACAAAACTGCTTTACAAGGTAGGCAGTCTAGGTAGGTGCTGATTTGTCCTGATTAAACATAGATACATACATACATATAGTCACGTCTTTTTCCCGTACGGGTAGGCAGAGACCACTTTCTTCTACTTGCTACGGTTCTTACAAACGTCTTTTGCTTCCTCTACTTTCATCAGTGCTCTTATACATGCTCGTCGGTTGTTGGTACTCTTGACCTGGCCTTTCT